>CM029022.1:152201259-152801259 GCA_016801055.1 Panax notoginseng | reverse complement strand
CTGCCTGGGTTTCTGGGTTACCCAGAAAACCCAGGAAGCTCTGACAATTAGTTTGGTTAGCCAGATCTTCTTGTTATGATGTGTTATGACCTTGATGATGATTGATAATGGTAGTGTTACATAAACACTACACGATTAAAGTGTTAGAAAGCCCATAACATGATTGAGCAGAGTAACAAAGGTGGTCAAACACGGCCCCTTGAACACTGACTGTCAGTGTTCTTGAGCCCCAAGAACAACAACAACGACGGTTACTGTCGCTATAGGCTATAGCGATGGTTTTTATTATTTCTATTTTCTGAATTTCTGAAAATTGATTAAAAATAGAAAATAAGTTCTAAAAATTACAAAAATGGTTTTAAAAATTATTTTAAATTATGAAAAATAACTTTTGATAATTTGGAATATTTTTCATTAATATTTATAATTACTTGAATATTAATGATGTTTAATTTATTTAATTATTATATTAAATAAATTAGAGAAAAATAATTTTAATATTATAAAAATTATTTTAAATAAGAATAAAGTGTTTAAAAATATTTTGAGTTATAAAATGTAACTTTTAATATTTTTGTGTAATTTTTATTAATAAATTAATATTAATGATATTAGATTTATTTAATTATTATGTTAAATAAATGAGTTAAAATAGTTTTATTGATTTAAAAATTATTTAAAAATGAGAAAAATTATTTAAAAATATTTTAAGTTATAATTAATAGCTTTTAATATTTTGATAATAATTTCATTAATATTTAAATATTAATGGTGATGGTTTAAAAATAATTTTAATTATTTTAAAAATCATTTAAGTGGAATATTGGTGATTTAAAAATATTTTGAGTTATTATTAATAACTTTAATATTTTGAGATGAATATCATTAATATTTTAATATTATTAAATATTAATGATGATGGAATTAATCTGTAATTAAATCATTTAAAAATGATTTCAGTATTTGAAAATTATTATAAAATATAATAATTATTAGAAAATTATTAAAAGCTTTTGAAAAATATTAAGAACGATATTTGACTTATCTAAAATAATATTGAAGCTTTGAGACCAAGTTTAATTGACAATAAAGGTGATTAATTATCGGATAGGGTGACCAGGACACCGAGAACAGATTGAAGTTCAACCAGACCGAACTAGTTAGACTTGAGAAGTGTTTATATAGGTTATAAATACTGATGTGATTATGTGGTAATGTGTCTAGGAGATAGATTGACTGTAAATTACAGTGATACGTGTTATGATTTATTGTTCTAATTGTGAAACTGATATTGTGATTATAGGTCTTGTGAATGTATATAAGTATATTGTGTAGCAGTAATCAACGCGGAAGGCAAGTTTTCTAACTCAACCTTGAGTTAATACTTTCAAATATTATAGTGGTTAATTATTGTTGATTAGACCATGTCTGATAATTTATTATTTATTATTTACAGTTAGTGCATGTTTATTAATTCAAATTGAATTAGTGATTTTGAGAATATACTTAGAGAATAATTATTGTTGGATAATTACATCCGTAGAAGCTATTAGTGATTGCAAATAGTACAGATAAATCATGTCTATTGGTGAATCATGTTGAAAAATGTCTTAGCCAATTGTTCTGGCCAGACTAACATTTGTTAGAACTTGATAGGTTCGAGAAGAGAATAGAAGACAAGAGAATTTAATTATTATTGACAGATTGATGCCAATTATTTCGGCTAAATCGAGAAAATGATTAGATATTGAAATCATTGTATTTCGTTGTTATAAATAACTCTGATTATAAGACTGAGGAAAAAAACCTTTTATACAAAGGAAACATTTTTTGTCGTATATTCGGCCTTTGCGCGTGTGTAAGTATTATACATAATATAGGGTACAAAGAGTTGGCCGCTCTAAGTACTTGCTGAGGGGTATGACTTAATCTTTATGGTTATTTGATACACCTAGGTATATCAAAGTCAAATATTTGATAGTTACTCGAGAAGAGAAGTTCAAGATCCAATGGATAGCTCAACATAAATCTGGAAAATATTCCACTTTATATTTTTGCATAGACTTGATTCTTGATTATTCAATAGAATATCGTAGAAATTTTGAAAGCGTTGTACTCTTTCATTATCAGATTATTGTTTTTGCATGGAATACGAGAAGACTTATTAGTTATTAAAGATTTGTTCAGCTATTTCAAAGTTCCTCGAACTTTGGTGTCATTCTATCAAAATAGATAGTCTGTTATTCTTGATTATTATACATTCATTGTACGTCTTAACTTGCGGGGCAAATTTGTTGCTCACCCTTGCTAAATAAAATATTTCATCTAGGAACGAAGTGGCCAGCGGGGTTAAGAAAGACAATGGCAAAGGCATAGTGCTAGAGTAGTTGTATTGAACATTATTATTATGTTATTTTGTAAACCCTTTTTGTATATCTAAAGCGTATGTTTGTAATGTTAAGGTTAGATAACCTGAGATGAATGTATTAACAATATCTATTAATGATATATGTATTGCTATTTTTAAATGAGTGGGTAGTTAGATGTTATTTATATTGTGGATCGTGAGCACCAAACTCGGGGGGTCAGGTAACCTAAATTTGGGGGCGTCATAGATTGGTATCAAAGCTGTAGGTTATAAACCTTATGTGGGGGGAAAACCCTAAGATTATAACCATAAGCGAGATAGAGAAAACTCAGTTAGAGTTCTAAGTGAGGGATTGACGAAGCACATCAATAGAAAGATATGTAGACACATCGTGTGTATTAAGTTTGTACTAATGAAGTACTAATCCATTTATTTAAACTGATTGTAGGATGTCAGGAAAAGATGAAATGAGTACGGAGGTGCTAGCAGCTGTTGCACCAGTATCAGTAGCCAAGGTGCCAGCGCAAAGCGAACCAGCTGAAGAGGTTGGAAAAGATGAACCTATGGTGAATTTGGGGAGTGATCATGAAGATTATCCTGAGATGTATCCGAGTGGTGATGAGGAGGCAGAGTTCGAAGAAGCTAAGGTGGAGAAAGAGAATAAGACCAAAGTTGGAGAAAAAGATCAAGTATCTGCAGAAGTTCAAGAACTCCAAAGTAAAGTATTTCTCTTGGAGGAGTTGTGAAAGACGGGGCGAGCATTACACGAGATGACCGAAGAACAGAACGAGTTGAAGGCGCAGGTGGATAGAATGAAAGCTTAAGGTGGTGGATCGTCGGAGGGAACCATCAAGAAGAAAGGAGGAAGCAATAAGAGAAAGAGAGGCAATGACAATGATAATTCTGAAAATTCAAACCCGAAGAAGAAGTAAGTTTGTAGCAAGTGTGGAAAGACTTACGTGGGCGAATGCATGATATGGAAGAACGTGTATTTCAACTGTAAATAGGAAGGACATATTTCCCTACATTGTCCTAAGCCGAATATGAGGAGGTGTTTTTTATGTGGGAGAACGGGTCACGAATTCAACAAGTGTCCCACCAAGAAGAAGACTGGTAAAGGGAGTGGACGGTAGACAGCTTAGATATAAATGGTAGTATCTTTTGGTAGTGTGTGATAATAACAGTTGTAATAGCGAGAATGATGTGTAAGCATATGTGTGTGTGTGTGTGTGTGTGTGTGTGTATATATATATATATATATACGGTAAGGATCAAGAGCATCCGCCTTAAATAGCATTCTTTTATTAAAACTACGTCGTTTTGGAGGGACGCGGTGGCATTTTTGTAAATACAATGCCACCGTGTATTTACAAAAATACCACCGCGTCCTTCCAAAACGACGTAGTTTTAATAAAAGAATGCTATTTAAGGCGAAATGCTATTTAAGGAGAATGCTCTTGATCCTGACCGATATATATATATATATATATATATATATATATATATATATATGTTTGTATGAATGAAATCTTTATTTTCTATATGAATATAAGATTAAGATTAATTGGTGTGTTCTTAGAACTCATACTTATGGTAAGTTCATTACTCATAATTATATAAAATGTTTCTGAACCCTCAGTGAATAGACGCCAATGGTCTGACTAGGACAAGTTCATACATTCGTAAAATTGTGGCAAGTTCCTGAACTCATAAGTGTGGTAAGTTTGACAAACTGGGAATAGCTATGTGTGAATGGGAGAATTGTAACTTTTTGTGTAAAGTTGGAGAATTGCAACTTTTTGTGTAAAGTTGTGTAGGGTAATCCTAAAATTTATTTAAAAAAAAGGATAATAATATGTGTTAAGTACTAAATGTACTATGTGCTATTTGAATAAATATGCAATTATATGAGAAATTGTGTTAAATTCTTATTGTGCTATTAATAAGAGTTTGTGTGAATAAAGAGAATTAATGTAAGATTTTTATTTAAATCAGATCATGCTGCCTAGACGACAGAATCGAAATCAAAGAGAAGGACAGTCAGTGAATAATGAAGGAGGTCAAGCTGACCCGATGCAGAATTTTATTTATATGTTAGCCCAAGCTATGGGAAATAGGGCGCCAGCAGCAAGAGCAAGAGCGAGAGAACAGGCAGCTAATAGATTGGCTAATTTTAAGGACTTTAAAGCAATAGGACCGCCTAAATTCAAAGGGACTATAGATTCGATCGAAGCCCAAACTTGGGTAAAGGAAATAGAGAAAGCATTCATTATTGCAAGGGTGACGGAAGAGCAAAAGACAGCTTTTGTAACATACTTGATGAAGGGAGAAGCCAATTACTGGTGGCGGACTAATTAGGCGAGAGTTGGTATAGCTGTGGTGACTTGGACAAGATTCAAGGAGTTGTTCTTTGAGAACTACTTTTCGCCGAGTATGCAAGCTTGGATGGAAGTCAAATTTTTAGAACTGAAGCAAGAGAACATATTGGCATCAGAATACGCTGCTAAATTCAACGAGTTAGCGAGATTTGCACCTCATCAGGTGGACACAGAGGCGAGAAAAGCGAGAAGATTTGAGAATGGACTGAAGCCAGGGATATTCAACAAGGTAGCAGTAATGCAGATCAATACATTTGCAGCTTTAATGGAAAAAGCGTTAATCGCTGAAGGAGGGAGCGAAGCTGCATCTCGATTTCATCATTAGAAGAAGAAGAAGAAGAAGACAAATGATGGAGGAAGCAGTGGTGGTAGTAATCTAAACAAGAAAAAGTGGAGCAAGAATACCTAGTCGGGTAACAAGACAGAAGAGAATAGGAAAGGGAGGGAGCCATGTATGACTTGTGGGAAGAACCATTCAGGAATTTGTCTGAAGAAAAAAGGGAGTTTGCTATAACTGCAGTCAAGAGGGACACATGTCACTCAATTGTCCCAGTTCGAAGAAGATATAAGGTTATTTTGCGTGTGGATCGACTGATCATCTGGTTCGGAACTGTCCAAAGAGAAATGTGGAGAAGAAAAATGTCAACGAGGGACCCGGTAGCGGAACCTTGGCGATTCGAGGACCTGCACAGCCAGGAAGATTAACGGCCCGTGCATTCAACATGACCGTGCAAGATACAATGGCTGCCCAGGAGGTGGCGACAGGTAACGATTTTGTTTAGAAATTTTATTACGCGAGTATTATGAGTTAGATAATTACTGTGAATTGTTTTCTTTTATAGATCCAAGTCACAGGTCAGAATATGAGACACAAATTAATATTGTGTTGATAAGAATGAATTGATAATACAACTTTAAAATATTGTAGAGAATAAGAAAGCGGTGATTTCGGGGACGGAATCCTTATAAGGAGGGGAGAATGTGATAACCCGGGATTTCGAATAATCTGAATTTTTGCGAATAATTTTTTTTATTTAATATTGATATTGATCATCAATATTGTGTCGAGTATCTGTGATACGAGTCTCGAGATGTGGTCAATTTGTGTATTGACTGAGAAAATAAGAGTAGAGTTATGCTTAACAAAGAATAGAAACCCTAACCCTAAGTCTGGATAGGGATTCGATAGAAATTACGGTTATAATGAACATAACTGTGAGAACTTAGTCCTACTGTATAGAAATTTTGATCAATGATGTATCGCGTATGGTACAATATTAGTAAACCCTAATAAGGGATTAGAAACCCTAATCTCAAGGTTAGAAACTCTAACGTATAGTTAGGAACCCTAATCGAAAGTTGAGAAACCCTAATTTTTATTTCGGGAACCCTAAGCCCTAATTAGGAAACCCTAATCCTAATTAGCAAGCCCTAATGTGATTAGTAAACTTTAATATAATTAGGAAATACTAATTATATTTTAGTTATCTTAATTTTTCTATTTTAAAAACCATAATCAGAAAATTCTAGAAACAAAAGTTATAAAACCTAAAGGTTAGAACCTTAGGGTTAAACCCTAAGGGTCTGATATGTTACCTTCATGCCATTAAAATTAGAAACCATATGTCCAAATTACCCTTTTTGTATTCTTTGTTATGCAACTTGTAAATTTTGCCAAAGTAAGAGTTGTTCATCAGCTCTTGAATTAGAATTTGATTTATATCTTAGCAAATCAGCCTCTCATTGTTAGCTATACCAGCCTCATGCATTGCATTAAGAAATAAATTGATTAAAGAAAGAGAAAGTTAACACTTTTGGCTCATTTGCACTCAAGCTCTCAACTGGCTTTAAAAGTGAAGTTTTTCAAAACTGCCCAAGAACACTATTAGTGGTCTGACAAGCAGATGTCAGTGGCCTTAGATCTCTACTTGTTTATGATTTTTCTTATTTTACGTGTTAGATCCATAGTTTGATAGGAGGTCTTTGATCTGGAAGTGGAATCATAGTCATTCCATGTCCAGATTGCATGTTATTCATGGTCAAACCCCGTTGACCGAGCTTGACCGGATGATTTCTAGGTAACCCAAAAATCATATAATCGAGTCTGACAAGACTTTGCAAAGCCTTGATCTGTCAGTTGTTAAGTGTTTTGATGATGTGTTTGTATCCAGTTTATAGTCTGACATATGTACTTTATATTTATGGCTTTAGATCGTGTAAACAATCAACAGATCGAACGCAGCAGGTGGTCAAAGTAGGCCATTCGACCATGACTTAGAATTTCTGGTAAATCCAGAAACCGGATGAACAAGCCCTTTGACAGGGTTAGACCGGACTGAATCTGGAACGCGTGATGTACTCGAACTGAGTTAGTGTTATGTATGTGTTCCTTGACATGTGTACTAACTGCTTGGACCATGAGAACAACAGACGGATGACCAGATCTTATATAAAATCGAGCTAGAAAGTAGGCGCTCGAAAATGCCTGGATTTTTGGGTTACCCAAAAAACCCAGGAAGCTCTGACAGTTAATTTGGTTGGGCAGATCTTCTTGTTATGATGTGTTATGACCTTAACGATGATTGATAATTGTAGTGTTGCAAAAACACTACACGATCAAAGTTTTAGAAAGCCCAGAACATGATTGAGCAGAGAATCAAAGGTGGTCAAACAAGACCCCTTGAACACTGACTGTCAGTGTTCTTGAGCCCCAAGAACACCAACAGTGATGATTACTGTCGTTATAGGCTATAGCGACGATTTTTATTATTTCAATTTTTTGAATTTTAGAAAATTGATTAAAAATAGAAAATAAATTCTAAAAATTACAAAAATAGTTTTAAAAATTATTTTAAATTATGAAAAATAACTTTTGATAATTTGGAATATTTTTCATTAATATTTATAATTATTTGAATATTAATGGTATTTAATTTAGTTAATTAGTATATTAAATAAATTAGAGAAAAATAATTTTAATATTATAAAAATTATTTTAAATAAGAATAAAGTGTTTAAAAATATTTTGAGTTATAAAATGTAACTTTTAATATTTTTGTGTAATTTTTATTAATAAATTAATATTAATGATATTAGATTTATTTAATTATTATATTAAATAAATGAGTTAAAAATTGTTTTATTAATTTAAAAATCACTTAAAAATGAGAAAAATGATTTAAAAATATTTTAAATTATAATTAATGGCTTTTAATATTTTGATAATAATTTTATTAACATTTAAATATTAATGGTGATAGTTTAAAAATAATTTTAATTATTTTAAAAATCATTTAAGTGGAATATTGGTGATTTAAAAATATTTTAAGTTATTATTAATACCTTTAATATTTTGAGATGAATATCATTAATATTTTAATATTATTAAATATTAATGATGATGGAATTAATTCGTAATTAAATCATTTAAAATTGATTTTAGTGTTTTAAAAATTATTATAAAATATAATAATTATTAGAAAATTATTAAAAGATTTTGGAAAAATATTATGAACGATATTTGACTTATCTAAAATAATATTGAAGCTTTGAGACCGAGTTTAATTGACAATAAAGGTGATTAATTGTCGGATAGGGTGACCAGGACACCGAGAACAAACTGAAGTCCAACCAGACCGAACTAGATAGACTTGAGAAGTGTTTATATAGGTTATAAACATTGATGTGATTATGTGGTAATGTATCTAGGAGAAAGATTGACTGTTAATTATAATGATACGTGTTATGATTTATTGTTCTAATTGTGAGATTGATATTATGATTATAGGTCTTGTGAACGCAGATAAGTATATTGTTTAGCAGTAATCAATGCGGAAGGTAAGTTTCCTAACTCAATCTTGAGTTAATACTTTCAAATATTATAGTGGTTAATTATTGTTGATTAGACCACGTCTGAGAATTTATTGTTGATTATTCGCAGTTAGTGCATGTTTATTAATTCAAATTAAATTAGTGATTTTGAGAATATACTTAGAGAATAATTGTTGTTGAATAATTACATCCGTAGAAGCTATTAGTCATTGCAAATAGTATAGATAATTCATGTCTATTGTTGAATCGTGCTGAGAAATGTCTTAGCCAAATTTTCTGGCCAGGCGAATATTTGTTAGAACTTGATAGGTTCGAGAAAAGAATAGAAGATAAGAGAATTCAATTATTATTGATAGATTGATGCCAATTATTTCGGCTAGATCGAGAAAATGATTAGATATTAAAATCATTGTATTTCGCTGTTATAAATCAAACTCAGATTATAAGACTAAGAAGAACAACCTTTTATACAAAGAAAATATTTTTGGTCGTATATTCGGCTTTTACGCGCGTGTAAGTATTATGCATAATATAGGGTACAAAGAGTTGGCCGCTCTAAGTACTTACTGAGGGGTATGACTTAATCTTTATAGTTATCTGATACACCTGGGTATATCAAAGTCAAATCTTTAATAGTTACTCGAGAAGAGAAGTTCAAGATCCAATGGATTGCTCAGCATAAATCTGGAAAACATTCCACTTTGTATTTTTGCGTAGACTTGATTCTTGATTATTCAATAGAATATCGTAGAAACTTTGAAAGCATTGTACACTTTCATTATCAGATTATTGTGTTGCATGGAATGTGAGAAGACTTATTAGTTATTGAAGATTTGTTCAGCTATTTCAAACTTCCCCAAACTTTGGTGCCATTTTATCAAAATAGATAGTCTATTATTCTTGATTCTTATACAATCATTGTATGTCTTAACTTCTGGGGCAAATTTGTTGCTCACCCTTGCTAAATAAAATTTTTTAGCTAGGAATGAAGTGGCCAGTGGGGCTAAGAAGGACAAAGGCAAAATCATAGTGTTAGAGTAGCTGTATTGAACATTATTATTATGTTATTTTGTAAACCCTTTTTGTATATCTAAAGGGTATGTTTGTAATGTTAAAGTTAGATAACCCGGGAAGAATGTATTAATAATATCTATTAATGATATATGTATTGTTATTTATAAATGATTGGGTAGTTAGATGTTATTTATATTATGGATCGTGAGCACCAAACTCGGGGGTCAGGTAACCCGAATTTAGGGGCATCACAGGATTTAGGTTTGTCTTCGACCCATTATTTGATCTCCTAAGTTATCTCAATGTCCTCTTGAATTTCCATCAAGTCTGAGTCCAACTTTCCATCAAAGTTACAATCCTTATGGAGAGAAGGCACCTTATCAATAAGTATAGGCACACCTAAACTCAGAGTCCTGAAATCAAAATATGCTTTCACTTAATATATAAAAATGTTCAATTATACAAAGTTTTAGTATGTACTGACAAAATAACTGCTAATACTGTACAGAAAAGTAAGCAGTTATTATTATGTATAGGGCAGAAGGAGTTTTTGACCGTTTTACCCTTATCGACCAATGAAAGGAGTACTGCTCCAATTGTAAAGGGTGAAGTCCCGATAGACTGCAATAATGGAGGGGCTGTCATCGTCCTCCTTTTCCCAAATGATGACCATTACGTCTAGACAATCATCGTCTGGGGTGTATCTATTTGTGTGCTCATCATGGACAATGATGCGTATGTTTGACATCATCCTGACGATATCTTGTTTATGTCTCTGTTCCTTTTCTTCCTCTTCCGAATTTCGAACCAAGACTTCTTTCCTCTTTACCAGTATCGGTTTAGGAAATAACATAGCCATTATATGGGAAAGCACCTTTACCAGAGACCGTACAGGCTTAGGAACTGTAGGTGGAGATAATTAACGTGTTGCTGAAGTTGAAAGAATCTGCTTGTGCTTATGAGGATTTCTGCAACTGGACCTAGTAGTATAGCCTACTTCGGTTGTCCCTATTTGATTGGGAACTTGAATGGGGCATTTAATGCCCTGATGATCTTTGCCCAACCATTGTCCAGGTTGATAATCTAATGTCATCATTTCTTGAGTGGCCGACATTACTTCGGCAGAAATTTGGGGTATAAGAGGTGGCCCCCCAACAGGATGGTAGTGAGTGTTGCTCACCTCCAGGGTATGAAAACTAACCGGCTCAACTTTTGAATTAAAGCTGATGAGTGGTATGTTAACTTGTTCAGGACATTCTGGTTCAGCATCGACAGTGACTAGGCTATTGTTAATTATATATTTAAGTTGCTGGTGAAGAGTGGAAGGGATGACTCCGGCCATATGAATCCACGGTCTTCCCAAAAATAGGTTGTATCTTGCATCTATTTTGAGAACATAAAAAGACACACAGAATGTATGTGGACCAATCTCCACTGGCAGTTCAATCTCTCCAACAGAGTTTCGTTGGGATCCACTGCTTCGGAACTAATTGAGATTAATGTTCATATTCACCAAAATGGCATAAGGACAGATATTCAAAGATGATCCTCCGTCTATCAAGACTCCTCCAACCATATATCTGAAAGATAAAACCGCTATGTGTAACGGCTTGCAATGACCAGTTCTTTCGGGAGGTATATCGTCGTCAGTGAAAGATATCACATTGTTGTCGAAAATGTGATCCACCAGATGCTGGAATTTCTCAACATCGATTGACTTATGTAGTTGGGGTTCTTCCAAAACCCTGAGCAATACTTTCCTGTGATCTTTAGAAGAGAAAATCAAGTCCAGCATGAAAATTTGATGTGGAGCTTCTCTTAATCTTAAAACCACCTTGGCTTTATTATGGCCCATAGTACAGAGAAATTCTTCCACTTTTTCCATACGAATCTTCCCCTTTGACTTGATGGTAGGCTTCATCATCCATGGGGGAAGATACAGTGGATTTTCCTTTGACACTACAGCAGTTATGTGAGATATGGATCCTTCAACCTCTCCATAATTCCACACAACTTTCCGTAGGCTGACAACAGGATATTGTGGTCTAAATGGCAAGATAATTAACTTTGGTGCAGCCACTTGTAAAGGATTGTCAACACCCTTGACTTGAATTGTAAAGCCCCCAAATCTGGGTAATTGAAACCTGAACTCGGTGCTTCACGATACCATTTCTATGAGAGGAATAATACTAATAATAATAACAATAATATAAAGATCAACTTAATTTACATATCATCAGAGTCTAAATCCCAAGTACGTAACCTTTAATGCATTCCTTACATAACATGATAGATATATATATATATATATATATATATATATATATATATATCATTGTCTTAATAATAATATCAAACTATTACATAACCACCACAAATCTTATTTGGTTAGCTTTCCTTTTCCTTTGTTTCTGCATGAGTTTTCTAGTTCTTCACAATTGGCTGAAAATATTTAAATTAAGCAAGGATGAGCATTTGAGTGCCCAACAAGTAATAACAATTATATAAATATAAGCTGAAAGAATTTAAATATTTTCTTTATACTACCCTTCTACAACAGATCAATAGTTGTGAAGTAATCTGTAACGATAATAATAACATAACAACTTTTTTTTAAAATTTGTTAAACTACGTAATGACTATAACTAGGGTTAAGGTCACATACTATGAACATTATTTTCATTTTCGAAAAGGTTAAACAGAAATTTATCTGCAAACCGTCATAACTTACGGGCACAGGGGTGATCAGCCCGTTGTACCCTGTATTGATCAATACTACACGCAAGAACGAGGGTATCGTTCACTCTGTCCACCTTAGGTGCATAAAAAATTTTCCCATGTACGAGATGCTCATACTTGTCGAGGTTCCAAATCAAAGGTTTTATCTTGTTTATCAATAATCTATAATTCAACATATATATATATATATATATATATATATATATATATATATATATACACACGAGTAATTAACAAAGGTGTATCAACATGTGATTAAATACAATGATTATCCAATTTGGGACACTTGAATAACCATTTATAGAAATTAATGAACAGAATATATATATCTGAATTATCATATACTAACATGTTGATAATCAATGAGCGTATATAATATAGGGTTAGTAATCTGTATAGTATTAATATAATTTAGAAACATTCTTACATGTCCATTGCATAAAGGAAATGCAAAGGTAAGATACTTACCTGATGCGCTGAAGCAACTTGCTACTTAGTTTTATCTTTTATATAATCACTTATCAGTAATAAGATCATTTTACTGATTAGAATAATATATCGTAACATATAATACTGTTTATTGCAGTCAGCACATAACCTAATCACATTGGCACATAGGTTTAACAACCATTGAATCACAAATAATCACTTATCTAATCACATTATCTAAGTTCAGATCAATTTCTGATACATGTCGGTGTACCGACGATTTTATCGGGTATTTATCGAGTCTAAGACTCTATCCTGTAACTTAGTATCAGTCATATTATTTTTAAATGAATTATAATAATTTTTTTAACATTTATTATAATTTATCATGAATTTTCAAACATCGAAATCATGCTTAAATGATTTAAATATTAAACAATTCTATTATCATTAATATGTAATTAATATTAAACTATTAATGAAACCATTGCCAAAATATTAAAGTTATTTATAATAACTTAAAATATTTTTAAAGTATTTATATTTCCCTTAAAAGATTTTTAAAATAATTAAAATTATTTTTAAATAATTACCATTAATATTAACGTATTAATGTATTATTTAACAAAATATTAAAAGTCATTAATTATAACATAAAATATTTTTAATTCATTTATATCCTTTTAAATGATTTTTAAAATAATAAAATCATTTTTGAATTATTTATTTAATATATTTATTAAATAAATTTAATATTATTTAATATTAAATTAATATCATTAATATTAAATTATTAATGAAATTATCCTTTAAATATTAAAAGTTATTTTTTATAACTTAAAATATCTTCAAACACTTTATTTTTATTTAAAATAATTTTTATAGTAATAAAAATCATTTTAAAACTAATTTATTTATTATAATTATTAAATAACCTTAATATCATTAATAATAATTAATTAATAAAATTTAACTTTAAATATTAAAAGTTATATTTTATAACTTAAACTATATTTAAATACCTTATTATTATTTAAATTGATTTTTAATATAATAAAATCATTTTTAATTAATTTATTTAACTCATTTTCTAAATAACTTAATTATCATTAATATTAATTTATTAATGAAATTTATCACAAAATATAAAAAGTCATTAAAAATAACTTAAAATATTTTCTTATATCATAATATAATTTTAAATAATTTTTCATTTATTAAAATTATTTTTAAATAATTTATTTAATATAATAATTAAATAAATTAAATACTTCTAATATTCTGAAAATATTAAATATTTATGAAATATATTCAAAATAATTAAAAATTAATTTTTGAAATTTAAAATAATTTATTTTGAATTTTTAATAATTGAAAACTAATTTTCTATAATTATTTAATAAAATATAATTTTTATTAATAAATTGTCGCTAAAGATCACCTATAGCGACAGAACCGTCGCTATAGGTGTTTTCATGAAACCCAGATCATCAAGCCAGTAACCGAGTGACCACGTTTGATCAAGATTCCAGATCAGATCGTGATGTTTGAGTGAATGTTTCTGGTCAGGTCCTGTAGTATAAATCTAACACTACAAGACTCACTAAGAAACATGATCAAACATCATCACAATCAGAAGATATAAGCCTTCAAAGTGGCTGTCAGAGCTGTTCTTCATTTCTGGGTTTTCCCAGAAATGAAGAACAGTTCGACTGTCCTACTTTGGGCTTCCACTACAAGATATCCTGTTGCTATTTTTGTGATATAAAACCTTTAATGTATAACCAACATGTTATACTACATATCTATTACTTAACATCAACAAAACAACAAAACAATAATGAGATAAAGACCGGTCAAACCTTGTCAGAAACCACGCCCATGAACTTTCTGGGTTTACCGAGAAAGTTCATACGTGGACTTCCTGCTTGGTTTGACCATGTCCCAAATCTAGCATGTTCATGATATAAGATATCTAAGAGCATTAAAATGTAGTATAACTACCATACTATAACTTTAATACAACAAAAAGCACAAATAATCAACAACATGCAAGATCTGTGCCTTTAAACATCATGTCAGAACAATCTGGGCATGTTCTTGACTGCCCAGATTTCCTTCAGTCATGGTCGGTCAACGACCTTTGACCAACAATAACTCAAATTCAGTACATCAAACGACCATGATTCCAGTTCCAGAATAAAGTGCTAGTGTCAGACTACACATTTGGAGCTTAAAACAATAAAAACAACAAACAGACAAAGATCTATGGGCTCTGACATTCGTTGTCAGACATCCCAAAAAAAAGATTTCCAGATTTTGTAGATCTTCAAATCTGAGCCTCTAGATGTTATGGATCTAACATTTAGCAACCCAGATCATCATTATACACTATAACCAACATGTTTTAACAATAAAAACTAACATCTAACAACAGATTATTAGACAGATTTTCAAGTTAGGGTTTATACCTTCTATAAAAAATCTTTGATTCTATGCTACTGATGTTGTTATGAAATTCGTGGGGCTTGATTTTGTGACTTTAAAACTTACAATTTTCATGGGTTTGGGTTGAGAGAAAATGTTTGAGTGTTTGGCACAAAAATGGCTAACAGATGCAATCTTTTCTCTCTCAATCTATATATAGAAGTCTTGGATGCATGAATGGTTGCTCAAAATGGCTGATGGCTGTCAATTATAATCACATGGGGTTGTTGGGTTTGGTCACCTACTTCCCCTAATTGTCAAAACCTATACTAGGTTTAATAATACAAGAGGGGCAAAAAGGTCATTTGGGTAAATCATTTTAATGGCAAAATTATAACTTGTCAAACCCTTAGGGTTTAGGGTTTGAATTAGGGTTCAGGATTTGAACCATTTTAGGTTTTAAAAGTAAAATTCTAGGATTTCCAAAATTAGGATTTAAAAATAAATAACAATTTTGTTTCCAAAAATATAAGTTAGAGTTTACTATATACAATTAGATTTCTAATTCGATTACTTGAACACTTGTGTTTAAAATTTACTAATCATAATTAACCTTGATCATTAAACAATTAGGGTTTATAATTAGTAATTTGGTTTTTAAAATTACTAATTAGGGTTTGCACAAAAATAAATATAATATTAGTTTCTAATTTTTGTAAATTAGGGTTTCTAATTTACAATTTAGAGTTTCCTATAATTAGGGTTTTACCTAATTAAGTATAATACCTATAATTATTTACATTAACATGATTACCAAACAACTTACACAATTCTTAAAGCCGAAATTGACTTTTTGAATTAGGGTTAACAAATTAATAAAATAGGGTTTCAAAAATATAAACCATAATTGACCAACCATTATCAATACGTACATACAGTACATATTTATAGCACTGAAAAATCAAAATATAATTAATATTATATTATTATTCTCATCCCTTGATAAAAATTCAAAATTAGAGTTTGAATTTCATATCTGATTTATTCTTTCTTATTTAACCTTAATAATTAAGGTAAAATAATTAACTTAATAATCTGTATAAAAATTTATAAAATAAAATAATTATTATAATTATTCTAAGAAAATCATTTCATATATTATTTAAATAATATATAACTATATTTTTATGAAAAATAATTAATAAAAACCTTTCTACCGTATTAATTATTATAAGAATATACTTAATAATAATATAAAATTCTAAAATAAAATTATTTATAAATATTCATGTAATAAATATATTTTTATTTACCACATAAATACATATACACATTATCTTGTACAAATCCTCATCCTTAAAAAAAATTATACGCAAAATTTCTAATTTAGTTATATAGAAAATATCGGGTTGTTACAATCACCCTCCCTTATAAAGATTTTATCCCCGGAATCACCACTTTAAAACTCATACATACAGGGATACGTAATATACACAATCATTGCAAGTAGATCTCTATCATCATTTGATCGAACTGATCTTTAACTATTCACATAAAGCTTGTCTTTCTGATTAAACGAAAATTTGATTTCTAAAAGAACTCAAATTCCTCCCTCAAATTTTCTTTATAAAATACTTTACTATATATAGGAAAATCATGTAAAAGAAAATTAAAAGTTATACGAATAATACCTGGAATCTCATTGCCAGCTGTCATCGCGTCCTGGACAGTTATGTTGTAGACCCTTGCTATTGATTTTGTTGGCTTATCTGACGACGTAGGCCCCGTGATTGCCAGAGTTTCACTGCCCATGCCAGTAGTCGCACTCCCTGCCTCCATCCTCCTCTTTGGACAATCTTTCACCTTGTGCTTAGTTGATCCGCACAGAAAACACCCACTATTCATTCTTGGGTTGGGGCAGTTGGGAGAGATATGGCCCTCATGCCCGCACTTATAGCAAACGAATTTTCCTTTCAGACATTCCCAGAGTGGTTCTTTCAACAAGTCTTGCACTGTACCGCTGGCTTCTTAACACCTTATTTCACCTGCACATTCCCAAAGTTGTTCACTTTCCTCTTGCCATCTCCACTCCTGCTCCACTATTAATTCCTACCTTCCCAGCTCCTTCGGTCTTACCCTTATTCTTTCTCTCCTTGTTGTAGAGGTTCATGGCCTCACTTTCCTCCTCAGCAATAATTGCCTTCTCCATGAGTGCTACAAATGTAGGGATCTGCAACACTGCCACCTTGTTATAGAGCCAGGGTTTCAATCCCAGCTCAAACTTTCTAGCTTTCCTAGCCTCCGTATCAACTTTATGCGGGGAAAACCTAGCTAACTCATTAAATTTGGCGGCGTATTCTGACACCGTCATATTCTCCTGCTTCAACTCTAAAAATTTTACCTTCATCCTAGGCTACATACTTGGTGAAAAATAGTTTTCAAAAAATAAAGTTTTGAACCTATCCCATGTTATCACACCTTCTCCTGCCCTTGCCTGATTTGCTTCCCACTAGAAGTTCGCCTCACCCTTCATCATGTAAGTGGCAAAAGCCGCCTTCTGCCCCTCAGCTACCCTAGCTATCACGAACGCTTTCTCAATCTCTTTGACCCAAGTTTGGGCTTCAATAGGGTCAGTTGTACCTTTGAATTCCGGCGGTCCTACAGCCTTGAAATCTTTAAAGTTCACCAAGCAATTGTTCGGCTGATTCCCAGCGACTGGTATTCCTTGTTGCATGGCCTGAGCTATCATATTTGCAAAGTTCTACATCGGGTCTGCTTGTTGTTGTCCCTCAGCGTTGTTGACAGATTCTTCTGCCCTTTGATTTTGAGTTCGACGTCTTGGCGGCATTATTTGATTGAATAAAACCATAAATTTAACTTACATTCTAAACCTTATCATATAAGTTTAATATATTAAACTTGTTTCATTACTCAAACATAGCTTCATATTCATTTATAGAATATTTTACATAGCATAGCATATACTGCTTTAAACATCATTCATCCCTTTGTGACTACAAAAGTCGGGATTTACAGTCTTGACTTAATACAAAAGTTGGAAACATTACATTACACAGACATACATATCATATATATTACATTAAATACACCTACCCAACTGAACCTATACTACCTATTTATTACACCTTTTTCTTGGACAACCTTTCGCCTGATGACCTTCTATCCCACAGATAAAACATGCTCTTGGTTTATAGTCAGGACAATACAGAGTAGTATGTCCTTCATAACCGCAAAGATAACATATTCTTTTCCCTTTCTTCTTGTTGAATTTTCCTAAGTCCTGGTATTCTATCTTTCTTTTTCCCTTCTTGCTCGGAGCTACACACGATGTGTTGCTTGTGGCTCCCATCTGATCAATTTGGATTTTAAGCTTATCTTGTTCTTCCATTATTTCTATTAACGCTTGACGCAACTGACTATTCAACAACTTTTCTATTTCCCACAACCTTTCTAGAGAAGAAACCTTGTTCCTCAGATCCTGCACCTCCGTTGATGCTTGATCAGTTTCAACTTTAGTGTCCGAATCACTATCTGTCAGCTCCACCATCTCCGGATCTGGTATTACGTTTTCTACAGTAACCACCATGTCTGAGTTGTTTTCATCGTGAGCCTCTATTTCAGCTATTAGCTTCGATATTAGCTCGGGTGTATGTGTTTGATCCTTCTTCATGCTATAAGCATATAACAAGCCTTTTTCACCAGACATCTACACACATAAATTATCCTGATTAGCATATAGTATATACACACAACAAATAGGAGTTTTATATAAGTTATCTTTTATTTTGTTTGACGATGAATTAATTCAATTCATCTCCCTTTTAAACCCTATATGAGTTATTTATATTTTTAATGTTTCTCTCTGTTCTGAGGTTATAGCCTAAGGTCTAGCCCACCTAAGTTTTTTAACCCTAAGCTCTAAAACCAACCTGTAAAGCCCCCAAATTCGGGTACTTAAAACCTGAACTCGGTGCTTCACGATACCATTTCTATGAGCGGAATAATACTAATACTAATAATAATAATAATAATAATAATAATAATAATAATAATAATAATAATAATAATAATAATAATATAAAGATCAACTTAATTTACATATCATCAGAGTCTAAATCCCAAGTACGTAACCTTTAATACATTCCTTACATAACATGATAGATAATATATATATATATATATATATATATATATATATATATATATATATATATATCATTGTCTTAATAATAATATCAAATTATTACATAACCACCACAAATCTTATTTGGTTAGCTTTCCTTTTTCTTTGTTTCTGCATGAGCTTTCTAGTTCTTCACACTTGGCTGAAAACATTTAAATTAAGCAAGGATGAGCATTTGAGTGCCCAACAAGTAATAACAATTATATATATAAGCTGAAAGAATTTAAATATTTTCTTTATACTACCCTTCTACAACAGATCAATAGTTGTGAAGTAATCTGTACCGATAATAATAATACAACTTTTTTTCCAAATTTTCGAAACTACGTAATGACTATAACTAGGGTTAAGGTGACATACTATGAACATTATTTTTATTTTTGAAAAGGTTAAACAGAAATTCATCTGCAAATCGTCATAACTTACGGGCACGGGGGTGATCAGCCCGTTGTACCCTGTATTGATCAATACTACATGCAAGAACGAGGGTATCGTTCACTCTGTCCACATTGGGTGCATAAAAAGTTTTCCCGTGTACGGGATGTTCATACTTGTCGGGGTTCCAAATCAAAGGTTTTATCGTGTTCATCAATAATCTATAATTCAACATATATATATATATATATATATATATATATATATATATATATATATATATATATATATATATATATATATATATACGGGTAATTAACAAAGGTGTATCAACATGTGATTAAATACAATAATTATCCAAGTGGGGACACTTGTATAACCATTAATAGAAAGTAATGAGCATAATATATATATATATATATATATATATATATATATATATATATATATATATATTTGAATTACCATATACTAACATGTTGATAATCAACGTGCGTATATAATATAGGGTTAGTAATCTGTATAATATTAATATAATTTAGAAACATTCTTACTCGTGTCCATTGCATAAAGGAAATACAAAGGTAAGATACTTGCCTGATGCGCTGCTTACAACTCAATACTTAGTTTTATCTTTTATATAATCACCTATCACTAATAAGATCATTTTACTGATTAGAATAACATATTGTAACACATAATACTGCTTATTGCTGTCAGCACATAACCTAATCACATTAGCACATAGGTTTAACAACCACTGAATCACAAATAATCACTTAGCTAATCACATTATCTAAGTTCAGATCAATTTCGAAAACATGTTGGTGTACCGACGACTTTATCGGGTATTTATCAAGTCTAAGACTCTATCTTGTAACTTAGTATCAGTCATATTATTTTTAAATGACTTATAATAATTTTTTAATATTTATTATAATTTATCATGAATTTTCAAACATCAAAATCATGCTTAAATGATTTAAATATTAAATAATTCTATTATCATTAATATTTAATTAATATTAAACTATTAATGAAACTATTGCCAAAACATTAAAGTTATTTATAATAACTTAAAATATTTTTAAAGTATTTAAATTTTCCTTAAATAATTTTTAAAATATTTAAAATCATTTTTAAATAATTACCATTAATATTAAATTATTAATGTATTATTTAACAAAATATTAAAAGTCAGTAATTATAACTTAAAATATTTTTAATTCATTTATTTCCTTTTTAAATAATTTTTAAATTAATAAAATTATTTTTAAACTATTTATTTAATATAATTATTAAATAAATTTAATATCATTTCATATTAAATTTATATCATTAATATTAAATTATTAATGAAATTATCCTTTAAATATTAAAAGTTATATTTTATAACTTAAAATATATTTAAACACTTTATTTTCATTTAAAATAATTTTTATAATAATAAAAATTATTTTTAAACTAATTTATTTAATATAGTTATTAAATAACCTTAATATCACTAATAATAATTAATTAATAAAATTTATCTTTAAATATTAAAAGTTATAGTTTATAACTTAAAATATTTTTAAATACCTTATTATTATTTAAAATAATTTTAATATAATAAAATTATTTTTAATTAATTTATTTAACTCATTTTCTAAATAACTTAGTTATCATTAATATTAATTTATTAATGAAATTTATCACAAAATATTAAAAGTCATTAAAAATAACTTAAAATATTTTCTTATATCATAATATAATTTTAAATAATTTTTCATGTATTAAAATTATTTTTAAATAATTTATTTTATATAATAATTAAATAAATTAAATACTTTTAATATTCTTAAAATATTAAATATTTCTGAAATATATTCAAAATAATTAAAAATAATTTTTGAAATTTAAAATATTTTTTAATAATTTATTTTGTATTTTTAATAATTAAAAACTAATTTTCTATAATTATTTAATAAAATATAATTTTTATTAATAAGCTGTCGCTAAAGATCACCTATAGCGACAGAACCGTCGCTATAGGTGTTTTTCATGAAACCCAAATCATGAAGCCAGTAACCGAGTGACCACGTTTGACCAAGATTCCAGATCAGATCGTGATGTTTGAGTGAATGTTTCTGGTCAGGTCCTGTAGTATAAATGTAACAGTACAAGACTCACTAAGAAACATGATTAAACAACATCACAATCAGAAGATATATGCCTTCAAAGTGGCTGTCAAAGTTGTTCTTCATTTCTGGGTTTTCCCAGAAATGAAGAACAATTCGATTGTCCTACTTTGGGCTTCCACTACAAGATATCATGTTGCTGTTTTTGTTATATAAAACCTTCAATGTATAACCAACATGTAATACTACATATCCATTACTTAACATCAACAAAACAACAAAACAATAATGAGATAAAGACCGGTCAAACCTTGTCAGAAACCACGCCCATGAACTTTCTGGGTTTACCCAGAAAGTTCATACGTGGACTTCCTGCTTGGTTTGACCATGTCCCAAATCCAGCATGTCCATGATATAAGAGATCTAAGAGCATTAAAATGTAGTATAACTACCATACTATAACTTTAATACAACAAAAAACACAAATAATCAACAACATGCAAGATCTGTGCCTTTAAACATCATGTCAGAATAATCTGGGCATGTTCTTGACTGTCCAGATTTCCTTCAGTTATGGCCGGTCAACGACCTTTGACCAACAATAACTCAAATCCAGTACATCAAACGACCACGATTCCAGTTCCAGAACAAAGTGCTAGTGTCAGACTACACATTTGAAGCTTAAAACAACAAAAACAACAAATAGACAAGGATCTATGGGCTCTGACATTCGTTGTCAAACATCCTAAAAAAAGATTTCCAAATTTTGTAGATCTTCAAATCCGAGCCTCTAGATGTTATGGATCTAACATTTAGCAACCCAGATCATAATTATACACTATAACCAACATGTTTTAACAATAAAAACTAACATCTAACAACAGATTATTGGACAAATTTTCAAGTTAGGGTTTATACTTTCTATGAAAAATCTTTGATTCTATGCTACTGATGTTGTTATGAAATTCGTGGGGCTTGATTTTGTGACTTTAAAACTTACAATTTTCGTGGGTTTGGGTTGAGAGAAAAGGTTTGAGGGTTTGGTACAAAAAATGGCTAACAAATGCAATCTTTTCTCTCTCAATCTATATATAGAAGTCTTGGATGCATGAATGGTTGCTCAAAATAACTGATGGCTATCCATTATAATCACATGGGGTTCGTGGGTTTGGTCACCAACTTTCCCTAATTGTCAAAACCTATACTAGCTTTAATAATACAAGAGGGGCAAAAAGGTCATTTGGGTAAATCATTTTAATGGAAAAATTGTAACTTATCAAACCCTTAGGGTTTAGGATTTGGATTAGGGTTTAGGGTTTGAACCATTTCAGGTTTTAAAAGCAAAATTTTAGGATTTCCAAAATTAGGATTTAAAAATAAATAACAATTTAGTTTCCAAAAATATAAATTAGAGTTTACTAAATATAATTAGTTTTCTAATTCGATTACTTGAACACTTGTGTTTAAAATTTACTAATCATAATTAACCTTGATCATTAAACAATCAGGGTTTATAATTAGTAATTAGGTTTTTAAAAGTACTAATTAGGGTTTGCACAAAAATAAAAATAATATTAGTTTCTAATTTTTAAAAATTAGGGTTTCTAATTTACAATTTAGAGTTTCCTATAATTAGGGTTTTACCTAATTAAGTATAATACCTATAATTTGTTTCATTAACACGATTACCAAATAACTTACACAATTCTTAAAGCCGAAATTGACTTTTTGAGTTAGGGTTAACAAATTAATAAAATAGGGTTTCAAAAATATAAACCAAAATTGACCAACCATTATCAATACGTACCTACAGTACATATTTATAGCACTAAAAAATCAAAATATAATTAATATTATATTATTATTCTCATCCCTTGATAAAAATCCAAAATTAGGGTTTGGATTCCATATCTGATTTATTCTTTCTTATTTAACCTTAATAATTAAGGTAAAATAATTAACTTAATAATCTGTATAAAAATTTATATAATAAAATAATTATTATAATTATTCTAAAATAATCATTTCATAAATTATTTAAATAATATATAACTATATTTTTATGGTAAATAATTAATAAAAACCTTTCTACCATATTAATTATTATAAGAATATACTTAATAATAATCAAAAATTCTAAAATAAAATTATTTGTAAATATTCATGTAATAAATATATTTTTATTTACCACATAAATACATATACACATTATCTTGTACAAATTCTCATTCTTAAAAAAAATTTATACGCAAAATTTCTGATTTAATTATATAGAAAATATCGGGTTGTTACATGAATTGGTTGGATTATATGTGAGGGAGTAGCTGTATCTGTCTCAGAAGATATGACTGCTACGACTTCCTTCCACTTTGTAGGAAATGTGTGCCCACTCTCTAATACTACAGCATCATCGTTTGCAATTTACAGGACACTGCTGTCAATTAAATTCTGAATAAGGTGGCGAAGTGCCCAGTATTCTTCTGTGATGTGACCGTGAGATTGGGAGTGATACTGGCACACCCCATTGAAATCAAACCGTGTTGAACGCGAACTGATTGGAGGTAGCAAAGCTGTGATTCTTCCTTTATTTATCAGCATCTGCAGTATTTCTTCCATCGGTTGCCCTAGGTATGTAAATTCCCTTTTGTTGGCAAAATCTCGACGGGCTTTGGCATTTGCTCTTTTTATAATTTTATCCTTCAATGTTTCATTTTCTGGAGTACGTGGTGGAGTGTTTGTAACAAAAGGAAGTAGACTGGCATGCTCCTGACCAAATAATTGGAGTATGACTTGGTGCTGATGGATCACTAGTTCTGCCAATTGGTTAAGTTGCTCACGCAGAGCATTCATTTTTTGTTCCATCATAAACTGGAACTTTGCATAGTCCCTCTTGTCAGCATTATCCTTACTGGTCTGGGAAGATCCACCATTAAAATTGGAACTCTGTCCACTGCTCCAATTAATCATGTTGACCTTTTCTTCTTTGTGTTGAGGAAGAGGGTTGTCTTGTACATGTGGTTGATCGAACTTGGTGTCCATGATCTCACCGCTATCTATTAAATCTTGGATCTTGTGTTTCAAGGCCTAACAATCCTGAGTATCGTGTCCCGGAGCCCCGACATGATAAGCACACTTCCGAGTGGCATTGAAACCCTTCCCATTCAAGTTTGCTGGTGGAAGA
Source organism: Panax notoginseng (assembly GCA_016801055.1). NCBI lineage: Eukaryota > Viridiplantae > Streptophyta > Magnoliopsida > Apiales > Araliaceae > Panax > Panax notoginseng. The sequence continues at coordinate 152,776,193 of CM029022.1, read as the reverse complement.
AGATGAGTAATTTTCTTCTGTATGGTCAGAAGATTGAGAATGTTCTCAAGTGAGTCCCCTAGGGGTGTGAACACTCGAGTGTGTCTGACTTCTCCACCTTTAGGTAATGGAGGGTTTGAAGATTGTGCTTGGAATGGGGAGTAATTTCTCCTTTAGATAGGCGTATTCTGACCACCTTTCTGACCTTGTAGTATTAAGGAAATATCCTCTTCTTTCTTTTTATGGACCCTCTGGGGGTTGTTTCCATAATTTTTGGCAGCGACAGCTTTAAGGGCAGTTAGGTCTTGAATCTTTCCTGACTTCAATCCCATCTCAGCCATCTCCCCATGTTTAATTATTTCAGAGAATGGTTTGCCAATACCAACTAAAACCCTCTCATAGAAAGGAGCTTCTTGTATGTTTATGAAGGTCATAACCATTTCTGACTCATTCATAGAGGGAACAACTTGAGCAGCAAGGCGCCTCCACCTTTGAGCATACTCTCTGAAAGATTCATTGGTTTGTTTCCTGACTTTAGTAATTTGGTACCGGTCAGGGGCCATCTGTGACTGGAAGCTGTACTGAGTAAGGAAGGCATAAGTTAGCTCTTCCCAGCTATGTATCTTGGAGTTGTTTAGTCTGGTATACCATGATCGGGCTTCTCCAGTCAGACTTTTCTGGAACAGCTGCATCCTGAGCTTCTCATCCTCGGGATAAGATCCGAGTTCTCCAATGAATACCTTCAAATGTGTGTAAGGGTCTCCTAACTCGTCATATTTTTCAAAGTCAGGAGTCTTGAACTTCTCTGGATAATGCACACCAGGGAATATACAAAGGTCTGCATATGAAACATTCACATGTGCTCCAATCCCTTTAATAGAACGGATGGTCTCTTCCATTTGAAGGACTTTCTTTGTGATATCACCAGTGTCTAGATCTTCTTTGGGATGGGTGGTATCATGAATTTTGTTGGTTGCATCCAACTGAGCATCAGGTACGGGAGCTTCTTTGTCTGCACCCTGGGTTCCTCCATGTGCAGAGGATTCAGTATGTATGGGTATCCTTGTACCCTGAGTTGATTGGTGTAGTTCTTTAAGCAGAACAACCAAATCTGTTATTTGTTTACTTAATCCATCGAATTCTTCGTGAGAGACAGGATTAGTATTTTCTGGTCAGATGAAGACATAATTGGCTGTAGGCTTGTGGCATTTTGGAACTTTGAATGGGTAATAGGTCTGATTGTTTCCCTGTAAAAAATTGACGTAGTTTAGTTTCAGGGAATGTATAAACGGTGACATGCTATATGATGTATCCGTTTTAGGAGTATTTATCCTGCAAAACGGATGTTAGCTGTTTGTAATATAGGATAGCATGTTAATATTTGTTAAATATGTATGTACACATATTTCTTCATATTTCCCATTACATGGAGATCAATATGGAATGAAATTACAAGCAATTGACTTTATGAGTAATTCTGAAATGGGAAAGCATGAAGAAACTTCCCTCTGCGTTTGGTTTATCAGAGGCTAACCTATCTTAGGCTACTCTCGCGGCTTTTTGGCACTAAAATTCCCAAATCATCGCAATTTACTCGATGGAAAGTTAATCCGGTCTTTCAACTGGAGTGAATTTGGATGGTGCCTTTCCTGAGCCTCATTGGAATTAGTCTTCCTACGAGTCCAGTAATCAAACACCGACAGGATAGCCTCCTGATGGAGGAACCACACAGCATACATTCGCATACGACATGTCTCACCATTTATGAAAATGATAACATGTGCAAAGCACTAATATCACAAGCAGATATAGTGTAAAGCATTAAGCACAGTAAGTAAATGCATTCGTACACGTCCATCAAATGTAAATGCAACATCCACACACAAGCATATAACAGTTTTGAAAAGCTTGTAATATCGGATTAAGTCCTCTTACTAGTGTCCCCAGCAGAGTCGCCACCTATAGATGTTGGGATTTTAATTGTCCCTTTTCTGTTCTTGTCTTTTGGTGTTCTCATGTTAGGTGAGATTTATTTGAAAAAATAAGTTATGAAAATGTCCGACATGTATATGTCGATAATTGGACTATAAGAGTCGCCAGTTGGTTTTTTAAATGGTTTTACCAACACAACCGAGAAAAGGTTTGCACATTGACCCAGTGATGTGACACTGCTTAACGGGTCTGTGAAATCGAGATTCGTTAGGGTCCGTGGACTTGATTATGCAGAGGGAAGGTGTTAGGCACCCCCCGACATCCGTGTTGCCACGGTGACCGCCACTTTTTAATTAAACTGTTATATGAATGTGTGTGTATGTGTGTGGGTCAATGTGCAATTATTTGGAAGTAGTGCTATGCCTCGTTCGCACCTATATACAAAGGGTTTGAATTTTCTATAAAATTCAGTTTTAACAAGATATAGCAGTGATGTTTTGTAAAAAAGAAGTTTTTCAAACCCTTGTGCTCAATAGTAATTGAGGCCTTTGATACTTCCATTTTATTATGTGTTCGGCTTGATTGCTTTTATTTTCGAGATGCGAAGCATCTTCGAGAAAATAATATACATAACAGCGCCGAACTCCTTATGGGCATGAGAGCCATCTAAGGAAATTCGAACACCGTGAATAATTTACAAGCCATGTACAGCTGAAAATGCCCATCACGGGAACCGAATCTAGATTTAGTATACTGAATCTGTGATCGCATGATTCCTAGGCTCACATGATATAGCAGTTTATATAAAAAGCTGTAAGTAGTTATATATATAAAAGCTGTAAATATATATATACAGACATGATCAACCACCACGAAACACCTCCATGGGGGATCGAAAATATAAATATATAAAAGCAATAAATATATATATAGAGACATGATCAACCACCATGAAGCACCTCTATGGGGGATCAGAAATATAAATAAAGCCGTAAAAACCAATCAACCACCACGAAGCACCTCCATGGAGGATTGGAAAATATAAATAAAGTAATAAAAACAATCAACTACCTCGAAGCAAACTCCAGGCGGGACAAAATGTAAATAAAGCTGTAAAAGGCCACGAAGTAAACTCCAGGCCTGACAGAAATGTAAATATATATATATATATATATATATATATATATATATATATACACACACACACACACACACACACAAGCGATAAACGCACCGGATGTGAAATCCAAGCTCAATCAAACAGAGTTTGATAGCAACAACATATATATATATATAAGCAGTAAACGCTCCGGATGTAAATCCAGGCTCATCGAACAAAGGTCGACAACAATTTATATATAAGTATATATATAAAAGTAAATAAACGCTCCAGACGTGAGTCCAGGCTCAATCGAGGCATAACTCAATAATGGTAGTCCATATATATATATATATATATATATATATATATATATATATATATATATAAAGAAGTAAAAGCCATGGACCGAAGTCCGGGCATACATACGCTACACGACTCTCAACGTGAAGAACTGTGTGTGCACAGTAGTGGAGAAAGGCTTTAGAAAGTGTAAGAAGGCTTACAGTGGACTGCTAAAAAAGACTTCAATAGATTTAAATGGATGAATACTCGGCTCCCACTGGTAAAAATATAGCCAAATATAAGCTCACAAGTGTTTGAAATGAGAAGCACTCAGTTTAGGGTGTGTACAGAGCAAATTGGACAGGGCTTCCTCGCCTTTTCTCTTTCTAAAATGGCTGTCCCAAGCCCTATATTTATAGATGGGGGAGCCGCAGGTGTACCTGCGGCAGCCGCAAATGCACCTACGGCTGCCCGAGATACCCTGGGTTCTGCGAGTCCGACCGTCTCGAAGTACGTGCACGCATACAACGTGTTGTCCGCTCGAACTTTCAGAACTTCAATCTGGACATCCGATCGAGGTGTATAAGACCTTTCGTGGTATGCTATTATCGAGAGCTATACAATGACATGGGATTAGAGGTTGTACGAAGTCAGGAAGATGAGACCATGCCCTTGGTCTTCAAGCTTTAAATTCTATCCAATGTGTTGTCTTGTGCAGTAGTCACTCGAGATATGCGTTCTTTGGTTCTTGTAGGAAATTTCTATGTGGAATGTATGTTAAAATGTTGTTGAGATGGCACAATGTGGGATTGAGATGGCAAAATGACGATTTTGCCCCTCACCGAGGTTATCTCTAGTTTGAACTGTTTTAGCGATCGTTGCTCAGGGTTGTCTTTGAGATTGGACTGCTGCAGGTGTTGACCATCCTCAGGGTTGTTTTTGAGGTGTGCCTGACCTCCCAGGGTTATCTTTGGATTTAGGGAATGAGTGCCTCGGGGTTATCGCCGAGTGTTGAAGCTGATAGCATGGGTTTGAAACAAGCATTTCTGGGGTTATCTCCGGAACTGCAACTGAATGCCTTGGGGTTATCTCTGAGGTTAATACTATCTTTCCCGGCATTGTTTTTGGGACTAAGACTGAGTATCTCAGGGTTATCTCTGAGATAAAACGGTCTTCTCAGATGTGATTTCCGGTATTTGAACTGCATTCCTCGGGGTTATCTCCGAGGTTGAAACTGAAACTCCCGATGTTATTTTCGGGACTGAGCTGGATGTCTCGGGGTTATCTCCGAGATGGTAATAACTGAATACCCCAGGGTTGTCTCCGGGATTGAACTGGGCTGTCTTCCAGGGTTATCTCTGAAAGACGATTATGCCCTCATGCAATGTTAGTAACAGGTATGCAGAAAATTTTGAGTCTCTACAAACAAGTTATGTTCTTGAACTCTAAAACCTTAGATTTATGTGTTAAAGAGTGTTTTATGTATGGATCTAATTAATTTGGGCGTTGATTTGTTTTAAAAACAAATGAGAAGAAAACTAGTTTTTCTAAGGGCTAGAAAACCTTAGCTTTCTCCTACTTTGAATGGGCATTTGAAATCTGTACTTCTTTTTGTGATCCATCAAAGAGGGGTATTAAATATGTAAGCTAATTTTTAAACCCAAGTGTTAGCACTCAAAAAGGATTTTTGAGCATCAAATGGCAGCTATTTTTCCATAAACAGACCATCGGGTGAATGATTAAATCTGGGCACAAAAACAGTTTTTGGCCAGTTTGATCCAGGTGCAGCTTTGTCCATTTTTCTTGCTCTAAAAATTCTGAGATTTTGTGGTATGTTAGTATGATAAGTTAACAAGGTTCAGTCCAAAGATGGTGATTTTTAGATGTCCAGAACTCAAGTTATGATTTTTACAAGAAAGTGTTATTTTAAAAGTGAACGAGAATAACTCTGTGTATAACCCAGAAAAGTTCAAAAGTTTTACTAGATTTAGATGTTCATAACAGGAGCTTGCTATAAAAATTTCATAATTGTTGGAAAAAGGAATAATTTATGATAAATGGTGAAAGATCTGATAGTTTTGGACCATTTAAAAATACTAAACGAAATTGAAAAAATGCAAGAAAAATATATGATCATTAAAATATCATGTTCTGATGTTTCCCAGAAAAGAAAAATCTTCTGAGATGTTTTGGTATTTTTCATGCCTTTGTATGTGTTATGAATAAATGGATAAATAAAGTTAAATAAAGTTGAAAATTGTAAAAACGTGATTTTATGACTTAAAGACCCTTAATATGGTGTATTCAGATTTTTGGAGGGTACTTTGATCATTTGTGATAAAAAAAAATTTGTATTGCATTTTATGTTTATTAAATAAATGAATTAGTAAATGGTAAACAATTAAATTATATTTTTTATGAGTTTAATAAATGATTAAAATATTATTAAATGATTAATAATATTTATTAAAAATATTATGAATATAATTAATAATACTAGATTAAAATATTATTAAATGATTAATAATATTAGATAACTAAAATATTATTAAATGATTAATAATATTAGATAACTAAAATATATATTATTAAATAATTAATAATATTAGAGGTTAATTAAAAAATTATTAAATGATTTGAATATTATTAAATAATTAATAATAATACTTTAGTTATGGGTGAAATGTGCAAATTTTGTAAAATAAGCAAGTGGTTATAAAATATTCATTTTGTCGGGAAATATTTGTTTGGTCGTGGAATATTCTTGCTGTCGGGGAATATTCGTACGACGGCGCAGCCTTGTGTGGGCCCCATAACGGAAAGCGATTGGATGAATAAAACGACATGTATAAGTTGTTTATAAATAACGGCGTAGTTGTTACCATTAATACTGTTGGAATACCCGGTGGTTAAAATACAGTAGCACACGGTATTGCACCAATTATTGATTCTTACGAAGGAAGACACTACTCAATAATTGTTATAGTAGTTATTGTTTAATATTTTATTTTATTGATTCAATAATTACTGCGTTGATATTTTATATTATTGTTGTTTCAATAATTGCTGCTGCATAGTATTTTCTATTATCAGATCAATAATTCATATTATTTGAATAATATTATTAGATAACATTATTGGCAATGTCTAGAAAGTTCTGTCTAAGGAGAGGTTTGGTTATCTAATTGCGCGCCAGTAAGGAGAAATCCTTATTGAAAAGCCTCATCTTTCCTGGGAACGGCCTGGTTGTCATAAATGTGATTCTGTAATATTATTTGTGAATAATTAATTATTGATTCATATGATAAGGAAATATTTATTTTATGTGGATATAAATGAGGGATATATTTTTGTGGTTAAAAATGAAGGAGTTAATGTTGAGGTTTTTATCAGTATTTTTATCGGAATGGAGGTATTAAAAATCAGGGTTTTTGAGATATTTTGCGGGGGTTATAATTTTTAATCCGACCGTTGGATCGTGGTAATTTTTGGATATGTTATACATATATAAGTTGAGTATATGTCCACAAATTTTGAACCATTAAAAATGAACGTATGATTTATTATGAATTTTACGAGATGACTGGTTCAGAAATTGTTGAATTTTCGGAGTTTATCATTTTGATAGAAAATTCTAGAATTGGTGGGCCCCACTCTTGGTTGGTGAAAAAATGTGCTGAATTATATTTCAAATGTGGTGGGTGGGAATAGTAGTAGGTAAAGTCATCAGGTTGCAGGTCAAGCCTACTAAAATTTTCCTATAAATAGAGGGCTAAGTTAGAATTGAAAATCACACCTGAAACAAGTTTTCTCTCTTTCTCTCGAGATTATTGAGTGTATTTTGTGAGTATTTAGATACTTGGAGAGTTTCTATTCATCAGTGCAAGTTTCTTTCAGCCTTATACCGGTATTCCGACCATAAGTACTGATATTTTGAGGTAAGGGATATTATTTTCTTCTTAAATGATATTATTTTCTTCAATATCATTATGCTGAAATATTAACATGAGTTTTTATCAAATTTGAAACTTTTTGTGTCGGGGTTACTATTCACGTATACGTTACTATTCACGTATACGGCACTATTCACGAATACGACACTATTCACCGAAAAATAAAATTTTCTCTTTTTGTCCAAGATGTCTATTATGGTTACTATCTTTGATTGTATCCATGTTTTGATCTTTATTTTTGAATTCTGCTTCACAATTGATTATTATGAAGTATTATTGATCTTGGATAAACTGCTATACGAATCCTTAATATTTGTCCTTCTGTCTCACTGGATTCGTTCTCTTTAAGATATTTTTCATTATCCTCAGTCCTAAATGATGATATTACTGAATATCTTTGGCCTGTAGTGCAAAGATGTATGATTACTTGATGAATATCTTTGGGCTGTTGTACAAAGATGAACATGTGTTGAGATGAATATGACTGACAGGTGATACAAATGAATATCTTTGGCCTGTAGTGCAAAGATGAATATTTGGATAAAGATGATTATTAATTGATGTTACAGGGATAAAATATTGTTGATGGACTTTTAAATCCTAGAAGATAGTAGAATTCTTTCTCTACTTGACTCTTCTAATGGTTTGCTGTTTCCGCTGCAGTTGTTGATCTAAAACTTGTTGTCGATTATATTCTATCAGATTTTTCCCTGTTGAATACTAATGATAATTTGTTGTATATTATCTTAATCATAATATTCTTTACTGGGCTAGTTGAGCTCACCCTTTTCCTTTTTGTTCCATTTTTCTTCTCAGGAGGTGAGAACATAGCAGGATCTAGTCGGGGTATGGAGTGATGGTTCTAGAAAGATGTTTTAACAGTCCTCACTATTTCTGTAAAATAGTGTTTGAATAATTATAATGAGGACTTATTTGAGTGTGGATATTGTCTAGAAGATAATATTTGTATTTAAACTCACAGTATGTGTTGTCGTATTTTGCACGACAATTGTATTATTAAAGTTGTAGTTTGCTTTCTGTACCATGTATTTGGCGACTCAGAATGGGTGTTGTATACCTATTTTGGGGGCGTCACAGTTGGTATCAGAGCTTAGGGATATGATCCTTGGCTGAGATGTGAGACAAGAACTAGGAGGGGAGAGACGGGGAATTCCTTCGCTAGTATGACCTGACTAAGTTTATTTGGTGTTTATTTGGTCGGTCAGAGTATAAGGATAATATATGATATGACTATTAACCCTTGTTTTATAGCAGTATTTAAGAATGGCAGCTGAGAACGTTAATAATGGAGTAAATCAGACCGTGGAGACACCTTTGATCACCACCCAGGGGAACGTGCAACAGGAAGGCAATATTCTCCCTGCAAACAACGTTACCGAGCAAACGATGAATGATGGAATGTTTAGGAGCTTTTTGCAGTTCATGCAAAATCAGACGAGGGAGACTCGTGTGCAGAATACGGGTGGAAATGATAACAACGCGCGGTTTGTCACAGCCAAGCAGTTCAAAGAATTGGGACCACCAGAATTTAAGGGAAAGCCGGATCCGATCATGGCGGAAACGTGGGTCAAGCAAATTATCAAGATATTCGATGTCTTGGGATGCACGGAGGAACAGAAGGTTCCATTCGCCACCTTTATATTCCGTGGTGAGGCAGACTACTGGTGGGAGTCTGTGAAGCGTACCCAGCCTGACGCACTCAACATGTTCTGGGAAACATTTCAAAAACTGTTCAATGACAAGTACTTTCCTGAAAGTATTCGTCATATAAAGGAGGTGGAGTTTATCAGACTGGAACAAAACAACATGACGGTGTCCCAGTACGAGGCGAAGTTTGCAGAGTTATCCAGGTTTGCACCTCATTTGGTCAAAAATGAGGAACGAAAGACAAGGATGTTTCTGAGAGGTCTAAAACCCGAGATTCGGCAATATCTTATCTCTCATAAATTTTCTTTATATTCAGATGTTGTAAATAGGGCTCAATTATTAGAGCGGGATAATGAGTATGTGCAACCGAGGGACCACAACCAGGGCCATACCGGTGGCAGCAGTCATCGAAGCAATAAAAACCAGCAGGGAGGAAAACATTCGGACAAAAGCGGTAACCACTCTGGTGGTAATCGTGGTCGTGATAATAGAAGGAGCGAGTCGGGAGGAGATTTCAAGAAGAGAAGGTACAACAATGATAACGTGAAGACGTCAGCACAAACATCAACTGTTTCTAGGGGAGGAGAACGACCACCGGTCGTATGTTACAAATGTGGGAAAGAGGGACATATCAGCCCAAACTGTCCACAACAATCCAAGGTATGTTATAACTGTGGAAAGGAGGGTCATATAGCTCGAGAGTGTTCTGTAGCAAAATCAAGTTCAGCGGGGATGGTGACTCCAAAAGTTATCCCGGATAAGTCGAAATCAGCGGTTCCTGGAAGGACGTTTGTCGTGACTGGCCAAAACGCGAGAAACCCGAACGAGGTGATCACGGGTAAGCTAATCTTGAATTCTTGCGAAGTTTATACTTTACTAGATACCGGTTCTACCCATTCTTTTATCTCTCCTGCTTGTGCTCAACGTTTAAACTTTACTCCGGAGAAATTGGACTTTAACTTATCTGTTGAAACTCCGTTGGGTGAAACCTTCGTTACATCTACAGTTTATAAATCTTGCATGATCCAAGTTTGCACTATCACATTACCTGTTGATCTTATCTCTTTAAAGATACTTACTTTTGATGTGATTTTAGGAATTGATTGGTTAACCACTCATCATGCTAAAATTGATTGTTTTCGTAAGGTTGTTAGTTTTCATATTCCTAACCAACCTGTCATACGAATTCAAACTACTAAACCACTAAAATCAGTCACTATCATATCAAGCCACAAAGCTATTCGTTTATTGAAAAACGGATGTCAAGCTTTCTTAGCCCATGTTATGGATTTGAACAAGGACAAGTCAGATTTGAATAATATTTCTATTGTTAGAGAATTTCCCGATGTATTTCCTGAAGAACTTCCTGGTCTACCCCCAGAACGTGAAGTTGAATTCTTTATTGACCTTGAACCCGGTACAAAGCCCATTTCTCAAACTCCATATCGAATGGCTCCTATTGAACTTCAGGAGTTAAAAGTCCAACTACAGGAGTTGTTGGACATCAGTTTTATTCGTCCTAGTACGTCTCCTTGGGGTGCTCCTGTTTTATTCGTAAAGAAGAAAGACGGGAGTATGCGACTTTGTATTGACTATCGAGAATTGAACCATGTCACCATCAAGAATAGGTATCCGCTACCTCGCATTGATGACCTGTTCGACCAGTTACAAGGAACATAATTCTTTTCAAAGATCGACCTTCGTTCTGGATATCATCAGCTGAAGATTAAAACTGAGGATATTCCAAAGACTGCCTTCAAAACTCGGTACGGGCATTATAAATTCTTAGTCATGTCTTTTGGATTGACTAATGCTCCTGCTGCCTTCATGGATATGATGAACTGTGTATTCAAAGAATATTTGGATCAGTTCGTTGTTGTCTTTATTCATGACATCCTCATCTATTCCAAAAGCCGTGAAGATCATGAGCGCCATTTGAAGCTGGTATTGCAAAGGCTTCGTGAAAATAAGCTATATGCCAAATTGAAGAAATGCGAGTTCTGGCTTGAGGAAGTAGCATTCCTTGGGCACGTGGTGTCAAAACATGGAGTATCTGTCGACCCGGCGAAGATTGAAGCCATACAAAGTTGGGAGCAACCAAAGTCGGTAATCGAAGTACGTAGCTTTCTGGGCTTAGCTGGTTATTATCGAAGATTTGTGGAAGAATTTTCTCGAATCGCTACTCCGTTAACTCAGCTGACTCGGAAAGATACAAAATTCGTATGGAGTGAGGAATGCGAGAAGAGTTTCCAAGAACTCAAGAGGAGACTCATTTCGGCACCTGTTCTGACAATACCATCTGGTTCGGATGGATTTGTTATCTACAGCGATGCTTCAGGCAAAGGGTTAGGATGTGTTCTCATGCAACATGGGAAAGTCATAGCGTATGTCTCACGACAACTCAAAGAATATGAGAGGAATTATCCTACTCATGATTTGGAGTTGGCAGCAGTCGTTTTTGCGTTGAAGATCTGGAGACACTACCTGTATGGGGAGAAAGTGGAGATCTATACAGATCATAAAAGCCTCAAATATTTCTTCACCCAAAAGGAACTCAACATGCGGTAGCGACGTTGGCTCGAGCTGTTGAAAGATTACGATTATACCATCCAATATCATCCTGGAAAAGCAAACGTAGTAGTTGACGCATTGAGTAGAATATCATATGTGGGTACGAGTGTAATGTTGTTAACACAAAGGCCCATTTTGTATGACTTGCAAAGGATGGAGATAGAGATGAAGGCTCCAAGTACCCACATGATGATATCAAATATACGAGTAGAACCGACTTTAATCGATAAAGTTAAAGCTGCTCAAGCTACGGACATGGAGCTGATGCGTATGAAGAAGAAAGTGCAAGAAGGTGCTATTCCAGAAGCAAGAATCGATGAAGAAGGAATACTTCGAGTCAACTCCAGAATTTGTGTTCCTAACAATTTTGACTTGAAGCATAGAATAATGATGGAGGCACATAACACACCGTTTGCAATCCATCCTAGGAGTACCAAAATGTATCACGATCTTCGACATACATTTTGGTGGAGCAATATGAAAAGAGAGATCGCGGAGTTTATCTCGAGATGTTTAACTTGTCAACGTGTAAAAGCGGAGCATCAAGTACCAAAGGGTCCATTGCAACCACTTGAGATTCCGAAATGGAAGTGGGAACACATTAATATGGACTTTGTTACGGGTCTTCCCAAGGTTTCTCAAGGCATAGATGCGATTTGGGTTATTATTGATAGATTAACCAAGTCCGCTCATTTCTTGCCGATACGTGAGACTTATTCCCTTGAACGTCTTGTTAGTATGTACGTGAACGAGATTGTGAGATTGCATGGCATGCCAATATCCATAGTTTCAGATCGTGACCCAAGATTCACTTCACGATTTTGGGTTAGCTTGCAGAAAGCTATGGGCACAGATTTACGATTCAGTTCGGCATACCATCCTCAAACGGACGGACAATCAGAGAGGACTATTCAAACTCTTGAAGATCTATTAAGACTTTGTGTCCTAGATCTCAAAGGGAGTTGGGATAAGTACCTACCATTGGTGAAATTCTCCTACAACAACAGTTATCAGGCGAGCATAGGTGTGGCTCCATTCGAGGCGTTGTATGGAAGAAAATGTCATTCTCCAGTATGCTGGGATGAGGTGGGAGAAGCAACATTATTGGGACCAGAGTTGGTACGCATTACTACAGAGAAGATCCAAACGATTCGACAACGTATACAAACGGCACATGATCGACAAAAGAGTTATGCGGATCTTCATCAGAAGGACGTGGAATTTAATATTGGGGATCATGTATTATTACGTGTTGCACCATGGAAGGGAATTACAAGATTTGGGAAGAGAGGAAAGCTCAATCCAAGATTTGTTGGTCCATTTGAGATTCTTGAGCGAATAGGAAATGTGGCATATAGACTCGCATTACCTCCAAGCATGTCTCGTGTTCATAATATTTTCACATATCTATGCTTCGTAAATATGTTAAAGACCCGAACCACATTATTGAGTTAGAACCAGACGAGATAGCTGAAGATTTGACGTACGAGGAGGTACCTGTTAAGATCTTGGATAGGAAAGAGCATGTCCTACGCACGAAAGTTATACCACAAGTTAAGGTTTTGTGGAGAAACCATGCTATTGAATAAATGACCTGGGAGTTAGAATCAGAAATGAAAGCGAGGTATCCTCACCTTTTCGAAATATCAGGTACGTACGTCAATTTCGAGGACGAAATTTCATAAGGAGGGGAGGTTGTAAGACCCCAACTTATTAATGAATAAAATCAAATTTTCTCTAAATATTATTATGAATAATAAGGGGTTAATTTGATATAATACTTTGGCTATGGGTGAAATGTTTAAATTTTGTAAAATAAGCAAGTGGTTATAAAATATTCATTTTGTCGGGAAATATTTGTTTGGTCGTGGAATATTCTTGCTGTCGGGGAATATTCGTACGACGGCGCAGCCTTGTGTGGGCCCCATAACGGAAAGCGATTGGATGAAGAAAACGACATGTATAAGTTGTTTATAAATAACGGCGTAGTTGTTACCGTTAATACTGTTGGAATACCCGATGGTTAAAATACAGTAGCACACGGTATTGCACCAATTATTGATTCTTACGAAGGAAGACACTACTCAATAATTGTTATAGTAGTTATTGTTCAATATTTTATTTTATTGATTCAATAATTGCTGCGTTGATATTTTATATTATTGTTGTTTCAATAATTGCTGCTGCACAGTATTTTCTATTATCAGATCAATAATTCATATTATTTGAATAATATTATTAGATAACATTATTGGCAATGTCTAAAAAGTTCTGTCTAAGGAGAGGTTTGGTTATCTAATTGCGCGCCAGTAAGGAGAAATCCTTATTGGAAAGCCCCCTCTTTCTTGGGAACGGCCTGGTTGTCATAAATGTGATTCTGTAATATTATTTGTGAATAATTAATTATTGATTCATATGATAAGGAAATATTTATTTTATGTGGATATAAATGAGGGATATATTTTTGTGGTTAAAAAAGGAGTTAATGTTGAGGTTTTTATCAGTATTTTTGTCGGAATGGATGTATTAAAAATTAGGATTTTTGAGATATTTTGCGGGGGTTATAATTTTTAATCCGACCGTTGGATCGTGGTAATTTTTGGATATGTTATACATATATAAGTTGAGTATATGTCCACAAATTTTGAACCGTTAAAAATGAACGTATGATTTATTATGAATTTTACGAGATGACTGGTTCAGAAATTGTTGAATTTTCAGAGTTTATCATTTTGATGGAAAATTCTAAAATTGGTGGGCCCCACTCTTGGTTGGTGAAGAAAAATGTACTGAATTATATTTCAAATGTGGTGGGTGGGAATAGTAGCATGTAAAGCCATCAGGTTGCAGGTCAAGCCTGCTAAAATTTTCCTATAAATAGAGGGCTAAGTTAGAATTGAAAATCACACCTGAAACAAGTTTTCTCTCTTTCTCTCTCTAGATTATTGAGTATATTTTGTGAGTATTTAGATACTTTGAGAGTTTCTATTCATCAGTGGAAGTTTTTTTCAGCCTTATACCGGTATTCCGACCAGAAGTACTGATATTTTGAGGTAAGGGATATTATTTTCTTCTTAAATGATATTATTTTCTTCAATATCATTATGCTAAAATATTAACATGAGTTTTTATCAAATTTAGAACTTTTTGTGTCGGGGTTACTATTCACGTGTACGTTACTATTCACGCATACAACACTATTCACGAATACGGCACTATTCACCGAAAAATAAAATTTTCTCTTTTTGTCCAAGATGTCTATTATGGTTACTATCTTTGATTGTATCCATGTTTTGATCTTTATTTTTGAATTCTGCTTCACAATTGATTATTATGAAGTATTATTGATCTTGGATAAACTGTTATACGAATCCTTAATATTTGTCCTTTTGTCTCACTAGATTCGTTCTCTTTAAGATATTTTTCATTATCCTCAGTCCTAAATGATGATATTACTGAATATCTTTGGCCTGTAGTGCAAAGATGTATGATTACTTGATGAATATCTTTGGCCTGTAGTGCAAAGATGAACAGGTGTTGAGATGAACATGACTGACAGGTGATACAAATGAATATCTTTGGCCTGTAGTGCAAAGATGAATATTTGGATAAAGATAATTATTAATTGATGTTACAGGGATAAAATATTGATGATGGACTTTTAAATCTTAGAAGATAGTAGAATTCTTTCTCTACTTGACTCTTCTAATGGTTTGCTGTTTCCGCTGCAGTTGTTGATCTAAAACTTGTTGTCGATTATATTCTATCAGATTTTTCCCTGTTGAATACTAATGATAATTTGTTGTATATTATCTTAATCATAATATTCTTTACTGGGCTAGTTGAGCTCACCCTTTTTCTTTTTGTTCCATTTTTCTTCTCAGGAGGTGAGAACATAGCATGATCTAGTCGGGGTATGGAGTGATGGTTCTAGAAAGATGTTTTAACAGTCCTCACTATTTCTGTAAAATAGTGTTTGAATAATTGTAATGAGGACTTATTTGAGTGTGGATATTGTCTAGAAGACAATATTTGTATTTAAACTCACAGTATGTGTTGTCGTATTTTGCACGACAATTGTATTATTAAAGTTGTAGTTTGCTTTCTGTACCATGTATTTGGCGACTCAGAATGGGTGTTGTATACCTATTTTGGGGGCGTCACAGTAGTATTATGAGGTATGATTTGATATGTTGATTAAAAGATCAATCTTATAAATGATAGGTCTTTCATAAGAGATTAAATTAGATTGTGAAGCGGTAATCGACAGACAAAGCAAGTTTCCTAACTCAAACACGAGTTATTATGTTTCAAGCATGCTAGTGGTTTAATTATTGATAATTATTTCACATCTATGATTATTGTTATTTGCACTTAGTGCAAGTTGCATATGTTCATCAGGTATAAAAGGTTGATCACCTTGATTATCAAAAGCATTTGTTCATGGTCATTGTTGGCCACTCAGCATTGTTGATTCAATTATTGAAACTTCATTCTCGCTCTTTCACAATTGTTATATATTGTTGAAAATTCATAAAACTTATTCTTTTATTGAATCATGATATATCTTTATTGTATTTAAACTTGCTGAGCAAAGTAGTTACTTACTCTTGCTATATCATGATAATATTTAAATTAAGCCCGAGTGTTCGAAGAAGGATAAAGTCAAGGGCAAAGTTGGAGAATAGTTCCTGTAGGGTTTCGGCACATAAACGCAATGGAAATAAGATAAATTTTCAAAGTAATTTCGAAACCTTAAAACAGGATCCATGCAAAAACCATATTAATTCAGTGGTTAGAAATTTATACCGATTATTGAAGGTGAAATTGATGTGATCGAATCTCCAGTGTAATCCAAACGAACCGCGCCTTTACGGTATCCACACGAATGCCCCGCAAATCGTTATACGATCTGTTGTAAAAGGAACTGTGGTACTAGCCACCAGGGATGAGGATTTCGAAACTGTTTCTCTCTAGTCTCTCTTTAAGAGCGGCTAGGGTTTTGGTTAATGATATCTACCCTTAAATGGCTGATATATCTTATATATAGCAGTTAGAAGGAACTAATCAAAACCTAATCTAATTAAAATCCGATATATATATATATATATATATATATATATATATATATATATATATATATCTTAATTAAGTCTTACTTAATTAATATACCTATATATAAATTATCCTATTAATTTAAATTCATAATTTAAATACTATCAATCATATTGATATATTTAAATCTTTACAATTTAAATTAATTCTCTTTTAATTACGTTCTATGTGTGTGACCCTATAAGTTATTATTACGTTGGCAATAATTTTAAAATCATATTATAAAATTATAAATAGTGAGAGACATCTAGTAATGCATCACTGCTACCCAAGTAATAATAAGATCGATGATTCGATGCAACCTTTTCGTGACCAATGTTTCAATGTAATTTACTCCATTTAACATTAATATCCTAAATTAAACTCGAGTCATGGAATGTGTCATACTCTTTATAATTTAATCTGAGTTTTTCTTGATCAATGAGTAGACTATATGAAACAAATCACTATTTGAGCATTGCCATGCATTTCATAGTCCTACTCAATCAAGAGGCCTATGGATATCACCCCTAATACATAGGAGGGTTAAATTGCATCTAGATCACTCATATTCCTCACACGATTCATGATGTACCCAATAATCATCTTTATTGTCCACCCTATTAAAGGTGACTTTTGATGATATCAAAATACATAAACTTCCATGTGGTAATATAGTGATTTCAGGTCAGAGGATCATTACATCATTTTCACTATGAGAATTGCTAATGACATTTAGCATAATACTCCACATAGAATTCTCATGGTGGGTCTGTCCAGTACATCGTTCTCTAACACGTACCTATGCATTGACTTAATATCTCATATATTTATGACCAATGAGATTTGGTCATCAGTCAATCCACATACTAGTCTCAATGCATCATTGTTGTCCCATCAACAATGATACTCGACTAGGGACATTTAAGAGCAATGATACTAATTATAATTATATAATCTCGTGTTCAAGTCACATACTTGAAACTATATAATTTGTATCACTATTCTAAGGAATTTTATTATGTTAACATTTATATAACGCAGTAACTAAAACTATAATAAAATCATTCATTTATTCAATCAAATATAATATCGAAATGTTAAGTAATTATATCAAATAATTGGCCTCTAGGGCACTAACTCTAACAGTTCCATATGAACGTTTAACTATTACATTTATCTTATGTAAAATGATTATGTAAACCTTTTTAATTATTAAGGTATGTATTGAGTTAAGGTTATAGACCTTTGGAAATGTTGTAGTATCATTTGAAATAAACAATGTATGTTTATATATTTTGCGTTAGTTTATAGAATGTATAAGAAGATGATGTATCGTTACGCACCAGGTCCGAGGTTCAAGGGACCCAGATTTTGGGGCATTACAGTATCACATGATGTTGGCGGGGAAGCCATTGATTCTTGAGAGAGGCATCCTCTCTTGTGAGACTCAAAGTGGTAAATTGGTGGCCATAATTATAGATAAGGGTGGTTGGAGTTGACCAAACAATAGGAGGTCGGTAGTAGCCATTGTGAAAGAGTTTTATGCCAATGCCAAGGAAGCCTAAGAGCACGTGGTTCAAGTTTGAGGTAAAGCGGTATCGTTCGAGAAGCATAGCATCAACGCCTACTACCAAAGAGAGGACATGTTGGATAACGATGAATTCACAAAATATCTGACCAAAGACCAAGACTTGGACCAAGTGATCAAAACTCTGTGTCAGCTGGAATTCAAAGGAGCATGAGGCCATAAGCTTTTCACACAAGGAGTTGAGCCATTATGGCAAGGCTTGGTATTACTTTATATGTTAAAAGCTCATGTCAACCACACACATTAATTAACAATGTGATCAGGGACCGAGCTGTGTTGGTTTATGCTATTGCTAACGGCAAAAGCTTGGATGTGGACAAGGTAATTCCAGACTCGATTACACATGTTATCAAAAAGAGTTCAACTGGCGGGTTTCCACATTCATCCCTAATTTACAGCCTGTTCAAGAAGGAAAAGTTCACATGGAGTGAAGATGAGATTCTTTAGCAACCTAAATTACTATTTGATCAACACATCATTAGACACTTTCAAAAGTTGTAAGGCGGTAGCTCTCATGGAAGGGGTGTCGGTTTCATTATAGTTGCTACTTCTCAAGCTACTGCGGGACCGTCGGAGCATCACCAACTGCCTGCCTCTTAGTCATAGTCGTATATAGGATCCCTTACTGACGAGGTATATGGGCTCCATAGGGAATTATGCCACCAATCAAGACGCATTGATCAATTGGCTCAGCGGTTTAATTCCTTTATGACATACTCCACGGATTTTAACTTGGCATTGGCACAGATGTGTCACCAATTATGGATTCAACTTGGGGCCCAATAAAGTGTAGTTCCCCAATTCTCTTATGTTCTCGAAATACACTCCCAGCTTAGCGGACAAGGAGGACGCTAATGATGCTACTGGACATACTATCAGGAAAGTCATCTACTTTTCTTTTTCCTATCTTATACATTGAGGACAATGTCTCGTTTAGGTTTGGGGGTTTGTTTGTTTTTTTATATTTTGTATTGATATGCATTTGTTTTTTATTAGATTTACATGTTAGATAATATGTTTTTTGGGATAACTTAAGTAATGATTTGATTATGACCAATGATAAGAATGTGATTAATTACTTTATAACTCTTGGAGAATTGATGAATATGCCTAGTCTAGCTTTTAACTTATTAGTTGGTTTTTACATTGCTTGAGTTCCTTGTATACTTCTCCGAGGTTATCTGTCTTTGAGCTAGTTGTGATATAGAGAAAAAAATTTTGGTTAAATATTTATGGAGCTATCATTGAAACTCTAGAAAACTTATTTAAGCATCATTCAAAGCGAAATTTAGGCACTCGTATAAGTTTGGAAACAATTTTGGGTAATTTGATATTTTGGATTATTTAAAAATTTAAACCTTCCCAAGTGACATAATAAAGCATATGGTGGGTCAAGATGGAGCGTAAAACGGACTCACTCATAAACACATGCAAGGAATGAGATGGAGCGTGAAACACACTTGTTTAAAAATATAAGTAAGATGCAGAATAAAATGCACTCACCAAAAAAAAAGAAAAAAAGGGTTAATGGTATACTTGGGAAGTGGATAATGAACATTAATAAAGATCCTAATGTGCTTAAATTTTGAAAAAACATTTTGATCCCCTAGTTTTATCTTCATTAGTGGAGGGTGATGAGAAGAATAACCGTATATAGTTGACGGTAGATATCTTTCATAAAGTGTTTGACTACTTAAGTTATCTAGGTTATGACTAGTGTAAACAGTTTGGACACAATCACACACGTGAAGGGTCAAAAGTGGAAGTAAGACTAGTAAATAAGTTAAAATTTTAGACATGGCATTGTTTTGAAGTTTCCTATGAGTTATTATTTAAAGTAATATTTTTGGTTGTTGTTCAGATTAATATTATATCATTGCTCGAGTCAGTTGCTAATTAGAGTTAATTTTTATAATTTTTAATCTTAGTTCTTTGCTTGAGGACAAGCAAAGATTTAATTTTTAGAATATTTGATGCATGAGTTTTATACCTACGAATTAAGTATTTTTGACTTTATGAAATTATGAGTTCTTGGGTATTTTATGTTCCTTTTTATCTGTTATTATGTTTTTATGTAGGAAAAGGAAGTGAAACAAAATTGAAGCTAAATAGTCAAACCTAAGTGGAAATTGCAACAACGTGTAGTGAATTAGCATGGCGTACAACAAGTGCAGCAAATTGGCGCGCTGGGGCGCAAGGTATAACGCCCCCAAATCCGGGTCCCTTGAACCTCGGACCTGGTGCGTCACGATACTACCCTCGTCTCAATATATAAAACCTTTATTTATAATTTATTGAACACAACCTAGCTTTGATACCAACATATAATGCCCCCAAATCTGGGTCCCTTAAACCTCGAACCTGGTTCGTCACAGTACTACCTTCATCTCAATATATACAACTTTTATTCATAATTTATTGAACACAACCTTGCTTTGATACCAACCTGTAACGCCCCCACAATCGGGTCCCTTGAACCTCGGACCTGGTGCGTCACGATATACCTTCATCTCAATATATACAACCTTTATTCATAATTTATTGAACACAACTTCGCTTCGATACCAATAATAAATTAATTCCTTTTATTCCAGAATCTGTAACCTTCACAACCTACTATTACATCTATAGATCTTTCATGATCTAATCTATACCTCTCAAACTTTAAACAATATATTTCATTCTGGTACATTGATTGTGAGTATTCATGAGCAAATAATTTAAATTTAAGTATTCTACTGAATAGTGTTCTTACATTTTCGAACTACAATATATAATATCATTGTTCATCTAACATAGCTAAAGACTACGCGAACAGGTGTTCTTGCGTTTAACATTTTCAAGTATAATTACTCTAAAGAGATTACACCAATATGTTAGTTTTTCACTAAAACACATAACATCTTCAATCACTATTTCTTCTTATGCCCCTTTGTCTATCCCGAATCCTTCAACATTATGTCATTTGTTAGTATCGACCTTTATCTAGAAAATTGTTTGCAAGATTTAGCACGATGGTCCAGCAAGTCCAACAGTCTACACATTTCATGCTTCACATAACATACATATCACCTCTATTCATGCATCATAAGTTTTAGCCAATGCATCTACGTATGCTTTATACATCTCATTATATGCATCTCTATATGCATCATACTTGTCATATAACACATTATAAACTTCATGTTGTATAGTTAACACATACTTCAAAATTTCCATAATTTGCATTTAGTCGCATAACATTCATATAGCCAACGAGTTCACATAAAGCAGTATATTTCATTAACTATTGTTGACGTCGGGATTTTTATTTGTCTCTTTCTGTTCTTGTCTTTTTGTGTTCTCATGTTAGGTGAGATTTGTTTGAAAAAATAAGTTTGAAATGGTCCGACATGTATATGTCGACGATTTGACTGTAAGAGTTGCCCGTTGGTATTTTTAAATGGTTGCACCAACTCAACCGAGAAAAAGTTTCGCACATAGACCTAGTGATGTAGCACTGTTTAACTGGTTTACAAAACCGAAATTCTTTAGGGTCCGGGGGCTTGATTAAGCAGAGGGAAGGTGTTAGGTACCCCCCTTGACTTCTGTGATAACACAGTTACCGCCACTTTTTAATTTAAACTTTTATCTGAATGTGTGTGTGTAGGTATATATGCAATTATCTAGAAGTAGTGCTATGTCTCGTTTGCACCTATATACAAAGGGTTTGACTTTTGTATAAAAGTTTAATTTTAACAAGATATAACAATGATGTTTTGTAAAACAGGTTTTTCAAACCCTTGTGCTCAATAGTAATTGAGGCCTTTGTTACTTCCATTTTTATTATGTGTTCGGCTGGATTGCTTTTATAATTTTTGAGACGCGAAGCATCTTCGAGAAAATAAGATACATAGCAGCGCCGAACTCCTCGTGGGCATTAGAGCCATCTAAGGAAATTCATACACCGTGAATAATTTACAAGCTGGTTGCAGCTAAAAATGTCCATCACGGGAATCGAATCTAGATTCAGGAACTGAATCTATGATCACATGATTCCTAGGCTCACATGACAAAGTAATATGCAAAAGCTAAAACAAGAACTAGATTTGAATAAATCTAAACTATTTCAGCTTCATCGGTTCCAGTTTAGTCACCATGAATCGGCTAAAGTGAGAAATAGCTAGATTGAGACAAATCTAGCCCATAGCAAAAGCTAGAAAACGAATTAGATTTGAGTAAATCTAAGCATTTCAGCTTCAACGGTTCCAGTTTAGTCACCAAGAACCGGTTAAAGTGAAAAATATCTAGATTTAGGTAAATCTAACCCGCAGGCCGATAAACAGTTATATATATATATATATATATATATATATATATATATATATATATATATATATATATATATATATATATATATATATACGGTAAGGATCAAGAGCATTCTCCTTAAATAGCATTCCGCCTTAAATAGCATTCTTTTATTAAAACTACGTCGTTTTGGAGGGACGCGATGACATTTTTTATAAATACGCGGTGGCATTGTATTTACAAAAATGCCACCGCGTTCTTCCAAAACGACGTAGTTTTAATAAAAGAATGCTATTTAAGGCAGAATGCTATTTAAGGATAATGCTCTTGATACTGACCGTATATATATATATATATATATATATATATATATATATATATATATATATATATATATATATATATATATGCAGTAAACGGATCGGAGGTATATCCAGGCTCAATCAAAAAGAGTTTGATGACAAGAGATATATATAAGTATTTATATATAAAAGTAGTAAACGCTCTAGATGTATATCCAGGATCAATCAAACAGAGTTTGATGATAAGATATATATATATATATATATATATATATATATATATATATATATATATATATATATATAAAAGTAGTAAACGCTCCGAATATTATATTCGGGCTCAATCGAAGCATAATTCGATAATAATATATATAAGTGTTTATATATATAAAAGCAATAAAAGTCACGGATTGACTATCCGGGCACACACACACAACACGACTCTCAACATGAATAGATATTGATGTATAAAAGTTAGAAAAAGCTTTAAAATCTTAAATATCTTACAATGGGCTGCCAAGAAGACTTCAGATAGCTTTTGATGCTTGAAAACTCGGTTTCCACCGGTTAAATTTCAATATGTTGTAAAACACAAGCTTACAAGTGTTTAGGAAAAAGAAGCACTCAAGTTGGATCACTATAGAAGTGTGTACGGAGTGAAATGGACAGGGTTTTCTCGCCTTTTTTCTCTTGAAAATGGCCACCCCAAGCCCTCTATTTATAGAGGGGGAGCCACGGGTCTAACCGCGGCAGCCACGGGTCTACCTGCAGCTGCCCGGGGTACCTCGGGCTCTGCGGGTCCTGTCGTCTTGAAGAACGTGCACTCGTGCAACGCGTTGTTCGCTTGAACCTTCATAACTTCCAATCCAGGCATCCGATTGAGGCGTGTTGTACCTTTCCAGAATGCTGTTCTCGAGAGCTACACAATGACGTGGGATAAGAGATTGTATGAAGCCGAGAAGATGGGTCTATGACCAGATCTTCAAGTCTTCAAATTCTATTTGGTGTGTTGTCTTGCTTAGTAGTCACTCAGGATTTGAGCTATGGTTCTTGTGGGACACTTTTGTATGAAATGTGTGTTAAAATGATGTTGAGACGACGTGAATGTAGCACTGAGGTGGCAAAATGATGATTTTGTCCCTCACCGGGGTTATCTCCAGCTCTAGGCTGATGTAACAGTCGTTGCTCAGGGTTATCTCTGAGATTGGACTGTTGTGAGTGCTGAATGTCCTCAGGGGTGTTTTTAAGGTGTGTTTGACCTCCCGAGGTTATCTCCGGGGTTGGAACTGTGTGTCTCGGGGTTGTCTCCGAGATTAAAAACTTAGTATCCCGAGGTTCTCTCCGAGATTGAGCTGATTTGACTTCCAGGGTTGTCTCTAGAAGACGATTTTGCCCTCCTACAAGGTTAGTAACAGGAATGCAAAATTTCGAGTGTCTACAACTATCATAAAAACATGATTCAATACACATTATCACATAATAGCAAGTTACTAAAGAACTTGCCTCAAAGACTTCCTTGTGCAGTTAGGAGAACTCGTCCTTCAAATGTCATAAACGATTAAGTGTGCATACGAACCACAATTAGCCACATAATGATGCTTAGTAGTCATTTATGTTACTCTAATTTACATTTCATCATTCTTCCTTTTTAAATCTTGATACATAGTGTTCAATCATATGTTTAAGACTTACTAGGACACTTTATTTTCCATTCGATTTATTTATGTTAAACTTCATTTCACGATAACCTACATCATACAGGAGGATTTATTTGATTAAGTTCTTTACCATCACCTCATAACTTAATCTGATAATTGTCCTTTCTACTTATACCAAAGTATACATCCCTCCACATTATTTTTATAGTATTCGCATAAAATATGTGATTAAACTTTTCATAGTCTCATACATCGCATGTCGACATATTCTATTCGATAGAAATTGATTCGACGATTCTCGACTCGTCGGTTTTTAATTATTTTCATTTCGTTGAAAGCCTAATACCCCCATTAAGCCATCTTAACCACTTTATTATTATTTTTTCTTTTTCGATCATACATATATCCATATATTCCATACAAAAAAAATAATTTTTTTAGAATTTTTCAATTTCCTTTAGTATTTTTCAAAAGTCCGTTTTTAGTTTGTAACTTAGGAGAATGATGTATATCTTAATTAACTCTAAAAATTCCCAAATCATGGCAGAATCTTAAAGATATTAACATGAACTTCCACCATAAATTTCGTGGTCATCGAAATTATAGAACTCAAGTTATAGTTGTTTTTATCGGAAAACCCCTAAAATTAAAATGGTTCATAACTCAATCGATTTAAGTCGGAATAAGCTCATCTTCGGACGTGAGTTACTTTATATCATATTTTTTCATGTCTCAAATGTTCTGAATTTATTTCATTGTCTAAGTAGGTCAAACAAGGCACAGACAAATTAGGGCATAACACTTTGTTCATTTTTTTTAGTTCTAAAATGTTTTGGTAGAATCTGTCCATATGACAATCTACAATATATTTTTTAGTGATTCTAATTGGAGGTGTTAAGGGACCTATAGATCTAACTCCAAGACTTTATCGCATTCAAAAATTTGAAACAGAATGAGAGATAAGATCCTTCAAATTTCAGTGTTCATTTTAGGTAAAAACAATTTTTCTGTCGGTTAGGATTTCTTAGAAAACTTTCATGATCTCTTGGTTTATCAAATATTAACCAACACAAATCAAAATAATACATCCTAATAATTCTTATACCCAACTTTCCACCATGATCTATCATCAATTTCATCAAACTCCCACAACAATCAAGTAAAACATAATCTAAACTAAGAAAATTACAAAGCTAGTGTTAGAAAACTTTTAAACCTTTTTCTAGGAATGGATGGATGATTGCTATTCCTTCTTGGATGAGCTTTCTAGCCCTCTTCTCCTTGATCCTCCCTAGCCTTGGCCTCCCTCCTTCCTTTCCCTCTTAAGCTACTTGCTCTCAAGCTCACATAACTTAGAAAGTGAAATGAGATTAACCTTTGCTAGCTTAAGAGAAGGGCTTTATTTATAGCTTCAAAATTTAATACATACAACATGTATATCAATACATTCTCACTAAATATCTCCCCATTCTGAGTCGCCAAATACATAGTACAGGATATAACTACCACTTAATTTATACAACTTTCGTGTAAAATACGACAAAACATAGCTGAGAGTTTTAACATGAATATTGTCTTCTAGACAATATCCAAACTCAAATTCAATATCATTACAATTATTATCACACTATTTCACAGAATAGTGAGGACTACTAAAACAACCATCTGGACCGTCAATCCATTCCCCGACTAGTCCCAGCTATATTCTCATTTTCTGAAGAGAACAGTGAAAGAAAAGGGTGAGCTCAACTAGCCTAGTAAGAAATATTATTACTAAGATAATGCAGAATAAATTATCCTTAGCTTTCAATAGTATAACAACTGATAGAATACAATAGACAACAAGTTTTAGATCAACAACTGCAGTGAAATAAGCAATTCATTAGAAGAGTCAAGTAGAGCATGATATCTACTATCTTCTATGATTTAAAAGTTTATCATCAATTTTATCACTGAGACTCTGCTTAATAAATAATCCACATCACTAAATTATCCATGCACTACGGGCCAAGGATATTCATTAGGGTCACGACCACGAATTATCCATGCACTACGGGCCAAGGATATTCGTGTTTTCACCAATGGTTATGAACATGTCAAACAACAATTCATCTTTGCACCCTTAGTCGAAGAGAATGCATGGTCATGATCATACCAGTTCCATCCTAAGCATGCGGGGGTACTAATATACATCTCATACACATATTAATAGATGTTAGACTAGGTCTTATGTTCCCTATACTCATTTCAAGATTTCTTTCCCTTATGTAGTTTTATTTGAAAAAAAATTTCCATCCTACAAGGCTTTAAGTGTTCATTTAACAAAGTCTCTCATGTTTAGTCATTATACACATACAATGAGGTCAATAAGTCTCAACTATACATGCTAGCGTCATCTTAGTCATGCATTTCAAGTTGTATAATTCTAATTTATTTAGACTTGTTCTAAACCATACTCAACTAGTTTAAAATGCATATGACTAGCTAACATGCATGTCAATCATGTCTACATGCATATTTATATCCTAACATTATAATCAAAATCTTAGAATACATGCAAGGTTGTTATCAACCAAATTAGTTTTCCAAACTCTTAAGTTTTCTTTTTGAGAATCTCATGTTAACCATTCAAGCATGCAAAACTAATTCACTTACTATACATCATGCTATCATAACCACATATTAGTCACATGCTAATGCATACAAGAGCTCGATATGTTTTCATATAAGGTCAGTGTAGACACTCGAAATTTTCTTCTACTGTTACTAACATTGCAGGAGGACAGATTCGTCTTTTAAGAGGGAACCCTAAAAGATAATCCAAATCCATATCGAATAATACCAAAAGTTCATCATCAAACCCCAGATCGTAATCTGGGAGTAACCAAATCCAACCTCGGAGATAACCCCGAGGCCTGCAGATATAATATCGGACCACACACCGAAGAAGACCGATTAATCTCGAAGATGACCCCGAGGTATCCATTCTCAGTCCCAACCATAGGAATAGGACAAGCCAACCTCAGAGATGACCCTAGGGATAGTCAAAGTCAACAGCAAGCCAACCTCTGAGATAACCCTGAGAAAATACTGCTACAACTGCGCAAAAACCGGAGATAACCTCGGGAGGGGCAAAATGGTCATTTTGCCAACTCAACTTCAACTCACATCAAATCAACTCATCTCAACTCAAATTACTTCAAAGGAAGTCCCACAAGAGCGATATCTTAACTTCTGAGCGCCAACTACGCAAAACGGCTCAACGGATTGCCTGACGGATGCCCGGGAATGCCATTTCGGTCATGGACCCATCTTCCTGGAATCAAAAAAAGGCCAAATCATATGTCATTGTGTAGCTCTCGGAAAGAGCTTTCCAGAATGATATGGCACGCTTCCATCGGACTTCCGGATTGAAAGTTATGAGCGACCGAGCGAACAGCGCGTACGTAGTTCGACAAGGCTGGACCCACACTGCCTAGGGCACCCCGGGCAGCCGCAGCTACACCTACTACTAGGTGCCGCAGGTAGACATGCGGCTCCCCCCTCTATAAATATGGGACTTGAGGTGCTGATTTTCTAAGAGAAAAAGACGGGGAAACCCTGTAGAACTCGCTCCACACTCGCCCATACAGTGTATTTGCCCACTTTTAAACACCTGTGAGCTCATATATAGCTCTCTTTTGTACCTACAAAAGCCAGTGTATACCTACTCTAAAGATATAGAAGCCTTTTCTAGCAGTTAGCTGTAAGCCTTCTCACACACTTTAGAGTCTTTCTCTTCATCTTTGCACACACCCTTTACACGTTGAGAGTCGTGTTACTTGCTTTTGCCCGGACTTCGGTCCGTGGTTTCATTTTAGTCTATATATATATATATATATATATATATATATATATATTGACTAACATTATCGAGTTATGCCTCGGTTGAGCTTAGACCTCGGTCTGGAGCGTTTACTGCTTTAATATATATATACTTATATATATTAACTGTGTGTCAGACTTTGTTCGATGAGCCTAAACTTCGGTTTGGTGCATTTATTGCTTTAATATATATATATATATATATATATATATATATATATATATATATATATATATATATATATTAATTGTGTGTCGGACTTTGTTCGATGAGCCTAAACTTCGGTTTGGTGCGTTTAATTGCTTTCTTATATATATATATACTTATATATATAAACTGTGGTCGAACTCCGTTCGATGAGCCTGGATTTTACATCCGGTGCGTTTACTCGCTTATATATATATATATATATATATATATATATATATATATATATATATATATATATATATATATATATATAAAAGCATGTAAACGCACCGGATATAAAATCTAGGCTCACCGAACAGAGTTCGATAGCAGTTCATATATATAAGTATATATTTATAAAAGCGAGTAAACGCACCGGATGTAAAATTCAAGCTCACCGAACATAGTTCGATAACAGTTCATATATATAAGTATATATATATATATATATATATATATATATATATATATATATTTATATATATATTTCGTCCCACCTGGAGTTTATTTCGTGATGGTTGACCGTTTTTACAGCTTTATCTACGTTTTGTCCCGCCTGGAGTTTCCTCCGTGGCAGTTGATAGCTTTTAACAGCTTTATTTACATTTTTGATCCCCATAGAGGTTCTTCGTGGTTGGTGATCATGTCTGTATATATATATTTTCGGCTTTTATATATATATATATGCTTACTGCTTTCATACAAATTGTGGTATCATGTGAGCCTAGGAATCATGTGATCATAGATTCATCTTATTGGATCTAGATTCGGTTCCCGTGATGGACATTTTCAGCTGTAAGCAGCTTGTAAATTATTCTGCGGTGTCTGAATTTCCTCAGATGGTTTCCATACCCACGAGGAAGTCGGCATTATTTTGTACATTATTTTCGTACGGATGCTTCGCAGCCGTCAAATAAAATCAACCAAGCCGCGCATTTAATAAAATGGGAGTGCAAAAGGCCTCAATTACTATTGAGCGACAGGGTTTGAAAAAACCTCTTTTATAAAACATCATTGCCATATCTTGCTAAAATTAAATTTTTACATAAATTCAAACCCTGCGTATATAGGTGCGAACGAGGCCTCGTACCACTTCCAAATAACAGCACATTGACCAACACACACACACATTCAGATAATAGTTTCTTGAAAGGAGGCGGTCACCGTGGTAACACGGATGTCAGGGGGTGCCTAACACCTTCCCCCCGCATAACCAAGTCCCCGGACCCTAATTAAATCTCTGTTTCACCGACCCGTTAAGCATTGTCACATCATTGGGTCAATGTGCAAACTTTTTCTCGGTTGTGTTGGTACAACCAGTTAAAAAACCAACTGGCGACTCTTACAGTCCAATAGTCGACATTATATATGTCAGACCTTTTTCACTTGTTTTTTTCAAACAAATCTCACCTAAAATGAGAACACCAAAGAACAAGTAACGGAAAGGGACAAATAAAAATCCCGACGTCGACAGGTGGCGACTCTGCTGGGGACACCAGTAAGAGGACTTAAGCCGCTATTACAATTTTTTCAAAACTATTATCTGCTTGTGTGTGGATGTTGCATTTACATTGGATGAATGTGTATGAATTCATGTCCTGTTTACACTTAGTGCCTCGCACTATAAATTGCCTGTGATGTTAGTGCCTCGCACTATAAACTGCCTGTGATGTTAGTGCCTCACACTATAAATTGCTTGTGATATTAGTGCTTCGCACATGTCATCATTTCATGCGGTGAGACGCGATGTATGTGAATGTATGTTGTGTGGTCCCTCCACTAGGAGGCTATCCCGTCGGTGTTTGATTACTGGACTCGTGAGAAGTCTGATTCTCCGAGGCTCAGGAAAGGCACCACCCAAATTCGCTCCAGTTGAAAGACCGGATTAACTTCCCGTCAAGTAGATTGCGATGATTTGGGAACCTTCATGCCAAAAAGCCGCGAGAGTAACCTAAGATAGGTCAGCCTCTGATAAACCCAAAACGGAGGAAAGTCTCTTCATGCTCTCATTTCAATTACACAATTTCATGCCATATCTATCTCCATGTAATGAGAAATATGAAGAAATGTGTACACATATACATACATGCTACAAACAGCTGACATTCGTTTTTACAGGATAAAATTCCTAAAATGGACATATCACATAGCATGATTAATTTCCATTCCCTAAGGACTAAACTATGCAAGTCTTTCGCAGGGAAGCAATCGGTCCCGTTACCCAGTTAAAGTCCAAAAAGGCTACGCGCCTATAGTCAATCATGTCATCATCCGACCAGACTGAACTTAATCCAGTTTCTCGTAAGGAATTTGACAGATTAAGCAAACAAATTGCAGATTTGGCCGTTCTACTTAAAGAATTACACCAGTCTAATCAGGGTCCCAAGATACCCGTACATGCTGAATCCTCCATACAAGGAGGGAATCCAATCATTACCATACCTGAATTGCAGTTGGATATGACCAACAAAACTCATGATGCTGCCCATCCCACTGGAAACCCAGACACTAGTGACATCAAAAAGAAAGTCCTCCAAATGGAAGAGACCATCCGGTCAATCAAAGGGACTGGAAATTATGGGAGTGTCACCTATCCAGATCTCTGTATATTCCCAGGGGATCAATACCCTACCAAATTCAAAGTCCCAGAGTTTGAAAAGTACAATGGGGCAGGCGATCCCTATACGCACCTCAAAGTGTACATTGGCGAACTAGGGTCTTATGCTGAAGATGAAAGCCTCAGAATGCAACTTTTTCAAAATAGTTTCACTGGAGAGGCTAAAGCCTGGTATGCCCAACTTGACAATGCCAGAATACATA
Source organism: Panax notoginseng (assembly GCA_016801055.1). Lineage (NCBI taxonomy): Eukaryota > Viridiplantae > Streptophyta > Magnoliopsida > Apiales > Araliaceae > Panax > Panax notoginseng. The sequence continues at coordinate 152,744,897 of CM029022.1, read as the reverse complement.
ATTGGGAAGAATTGACCCATGCCTTTCTAAATCAGTACAGTTTTCAGTCACAAATGGCGCCAGATCGATACCAAGTGACTAAAGTTAAAAAGCAAAGTACTGAATCTTTTCGAGAATATGCCCAAAGGTGGAGACATCTAGCAGCGCAAGTCATTCCATTAATGACAGAAACTGAGATGGTAATAACGTTTATTGACATCCAAGAGGCTCCATACTACGAGAGGATCCTAGCAGGCATAGGAAAGCCATTCTCAGAAATGATCAAACACGACGAAATGGCTGAGATGGGCCTAAAGGCAGGCAAGATTAAAGACTTCACTACCTTGGAAGTAGTCGCCAAGCATATACAAACTGGCAAATATGCAAGCGAACCCAAGAATGTACCCGATAAAGGCATTAAAGATGCATCCCTTGTTGTACAGGGGCAAGCTAGGAGACCAACATACAGTTCCCCCATTTGGAAAATACAAAATAATCTGCCATCTCAACAACAGGCTACATTCAACCAATGCCCAGACAGGAAAAGAAAATTTGAAAGAACGGAAAATCGGGTATTCACTCCACTGGGCGATTCCCTTGAACATGTATTGGCGATATTAATGGATCACAAGAAAATTACCGAATTTGCCCAACCTCTGGAACCAGGGAGCAAAAGATACAATCCAAGCCAGAGATGTGCTTACCACTCAGGGTCTCCAGGACACGATACACATGATTGTTGGTCCTTAAAACATAAGATTCAAAATCTGATCGAAAGTGGCAGTATTGTGGTCGAACAACCTGACCAACAAAATATCAACACCAACATTCCGTTGCGACATGATACAGAAGAAGTAAACATGATCGGGTCAGGAAGCGCTGAAAGGTATCCAATTCATAAGTACATACGAAGAATGGAGGAATACCCCCAAAGTCATATAACAAATGTCCTAGAGTGGGAAAACTCGGAGGAATGTATACCAATAATGCAAAAATTAGATGCGATCCAGAATCAAGTAAACCTGCTGGCTAGGCTGATAGTGCACCAACATCAGGAAACAAAGAAATTTTTCACTCAACTATCAGAAAGCCAAGAGAAAAAGGACTCCACGATGAGCCAACTAAATGAAGAATATCAAAGCAGGCTGAAAATACAAGAAAAAGGGGATGATAAAATTGCTAGAAGATCTCGCCAGCGGAAGAACCGATCGAGGGAATGCGAATTCTCAAAGATGAAATATCAAATAACCTCCAAATGAGTTCAAAAATTCACCCCTCTGAGCAAATCCAATGAAGAAATGCTACACTTTCTGATAAGCGAAGGAAGGATTAATGAGTTGCAGCCTCCTATATAGCCCAAGATAAAGAGTTATGACTCCACCAAGATATGTCTCTACCATTCTAACTCACTTGGACATACGACTGAAGAATGTTGGTCTTTGCGACATAAAATCCAGTATCTCATTGAAAATGGAGAGCTGGATATAGAATTTCCCATGACCAAAAAAGGCGAAAAGGAAATAAAAAGCTTAAGATGTCCATTCGAGACAGGCTGTTCAAATGAGGTGAAGGCTATGAGCGATAATTATGCCAGCACACAAGGTGGACTGATCCTAATGCAAGAAATGGCAGAAGAGACAAAGGCATCCCCAAAGGAGATTCCCCCGCCAACATCAAACGTTCTATGGTTCCAAGATATCAACTACGTTCCTAATTTTATCACCTTGGATGATGCGGAGGAAATACTAATCCTTTCCAAAGAAGGAAAAGCCAAAAAGGAAAGTTCTTTGCAGGAAATGCAACAATAGTTCGAGGGAGATTTCATGGTTGAATCCTTTGAAACCCATGAAGAAGGCGAAGGAATAGATGAAGAAAAAGGTGGTGAGATTGTCGGGTAATCCAACCCGTTAAAGAATCCAGAGTTCATCCATTTTTGTAATGCGTCCATTTTAAGCGTCCCTGAGGAATGTACTGAGTCAGGAAGCGATCAAGTTATGGCCACAAGCGAAGACATTCAGAATCAAGGGGTAACCTCTATCACGAGCCCTGAAGGCAACATAACCACTGACAACTGGACTATCAGGCCTCAACTAGACAATAAGATGTAGATCCAGGGGATAAAGTTGTGAGTTCCAGAAAATGTTGGAACGGTACCACTTTCTTCATAGTATGCATTTAATTTCCATGCATGTAAATAAATAAACAAAACAAAAAATATCCCTACACTCTTCTCACCACTTACCCTTCTGAACCTTTTCAAACCAACGCCTGAACTACGAAAGACCTGATCTCCTTTTCAATAGGAGTACGTAGACAGCCATCAATGGTGCGGTCAAACCAAACAAAAACCCAAACAAACACTTCTCAAACAGATACACCCCAGACGATGATTTCCCAGACGTAATGGTCATCATTCGGGAGAAGGAGGTTGATGATAGCCCCTCCATCACTGCAGTCCACCAAGACTTTGCCCTTGACAATTGGAGCACCACTCCTTGCATTTGCCGACGAGGGTAAAATGGGAAAAAACTCTCTCTACCTTGTAGATAGTAATAATTGCTTACGTTTTCTGTACAGTATTAGCAGTTACTTTTATCATTACATGCTAACAGTTTGTGTGATTGAACAGTGTCATATATTATGTGAAAGCATATTTTGTTTCAGGACTCTGAACTTGGATGCGCATGTGCTTGCTGATGAGGTGCCTTTTCTCCACAAGGACTGTAACTTTGATGTAAAGTTGGACTCAGACTTGATGGAAATACAAGAGGACTATGAGGTACCTCAGGAGATCAAAGAATGGGTCGAAGACAAACCCAAGCGAAATCTTGATCAAACCACCTCTTTTAAACCACATAACCTTAGAAAACCCCAAACAAATCCAGATTGGGACGGACCTCACTCCAAACCAAAGGAATGACATGGTTACTCTATTAACCCTATTCCAGGATGTGTTTGCATGGTCTCACGAAGACATGGTTTGTATATCCACGAACATTGTCATTCATCGCGTTCTTATCAAAGAGGGATTCAAGCCAGTCAGACAGAAGCTCAGGTGATTAAAACCTGAGTGGAGTCTAAAAGTTAAAGAAGAAATTGCGTAACAATTTCAAGCCAGCATCAACATGATGTCAACGTACCCTGAATGGGTATCCAACATAGTCCCCGTGCCGAAACCGGGAAGGGAGGTGCGAGTTTATGTGGATTACAGAGATTTGAATAAAGCTTGCCTCAAAGACAGTGGCGGAACCAGAAGGTTTTTATAGGGGGTCAAAATACACGAGTAAAAAAAATTTATTTATTGACACTTGAAGTGCTTATTTGGTTGTACGACTAAGAGTAGGTAACTGTATCATGCGAGTCTGTATAGTTTGAAAACGTCTCAAAATTTGCTCGTTTTCAATTGTTAGAAAAATATAATAATTCAATGTGTTTATAAAAATTGTGGGAATATAGAAATGAGCATATTTGATTGAATCTCTTCACAAAGATTTCTTGATTACATATTAACTAAATGTTAATTTGGAGTTTCTAATGCATCAAATAAGAAAGAAATTGTGTTTCCATGCGACTTTTAATTGATTTTGACTATTGAGAGCATGTGCCTCAGAATTTTTAAAATTAAAAAAATTATATTAATTTAGAGTTTAAAAATATCTTAATTTGATTTTAAAAAGTTCATAATAATTTTATATTGAACAAAACAAAATCGCCTCTTTATGATTTTTATTTGCAAACATTTTGTCATTATTTAGACAATTCAAATTTATATTTCTCACTCGCATTGAGATGTAGGACCTATAAAAAAAATTACAGAAAAGATATAAAATATATGTAAATACCATTTTTTTCTCTCCAAACCTTAACTATCATTCTACTGCTTAGCCCAAATAGTGATGTAGCCAGCAGTCTACCGGGGGCAGGTGCCCTCCCTGGCCCCCCTGGTTCTGCCAGTGCTCAAAGATAACTTTCACGTGCCGTTCATCTATATACTCATTGACAATACAGCTCGATACGACATGTACTCCTTTGCTGATTTCTCCGCGGGGTACCATCAAATCATGGTTGCTGAAGATGATCGTGAGAGAACTTCATTCATCACGCCTTGAGGAGCCCTTTGCTACAGACGATTGTCATTCGCCCTCATCAATGCCGGAGCTACATATCAGTGTGACATATGGCTCTTTTCCACGATCTAATGCATGAAAATAAGAAGAAAAAAAAAGAAGAAAAAAGAAGAAAAAGAAAAAGAAAAGAAAAAAAAAGAAAAAGAAAAATCTCTTCAACATGTTCTACAGTTGCTGCCTTACCATCGGCATGTTCTACAAATGGTTTTGGAGTTCGAAGAAATCTCCTTTCTACACATTCCTCGTAATAGGAATGACTTTGCGGATGCGCTACCAACCTTGGCCTCCTTGATCAGCATACATGACAAAGAAGACATGCCAACTCTCACATTTGCGCAACAAAAAGCTCCAGCCTATGGGAATTCCATTGAAAATTATCGGATGACCTACCTCCCATCCAGTAACCCTGGTATCATCACATCAAGAAGTACTTACGAGATGGATCTACACCCGCTGAGGCGATCCCGACTGAGAAAAGGCAGATCCATTAACTTGCTATAAAATTCTACCTGAGCGAACATGCACTCTACAAAAGAGATGCAACACTAGGTCTCCTCAAATGTTTGGACGAGGACCAAGCTCAGAGGCCATGGATGAAATCCATGGGAAAGTATGTGGCCCACACATGAGCGACCCTCTACTTGTAAAGAAGATCCTACAACAGAAAAGTCCGACTACAGCAGTTCAAACAACAAGACTTGATTTTGAAAAAGATCGTTGACAACCAAGCTCAGTCAAAAGGAAAATTCTCCCCAAACTGGGAAGGCCCGTTTATTATCGAGGAAGTATTGACAGGAGATGCTTTCAGATTACAGGAAATGGAAGACGATGAATTTCCGTAACTCATCAATTCGGACACCGTGAAACGATACTATGTATGAAGTAACCATCAAGCGAACATCCTGGTTTTGGATCATAAGATCATCAGTCATTTCGGTTCTTCAACCCCTCACTACATACAACCCTTTTTCACATCCATTTGCCCCATCAGGGACAAACACTTTCTAACCAGTAGCCTAGTTTTCGGATCGCTCTATCCATTTCTCAACTTGGTTTTGAACCCTTACTCAACTTCGATTATCCCATCAGGGATAAGACCTTTCACATCTGCGGTTTATTCTATACATGGGATTAAACTTTTCATCTGCAATCTGCCCTGTACTGGGGCGAACTACGTCGACCTGATCTCCCCAATACACGGGAGTACGTAGGCAGCCATGTTATATGGTCCGGTCTCACCACAGAAAAACAAAAACAAACATACTCCTATCCATAAACACATACAAAAATAAGTCCCAAGACACCAAAGATGGTAGGGAATACACACAGATCGACGATCCATTCTGAAAATCCTGAGACATCTCACTGTCCATCCATCAAGGAGGAGTTCAGAATACATCCAGATCACAAAGTCCTGGAGAAACAAGCGAATATCAAGCAAGTAGCAAGGCACAACTAAAAGGGAAGTGAATCAACATATATTTCCCTGCCATATATAATGTTGTTTGATATATACAATGTGTACTGTACATGACAAAATGGCTAAGCTAGTCTGTGTAGGAAAATACAAGCCCATCTACAAATCAGTGTATATTCGGGCTATCAAGTCCATCATGCATTCCCTTTCATAAGAAGGAGGTAACGATGTAATCTCCTACCCAAGGGATTCTACACGAGCCCACAGATCCACCGCCAACTACATGCGATATTTTGGGCAAATATAGCGCTATCCCACTCAACAATCACTGTATCTATGGATGATCTGGCCTCATCCCGCTCAACAACAGCGGTATCCCTATGAGTTAGAGCATCATCTCTCTCAACTAGAGCGACATCTTTACCATAAAGAGCTATCAACATTAAAGCCCACATTCTCTACCTGCTCACCATATGGTACAGAGGTAAAAGCTTCATGTGATCTCGACATCTTATCAGCCCTTCTGTCAAAGCAACTACCCCAGACAACAAGAAAGGCTGGGGAAATTTCAAAATTGGCGACAACCGAATATTGGATCCCTAACGACAAGATTGAGGGCAATCTCGGAAGTAGCGACAACTCAACACTGGGGCATTTATCAACCATCCTAAAGTGGAAAATGCACCAGTCAGCGCCATCATCATGGTTCATCATCATCTCAATGGCGATTCAAATATTATTCAATCGCGACTTGGTCAACAAAGAGAGTTTCTCGTATGAATCCCTGGTAACAACTGGCGAAAGGACTAGGGCATTTTTGCTATTCCAAGGAATGGAATGATTTCAAGGCAGGATCATGCCTCTCATCAAAAGAAGGAGAACTCCTGAAAGAAATCATGGCGACATTAGCTTGCCCCTACAAAAGAAGGGGAAGATTCTCAAAAGAGTCATTAACTCAAAAGCAGAGACCCAATAACAAAAGATCTAGCAAATGAAATTCTCATCATCAAATGCGTCAACCTGCGTCAAGTCCTCACAAGTTGAGGCCTCTACACCGAAGTTCAAATCTTGGCAGCGAAAGAACGAGTTGTACACTCCAGCGATGTCAGCGGCATTCAAGTCATCAGTTCAACCGGGTTTCAAATCAAGCGCTCAAGGAAATGGGGCACAAGCACCCAAACAACGAGATAAAACTCCAAATCACCTCTAAAGGGGTGAGACATCTGGTGGTTGTCACCAATCTAGCGTAACATCAGGTGATATCTAGTGAAGTAATCTGTGGAATATTACTTCAGTGAAGGAATCCAAAGATCCGGTATTCTAAACCATTGGCATCAATTCAGTGTAACATCAAGCTTGTCCAGCGATGAATGCTTCGTATACCACTGTTTGAGTGGGAGCCAAAATAATTTGGCGATCAGCAGGGTAGGCACCGTTGCAACTACCAGCGGATACATTGGGAGGGTCTGGTGATTTTTAGAACGTCATCCCCATCAGAGATGTGGAAAACATCTCAACTTATCTTCATCAAACAAGCATCAGCGATCAAATGCCAAACCATTGAAGTCAATACCAGCATATGCATCAGCGATGATCGGTAAAGGTAAAGCAATTAGCGAATACATTTTAACATTCATCATAACATTCATTACATTGCGATTTGCGATTTTGCGATATGCGATTTACGATTTACGATATGAAATTTGCGATGCGATATGCGAAAAGTGATGTGCGATTTGCGATGTGCGATTTGGCCAAATACGAAAAGCGAAGTGCGATATGCGATGTGCGATTTACGAACTGCGATTGGCGAAAATATTTTCACGTTCATCATACACATTCATTACATTGTGATTTGCATCATTGAAAATACCTTGTCATGTTTCAAGAGTCTACTAATCTTTATCATGTCCATTCCATTGCATTGCATGAACATGATAAAGAGGGGCATCTATAGACACTCGAAATTTTCTTCTACTGTTACTAACATTGTAGGAGGACAGATTCGTCTTTTAAGAGGGAACCCTAAAAGACAATCCAAATCCATATGGAATAATACCAAAAGTTCATTATCAAACCCCGGATCGTAATCTGGGAGTAACCAAATCCAACCTCGGAGATAACCCCGAGGCCTGCAGATACAATATCGGACCACACACCGGAGAAGACCGATTAATCTCGGAGATGACCCCGAGGTATCCAGTCTCAGTCCCAACCATAGGAATAGGACAAACCAACCTCAGAGATGACCCTGGGAATAGTCAAAGTCAACAGCAAGCCAACCTCAGAGATAACCCTGAGAAAATACTGCTACAACTGTGCGAAAATCGGAGATAACCCCGGGAGGGGCAAAATGGCTATTTTGCCAACTCAACTTCAACTCATATCAAATCAACTCATCTCAACTCAAATTACTTCAAAGGAAGTCCCACAAGAGCGATATCTTAACTTCCGAGCGCAAACTACGCAAAACGGCTCAACAGATTGCCTGACGGACGCCCGGGAATGCCATTTCGGTCATGGACCCATCTTCCTGGAATCAAAAAAAGGTCAAATCATATGTCATTGTGTAGCTCTCAGAAAGAGCTTTCTGAAATGATTTGACACGCTTCCATCGGACTCCCGAATTGAAAGTTATGAGCGACCGAGCGAACAGCGCGTACGTACTTCGACACGGCGGGGACTACACTGCCCAGGGCACCCCGGGCAGCCACAGGTACACCTGCTACTAGGTGCCGCAGGTAGACCTGCGGCTCCCCCCTCTATAAATATGGGGATTGGGGTGCTGATTTTCTAAGAGAAAAAGACGAGGAAACCCTGCAAAACTCGCTCCACACTCGCTCATACAGTGTATTTGCCCACTTTTAAACACCTGTGAGCTCATATATAGCTCTCTTTTGTACCAACAAAAGTCAGTGTTTACCTACTCTAAAGATATAGAAGCCTTTTCTAGCAGTCAGCTGTAAGCCTTCTCACACACTTTAGAGTCTTTCTCTTCATCTTTGCACACACCCTTCTACACGTTGAGAGTCATGTTGCCTGCTTTTGCCCGGACTTCGGTCCGTGGTTTCATTTCAGTATATATATATATATATATATATATATCTTTTATATATATTGACTAACATTACCGAGTTATGCCTCGATTGAGCCTAGACCTCGGTCTGGAGTGTTTACTGCTTTAATATATATATACTTATATATATTAACTGTGTGTCGGACTTTGTTCGATGAGCCTAAACTTCGGTTTGGTACGTTTATTGCTTTAATATATATATACTTATATATATTAATTGTCTGTCGGACTTTGTTCGATGAGCCTAAACTTCGATTTGGTGTGTTTAATTGCTTTCTTATATATATATACTTATATATATAAACTGTGGTCGAACTCCGTTCGATGAGCCTGGATTTTACATCCGGTGCGTTTACTCGCTTATATATATATATATATATATATATATATATATATATATATATATATATATATGAACTGCTATCGAACTCTGTTCGGTGAGCCTGGATATTACATCCGGTGCGTTTACTCGCTTATATATATATATATATATATATATATATATATATATATATATATGAACTGCTATCGAACTCTGTTCGGTGAGCCTAGCTTTTATATCGGTGCGTTGACATGATTTTATATCCGGTATATATATATATATATATATATATATATATATATATATATATATATATATATATACATATATATATATACATTTCGTCCCACCTGGAGTTTACTTCGTGGTGGTTGACCGTTTTTATAGCTTTATCTACGTTTTGTCCCGCCTGGAGTTTCCTCCGTGGCGGTTGATAGTTTTTAACAACTTTATTTACATTTCTGATCCCTATGGAGGTTCTTCGTGGTTGGTGATCATGTCTGTATATATATATTTACGGCTTTTATATATATACATGCTTACTGCTTTCATACAAATTGCGGTATCATGTGAGCCTAGGAATCATGTGATCATAGATTCATCCCATTGGATCTGGATTCGGTTCCCGTGATGGACATTTTCAGCTGTAAGCAGCTTGTAAATTATTCTGCGGTGTCTGAATTTTCTCAGATGGTTTCCATACCCACGAGGAAGCCGGCATTATTTTGTACATTATTTTCGTACGGATGCTTCGCAACCGTCAAATAAAATCAACCAAGTCGCGCATTTAATAAAATGGGAGTGCAAAAGGCCTCAATTACTATTGAGCGACAGGGTTTGAAAAAACCTCTTTTATAAAACATCATTGCCATATCTTGCTAAAATTGAATTTTTACATAAATTCAAACCCTGCGTATATAGGTGCGAACGAGGCCTCGCACCACTTCTAAATAACAGCACATTGACTCACACGCACACACATTCAGATAATAGTTTCTTGAAAAGAGGCGGTCACCATGGTAACACGGATGTCGGGGGGTGCCTAACACCTTCTCCCCGCATAACCAAGTCCCCGGACCCTAATTGAATCTCGGTTTCACCGACCCGTTAAGCAATGTCACATCACTTGGTCAATGTGCAAACCTTTTCTCGGTTGTATTGGTACAACCAGTTAAAAAACTAACTGGCGACTCTTACAGTCCAATAGTCGACAATACATGTCGGACCTTTTTCACTTGTTTTTTTCAAACAAATCTCACCTAAAATGAGAACACCAAAGAACAAGTAACGGAAAGGGACAAATAAAAATCCCGTCGTCAACAGTCAGAATATAATTTACACAATTCTCACCACAATTAGTTTCCAATTCTTTAAGTTTTCTTTGAATACACATATTAAACCAAGCTAAAACGACTTACTATAACCAAAACAATATCACTCCATATGTTAGGGTCATTTACATACATAATCAAACCAAAATAAAATGCTCATGATAATACAAGGCAAAAAAATCTATTCCAAGACTGGCAGCCTGCGCGGCCGCGCAGTTTTGTACTATAGAAGTGGCGCGGCCGCGCCACTTCGGTCAGTGGCAAAAAAATATTGGCTCTATTTCTGTAGAGCCTCAACACAAGTATTGCTAAATCCTTCTAGGTGCAACTTAAACCAACTACAATGCTTCTAGACATGCATATAAACTCAGATAACACATGGATAAAAGTTAACAAACTAATTAACAATAATTTATCCAAATTCAAGCATTAATCAGACTTGAATTAAGAACACAATGTAATGTTATACCTTTGTCCACGTCGGGATTTTATTTGTCCCTTTTTTGTTCTTGTTCTTTGGCGTTCTCATGTTAGGTGAGATTTGTTTGAAAAAATAAGTTGTGAAAAGGTCCGACATTTATATGTCTACTATTTGACTGTAAAAGTCGCCAGTTGGTTTTTTAAATGGTTGTACCAACACAACCGAGAAAAAGTTTACACATTGACTCAGTGATGTGACATTGCTAAACGGGTTTATAAAATCGAGATTCATTAGGATCCGGGGACTTGCTTATGCCGAGGGAATGTGTTGGGCACCCCCCGACATCCGTGTTGCAACGGTGACCGCCACTTTTCAAGAAACTGTTATATGAATGTGTGTGTGTGTGGGTCAATGTGCAGTTATTTGGAAGTAGTGTTATGCCTCGTTTGTACCTATATACAAAGGGTTTGAATTTATAAAAATTCAGTTTTAAACAAGATATAGCAGCGATGTTTTGTAAAAAGAGATTTTTCAAACCCTTATGCTCAATAGTAATTGAGGCCTTTGATACTTCCATTTTATTATGTGTTCGGTTTGATTGCTTTTATTTTCGAGATGCGAAGCATCTTCAAGAAAATAATGTACAAAACAGTGTCAAACTCCTTGTGGGCATGAGAGTCATCTAAGAAAATTTGAACATTGTGCATAATTTATAAGCCATGTACAGCTGAAAATGTCCATCATGGGAACCGAATCTAGATTTAGTAGACTGAATCTGTGATCACAAGATTCCTAGGCTCACATGATGTAGTAATTTATATAAAAAATTGTAAATAGTTATATATATAAAAACTGTAAATATATATAGAGACATGATCAACCACCACGAAGCACCTCCATGGGGGATCAGGAATGTAAATATATAAAAGCGGTATATATATATATATATATATATATATATATATATATATATATATATATATATATGTGTGTGTGTGTGTGTGTGTGTGTGTGTGTGTGTGTGTGTGTGTGCAGACAATCAACCACCACGAAGCACCTCCGTGGGGGATTGTAAATATAAATAAAGCATAAAAACCCAATCAACTACCACGAAGCACCTCCATGGGGGATTGGAAATGTAAATAAAGCAATAAAAATCAATCAAACAGCATGAAGCACCTCCATGGGGGATTAAAAATATAAATAAAGCAATAAAACGATCAACTGCCTTGAAGTAAACTCCAGGCGGGACGAAATGTAAAGAAAGCAGTAAAAAAGATCAACCGCCATGAAGTAAACTCCAGGCGGGACGAAAAATATAAAAAAAGCTGTAAAAAGCCACGAAGTAAACTCCAGGCCTGACAGAAATGTAAATATATATATATATATATATATATATATATATATATATAAAAAGAAATAAAAGCCACGAACCGAAGTCCGGGCATACACACACTACACGACTCTCAACGTGAAGAACTGTGTGTGCACATTAGTGGATAAATGCTTTAAAGTGTGTAAGAAGGCTTACAGTAGACTGCCAAAGAAGGCTTCAATAGCTTTAAAGGGATGAACACTCTGCTCCCGTTGGTAAAAATATAACAATATATGAGCTCACAAGTGTTTAAAATGAGAAAGCACTCAATTTATAGGGTGTATAGACCAAATAGGACAGGGCTTCATTTCCTTTTGCCCGACCTCCGGGTGCTATTTTCGGGTTCTGGACTGAGTGCCTCGGTGTGATTTCTGAGGTTGAAGCTGACTGCAAAGGGTTGAAACAAGCATTTTCGGGGTTATCTCCAGAACTGCAACTGCACTCCTCGGGGTTATCTCAGAGGTTGAAACTGATATTCCCAGTGTTATTTTCGGGACTGGAACTGAGCATCTCGGGGTTATCTCTGAGATAGAACAATCCTCTCCGGTGTTGTTTCTGGAATTTGAATTGCATCCCTCGCGGTCATTCTTGAGGTTGAGATTGAAACTCCCGGTGTGATTTTCGGGATTGAGCTGAACTTTCGGTGGTATTCCAGGGATTAAACTGAGCTATCCTCCAGGGTTATCTCTGAAAGATGATTTTTCCCTCCTGCAATGTTAGTAACAGTGATGCAAAAATTTTGAGTGTCTAAAGATGCCCCTCTTTGTCATATTCATGCAATGCAATGGCATGGTTAGGATAAAGAATACTAGACACTTCAAATGGGACAAGATAAACATGATGCCATGTACAACAACATGATACAAATGTATGATGCATATGGCTCGTTGGACTGTTCTCCAATGGAATGGGATGATTGCCGGCTCCCTTGACTTCTACCGGGCCTGCAGTTATCAATGCTGTCGCTGATGAACTGTTTGAATGTGTGATCCAAAGCTTCCAGGATTTTGACGTTGGGGTTATCACCAAAGTCCTTAATCCTTGGTACAAACTTTCCATTGAAGATGTATCTCTTATGTACAAGAGACCTGTGGGGGATAAAGCTTTGTCTGTTTGAGGATGTGAATAACACATTCCATCATCGGTCCTCCTTGATGAGGATGGTCTTCCCTGGTCTGTGTTGCCAGGACCTGTCAGTGTTCTGTCGGAGTTATTGCCAATAGTTTATATTGTCAGGGTTGTCTGACCTTCGCTGACATGTACTGTTGCCTTATTTTTTAATAGCACTTTAACACGCAAGTATACGTGTTCAATTATAATATTCTGTAAGCAAGGATATCGTTCCCACGAGGAAATAGACTAATATTTATCAATTACTAATTTCAAAGCAATTAATCCTATTTTAAACTACGAAATATTGTTTGTGATTTCAAAATTAAACTTAACAAAACTAATAATTAAAATCAAAATTTAACAAGAATAACTGCAGATTTAACATGCTAAGATTGCAACTTCCCTTGGTATTTCATTTAAATCAATTTACTTCCCATTTAAATCAATTAATTAATATGAATCATTATCCAAGAATGTTTTATAATGCTCATGCACTTCTTCCGAAGACACGTGAACAAATCCTCCTAAATCCGATCTTTAAGATACAGAATTACAAGGAACACCCTAGTTAATTAATTTACTATATTCCTATGCGAATCAAGTTAATTAGGGTTTTACGCACAAATTCTTTTAATGGATACAAAAGACACATAGGTATATTCCTATCCTACATTCTAATCATATTAACCCTAATCAGATTATATGAACAAAAGTTATCATATCCAGATCTCAATCTATACTCCATCTTCCAATTTTATATAGATTATCACAGTAATTGTTCGCCAAACAATTAATCAATAAGTAAAAGATATAATAAACAATTCAATAAAAACCAACTTTCATTTAATGAGAAGATTTAATTTAAACTACATACCAAGTTTCGTTGCAATCTTAATGAAAATTTAGTTTATAATAATAATAAAGAAAAACATCATCCAGATTAATAATTCAAACATCCCAGATAATTACAAAAGATAAAACTAGAGAAGAGAAAAAGAAACTCTAAATTTGCTCCAATACTCTCTCTTTGATCTTCAGCCCTTGCCATTCTCCTTCGTGTTTTTCTTCGTTGTCCTCTTCACAAATCTCTTGAAAAATTAAGTGATACGTCTTTTCTAAAGTCTTCTCCTATTTGTATTGGTCTCCACCCTCTTTTAAATTCTTTTTTGGCTTTAAAAACCTACTTAACAGTAGAAAAATCCTTCTTTAGTCGCACATGAGCGCCTAGACGCTTAACCCAGGCAATTTCCAAGCACCTAGGCGCTTGACCAGGACTGCGTAATTATAAAAATGCCACTCAGCTCTAATTTTAATAATTTTTAACCTTTTTGTTCTCCCAAATGACCAATTTGTCCCTCCAGCTCCAACCTACAAGAAATAAACACAAAACACATAAAAAGATACTAAAAAACAATTAAAGATAGCAATAATTAAGTTTAATAATATCGGATTCATAGGTATAAAACATACTCATCAAATACCCCCAAACTTAACCAATTGCTTGTCGCCAAGCAACAAAACACAATGCAATAACTAAATATGCAATGCAAATACAAATGCAGCGATCTACATGCCTAAAATTTCAGCAGTCAAATAGAACAAAATCTATTCATCAAGCCTCAGAGAAATCACAATAAACATGCTAGTACATCATACCTAGACAGATCAATAATTTCCTAGTCAATCATAAAATCTTACCCTGTTATTACTGATATAGTGCGTGTGTGCTCAACAACAATGCTAACTAATATAATGTTAAATACAACACATAATATATCTCTTTAAAGGCATCATACAGTGTAAACTCACAAAATTCACGAACAAGCTAGATCCAACTAAAGTCAAACATCTACCTAATTCAAGAGTCCAATCAGGATACTTATGCTTTACTTATCATTACGGGGGCTTTTTGCTCTTTTCCCGTTTTATTACTTTTTATTATTATTATTATTATTTTTAACCATGACTGTGCAATGTCTCATTCCATTAGGCTAACAGTGCTACCCCTTAGCGAGCTTTCGACCAACGACTCCCAGACCATATAAGACCTTAGGGCGCTAGGTGTAAAGACACTCCCTCGGGCGTACTTGCTCAAGTAACAAAGTCCCCGAAACAAAACTAGTCACGGTATCTTTTTCATCATTTTTTTTGAAACTTATATATCCCAAATTTTCCCCCAAACTTAAGTTTTTGTCTAAATTCAGTCATCTCTGCCTATTCATGTCTTTCATTCATTCAAACTAGTATTATCCTCCAGAAGTTCATTATGTGTCAATTTAGACTCAATCAATCAACATAGTTATTTTTACTGTGCTATCCTTATTATATCAGTTTCAAACAGGTAAAGATTCAAATCATGACAAGAACTCACATCAAAGTCTTAATAGTCAATACTATACTTGTCTACTCAATTCCAATCTCATCATTGGCCAAAACAGACTTAAAATATCTAACAGCTGGAAACATGCAAATATTTAAATTTTTTTTCTTTTTCTTTTTATTTTTTTTAAGAAATTAGAATGAAAACTACATGAAAAACTACAAAATAAATACTAAATGAATGCAACTGGAACTAGAAGAATGCACCCCCAGACTTAACATATGCAATGTCCTTATTGTATATAAAATAACAAGAAATTAGGCACTGAGGACTTCCCTGAAAGATCGAAGCCTTATTCCTCGTTAGTATCCTCTTCTTCTTCTTCATCAACCTCATCCTCGGTGGGTAAATCAGCCGGGGGGTATGCAGACAAGGGGGGAAATTGGTAGGGAGCGCCTGCTGGATTCACACGGTCGAATATCTCTAGGAATGCTGCACAACAGTTCTGATACATCTCCGTTTGCCGTTGAGCCAAGTTATCCTGATTTCTTTCCACCCGGTCTAAACCATGATGAACTTGAGTAGCCACCATGTCGATCCTTCTAGTTTGATTTCTTAATTCTCGACGAATATCCTCAAAAAAATTCGGTGGTGGCCCATAACTCCCAGCTGCAGTAGGATTGTCATTTGATTGTTGATTAGGCTCGTCAGCAGGCTCTGGGGGCACAATAATGAAACCTTACCCTCTTAGATGTCGTGTGCCCTCAACCCATACCTTGTATTTCTTCATAATTGAGTGGTCAATTGCGACTAAAGGAGGTTGTCTAGCTTCCTCGGCATCCCATTTTACTCCAGCTTGTTGACATAATCCAGTAATCAAAGATGGATGAGGCAGTCCACCTAAGGTCCTTCCTTGAATTGCTCTGTCAATTAAATCATGTATAACCTGACCCACATCTATAGTTTTTCCTTGTGCAATGTAGAAAAGCAACGCTGCTTGTTGATTTATAACATCACTCATATGCCTACACAGCATCAACTTGGCACAAATAAAGGCATGCCCTGCTTTCCTGTAACTACTTAGTGCGAATGTAGGGAACAAAACAGCTTCATGTTGATCTGTTAATTTCCATTTTGTTCCAGGTACACACAAAGCTTGAATGACCTCACTGTAGTCCAGCACGTGCTCTAAATATTGCATGTAGCCATTATTAGATATTATGTTCAAGCCGTAGAAAGCATTTATTGTCCTAAAACTGACCTCCACTGATTTTTCGTGAACCTAAATCATGTTACCCACAACATCTTTTGCATTGGCGTAGAATTTCTTAACAATTTTAATGACCGATGAATCTGGTTGGGCTGTAAAGTTCACCCATCTTCTACTTCCAATCATTTGTAGTAACTCTCCATCTTCTGCCTCTAGCAATAATCCACACTCAGGAATTAGCGTTTTACTAGAAAGCAAATTGTAATATCTTTCGGATGCACTAGCACTTGTAAATATCTTTTTGTCAAACTTTGTTGAAGTGCCCGAAGTCTCTCCTCTATGCCTTTTAGTAGCCATAAGTCTTGCCTGTTAATTTCTTACCCAACAAATGATGTTCAGTGGCTTAGTATGGGTCAATCCTCTTTCTGACAAATTATCGAACACTTGATGTACACAAAGTTTGAACACGATTGTTAAGCACTCCCCTAAACTTAATTTTCACCAAATTTGTCAATTACTAAGCATGCTAGCCTTCCAATGCAATACAAGTAACAATTAAGAGTACCCAAGCCCATTGGTTATAGCCAGATATGATGTCCCAATCAAAGTTATAGGAGCAATTTGAGCTTTGAATACTTACTTCAGATAGATGTGGTTTAAATGTAAGTTGGTGTCCGAATTAGTGAGGAAGGATGACAAGATGGAGATTAATTGCCTTTCAGTTTGGGTAAGAGATTGAGTGAATGGTTATGCTTAGACAAGGAGAAGTTGATTATCGTGGGCTAGATTAGAGGAGGGATGTGATTTGAGTGAGTTTGAGTTGGAGTAGGAGAGAAATAGAGTGTTTAATTTGGGTTTGGAGGAGTTATGCCCGATTAGGGCTTATATTTTTTTTCTAAGTTACAGCAAGAGCGCCTAGGCGCTTGGTAGTGCACTAGTTGGACCGCCTAGGCGGTTGAGAACAGTATGTCTTGGGCGCTTGGAGCGCCTAGGTGCTTGATTTGGCCTAGGTGGGGGTGTTTAGGCGCTTGGGGCATGATTTTGCTTCTGTTGTTGGGCGCCTAGGCGCTTGGTTTGTGCATAGCTTGGGCGCCTAGGCGCTTGGGCCTGTCTTGGTGAATTTGGTGCTCCTTCTTGCTTTCAACCTGCATGCCATAACTTAAATAATTAGTTTTTTTTGTTTGCAAGGATATTACGATTATACTAAAACCCTAAACTAAGAAAACAAAAAATATATATATAGTTAACTAAACTAACATACTAAAATAAAAAAAAAACTAACCAAAATTAAAGATTCGCCTAAAGTAGTAATAACACGATACCCTACACTACTAAGAAATTCAATAACACTAAAAATGAAGGAAATGATTAGAAATCAGAGAATTTGACAAATGGACATTCATCTATTAAGCTCATAAGTGCTTAGCTTCCAGGGGGCGCTGCCTCCTTGCAACCCCCGCCAGCTCACCGACGAGCTGGGCAGCCACTCGCTCACCAGTGAGCGAGACCCCCGACTGGGTAGTCGTAGTGGCCATTAATCGAACCCGCCAAATATGAAATCTTGTTTCCTATCCTGAAATCAATTAAATATCGTGTTAGAGAACATAAGGGGTGTAACAAATCCTAAACTATAAAAGTTTAACCACTAAATAAACTAACAGTAAAGCAAATAAAAACAATAAAAGTAAAAATAAAAAATAACAATAAAAATTCCTGGGTTGCCTCCCAGTTAGCGCTTGGTTTATAGTCTTCAACCTGACTTTCTTCTTTGTTCTAATCAGCAAGATTGACCGATGTCTTTTCACGATCAACACAACCCCCATAGTAGTGCTTCAATCTCTTACCGTTGACTTTGAAATTACATTTGGCATCCGGGTCTTCCACCTCCACAGCTCCGTGAAGATAAACTTTTATAATGATAAATGGCCCTGACCAACGGGATTTCAACTTTCCTGAAAACAGTTTAAGCCATGAATTGTATAATAGCACTGTTTGCCCTGCTTCAAACTTTCTTTCCAGAATTTTCTCGTCATGCCACCGCTTAACCTTTTCTTTATATTACTTCGCATTTTCATAAGATTGGAGTCTGAATTCATCCATTTGGTTCAATTGTAAGAGGCACTTTTCTACCGCAGCAGACATATCAAAGTTTAACTTTCGGATTGCCCAATAAGCATTGTGTTCTAGTTCAACCGGAAGATGGCATGCCTTCCCATATACTAACTTGTACGGAGACATCCCTATCGGAGTTTTGTAAGCTGTACGATATTCCCATAACGCATCATCCAACTTACTAGCCCAATCTTTCCGACTAAGGTTCACTATCTTCTCGAGGATTCGTTTCACTTCTCGGTTAGATACCTCGGCTTGACCACTTGTTTGTGGATGGTAAGCAGTAGCTATCTTATGAGTAACTCCGTACTTAGCGAGAATAGCTGAGAACTGCTTATTACAGAAGTGCATGCCTTCATCACTAATGATTTCACGAGGAGTGTCGAATCTAGAGAAAATATTCTTTCGGATGAACTTAACCACAACCTTAGCATCGTTGGTGGGTGATGCTATATCTTCTACCCACTTCGAAACGTAATCCACTGCTAGAAGTATATAGGAGTTGCTAAAAGATGATGGAAATGGTCTCATAAAGTCGATGCCCCAAACATCGAACAATTCGACTTCTAAGATCATGTTTAGTGGCATCTCTTGTCGCTTTGATATATTACCAACTCTTTGGCATCTGTCACATTTCAATAAAAACACACGGGCATCCTTAAAGAGTGTTGGCCAGAAGAATCCACATTGAAGCACCTTAGCTGCCGTTCTTTCTCCCACAAAATGTCCACCATAGTCAGATGCAGGACATTGGTGTAGAATATTCTCCATTTTAACTTTCGGAACGCACCTTCTTATTACTTGATCTCCACACTGTTTAAACAAAAATGGCTCATCCCATAAATATTATTTCACATCATGGAGAAATTTCTTATTCTGGTGACTTGTCAAATCTGGCGGAAACACCTTACTCACAATGAAATTTACATAATTTGCATACCATGGTGTATCCATCCTTACCGCAAATAGTTGTTCATCTGTGAAAAATTCATTGATCACTGTTGTGTCGTCATTTTTTAGTTCTACATTCTCTAATCGTGATAAATGATCAGCGACCTTATTTTCTGTTCCTTTTCGATCCCGGATCTCCAAGTTAAACTCTTGTAGCAATAATACCCATCTAATTAATCTCGGCTTCGCATCCTTCTTTGCTATTAAGTACTTAATTATCGAATGATCTGTAAACACAATCACTTTTGTCCCAATCAAATATGAGCGAAATTTATCAAATGCATAAACAACTGCTAATAGCTCATTCTCGGTAGTGGTATAATTCAATTGGGCATCCGTTAGCGTCTTACTAGCATAGTATATAGCGTGAAAAATGTTATCCTTTCGTTGGCCAAGAACTGCGCCAATCGCAAAGTCGCTAGCATCACACATTAATTCGAACGAGATACTCCATTCTGGCGCTATGATTACAGGTGCGGTAACTAGTTTCTTCTTCAACACATCAAAAGCTTCCAGGCATGCTTGATCAAAGTTGAATTGGTCATCCTTCTCCAAAAGATTGCAAAGTGGTTTCGTGACTTTGGAGAAGTCTTTTATAAATCGTCTATAGAAACCAGTGTATCCCAAAAAACTTCGAATACCCTTTATTGAAATAGGTGGTTGTAGGCTCTCGATGGTTTCGATCTTAGCTCTATCAACTTCAATTCCTTTTGATGACACTCGATGACCCAAGATTATCCCCTCTTGCACCATAAAATGACATTTCTCCCATTTTAAAACCAAATTCGTTTCCATACACCGTTTGAGCATGAGAGTGAGATTTTCCAAACAATAATCAAACGAATCCCCAAAAACTGAAAAATCATCCATAAATACCTCGATATTTTGTTCGACCATATCGGAGAAAATAGCCATCATACACCGTTGAAATGTCACCAGCGCATTACATAATCCAAAAGATATTTTGCGAAAAGCAAAGGAACCATATGGGCATGTGAATGTCGTCTTCTCCTGATCCTCAGGTGCAATGACAATTTGGTTATAACATAAGTATCCATCCAAAAGACAATAATACTCATGCCATGCAAGCCTGTCCAACATCTGATCTATAAATGGTAAAGGAAAATGGTCCTTACGAGTGGCCTTATTCAACTTTCTGTAATCCATACACACCCGCCAACCCATAACTGTTCGAGTCGGGATCAATTCATTATGCTCATTTGCAACTACTGTCATTCCCCCTTTCTTTGGCACACAATGAACCGGACTTACCCATGAGCTATCTGAGATAGGGTAGATAATTTTCGCATCCAACCATTTAATGATTTTCTTTTTTACAACTTCCTTCATGATGGGATTGAGTCTTCGTTGTTGTTCAATAATCAGTTTTGCTTCATCTTCCAATAGAATCTTATGCATGCAAATTGATGGGCTTATCCCCTTGATATCCGCAAAAGTCCACCCAAGAGCGGTCTTGAATTACCGAAGTACCCTTAATATCTTTTCTTCTTGAACCTTATCAAGTGATGCAGAAATAATAACTGGAAAGGTAGAAGAAGAACCAAGGTAGGCATACCGTAGATGGTTAGGCAATGACTTAAGTTCCAAGGTGGGCGGTTCTTCTAAGGATGATTTCACCTTTTCATCCGGCTTTCCCCAAAAATCCAGAGGTTCAAATTTTTGCAAACATCGTGTGAACTTCGGAGCTGAATCTAACGTTTGAACCCATTCTAGCACAGTTGAATCATCAGATAAATTTTCACTAACCAATGCAGTTTTAAGAGGGTCTTCATTCATAGATTTAATAAATACCTCCCTCGTTACTCCTTCAATCAGATCAACTCTAAAGCACTCTTCCTCTCCCTTCGAAAATTTCATAGCTTTGAAAATATTAAAAGTTACTTCTTCATCTTGGACTCTCATCGTTAACTCTCCCTTTTGTACATCAATTAATGTCCTTCTAGTGGCTAAAAATGGTCTTCCAAGGATAATGGGTATGTCTTTATCCTCTTCATAGTCCAACACATTGAAGTCAGCTGGAAATATGAATTTGTCCACCTTCACTAATATGTCTTCCACAATGCCCCTAGGGTATGTCACTGATCTATCTACGAGCTGTAAAGAGATATTTGTTGGCTTTGGTGCTAGTAATCCCAACTGAGTGTAGATCGAAAGCGGCATCAAGTTAATACTCGCACTCAAATCACACAAATATCTATTAAAGAACTGGGGTCCAATCGTGCACGGTGTGGTGAAGCTACCCGGATCCTTCAACTTTGGTGGTAACTTTCTTTGCAAAATTGCGCTACATTCTTCTGTCAATGCTACAGTTTCGAACTCCCCTAGCTTCCTCTTTCTTGCTAAAATATCTTTCATGAATTTTGCATAGCTAGGCATTTGTTCTAAAGCATCTGTGAATGGAATGTTGATTTGCAGTTTTTTGAACACTTCTAAAAATTTCAAAAACTGTCTATCTAATTTCTACTTTTGCAATCTTTGAGGAAACGGCACAGGTGGTACAACTGCAGTTTGCTTATCTTCTTGTTGTTTTTTCACAACTTTTTCCCCAGATTTACTTTTCGAATTTCCACTCTCTTTGTCACCATCCTCAGCAAAAATTATTTTCTTTTATCCGTCTAAATCTGTAGTCAACTCCTTCCCACTTCTGAGTGTAACTGCCTTACATTGTTCATTTCCATCATTCCTTAGATTTTTCTCTGTATCACTAGGTAAAGAACCTGGAGTTCTAGTATTCAAAGCACTAGCTATCTACCCAATTTGGTTCTCAAGGTTCTTTATTCCAGCTGATTGGTTTTTCGTTGTGGCTTCAAATTGAGTTGCCAATCTTTCCAATAATTCTTCCATTTGTGATAGCTTATCAGGTTGATGAGGTTGTGGGAGTTGTTGAGATTGTTGATGTGGCTGAAATCCAGGTGGATATGGTTGCCTTGGAACTTGTTCTTGAGCATGTGACTGATTATTACTCCAAGAAAAATTTGAGTGGTTTCTCACTCCTAGATTGTAACTGTTTGGATAATTGCCATGCTTCCTATTATAACTGGAAATAAACTGGACTGACTCAGGATTTATTACACATTAATCACTGGAGTGGCTACCCGCACATATTTCACAAATCGTTTCCATTTTCTGAACTGGTTGTACCCCAAGTGCATCTATCTTCTTTGTAAGAGCAGGAATCTGAGCTGCCACTTGAGCTGATAATGACGTCATCGCATTCACTTCATAAACCCCTACTATCCTTGGCTAAGCCATTCTTGCTGTTGGCCACTGATAATTATTAGCTGCCATGGTTTCAAGCAACTGATACCCCTCATCACAATTCTTGGCCATAATAGCTCCTCCCGTTGCAGCATCTATACTCGATCTCACTGTGCTGAATAAACTGTTATAAAAAGTTTGCACCTGAAGCCATTTAGGAATCCCATGGTGTGGACATTTTCGTAATGAGTCTTTAAATCTCTCCCTTGCTTCATATAGTGATTCTGAATCGTGCTGAACGAAAGAAAAGATATCGTTCCGCAACTTTACTATTTTTGCAGGCGTGAAAAACTTTGTAAGAAATTTCTGTGCTAGGTCATTCCATGTAGTAATAGGGCCTGGTGGTAGTGAATGGAGCCAACTCTTAGCCTTATCTCTAAGAGTAAATGGAAACTGCTTTAGCCTTATTGCATCCTCTGACACATTATTATACTTGAAAGTATCGCAGATTTCTATAAAGCTGACTATGTGATCATTCGGATCATCATTCAGCAACCCTCCAAACTGATATGAATTTTGAATCATCTGTATTGTCCCCGGTTTTATCTCAAAACTTATAGCAGTAATGGCAGGCCTCGTAATACTCGACTAAATTTCAGTAACCCGCATTGTAGCATAATCCCGCAGTTCTTTTTGCTCTTCTTCAACAATAATATCTTTCTTATCAAGTGCCTCTTTGGTTTCTTTAACCCACTTACGTAACCGCTGAAAAAAAAAATCGATGTCGTCCTCGTAAGGCAATAAATCTGGCTTCTTCGATCGCGTTTGCATACACTAGTCAAGAACACTTGAATAGAACAGAAAAGAAAAAGTTTAAATTAAGATTAACTCTATCAAAATCAATAATGACAAAATATTAAACTAATTTCATCGGCAACGGCGCCAAAAACTTGTTGCCTTATTTTTTAATAGCACTTTAACACGCAAGTATACGTGTTCAATTATAATATTTTGCAAGCAAGGATATCGTTCCCACGAGGAAATAGACTACTATTTATCAATTACTAATTTCAATGCAATTAATCCTATTTTAAACTACGAAATATTGTTTGTGATTTGAAAATTAAACTTAACAAAACTAATAATTAAAATCAGAATTTCACAAGAATAACTGCAGATTTAACAAGTTAAGATTACAACTTCCCTTGGTATTTCATTTAAATCAATTTACTTCCCATTTAAATCAATTAATTAATATAAATCATTATCCGAGAATATTTTATAGTGCTCACGCACTTCTTCCAAAGACACGTGAACAAATCCTCCTAAATCTAATCTTTAAGATACAGAATTACAAGGAACACCCTAGTTAATTAATTTACTATATTCCTATGTGAATCAAGTTAATTAGGGTTTTACGCACAAATTCTTTTAATGGATACAAAAGACACATAGGTATATTCCTATCCTACATGCTAATCATATTAACCCTAATCAGATTATATGAATAAATGTTATCATATCCAGATCTCAATCTATACTCCATCTTCCAATTTTATATAGATTATCACAGTAATTGTTAGCCAAACAATTAATCAATAAGCAAAAGATATAATAAATAATTCAATAAAAACCAACTTTCATTCAATGGGAAGATTTAATTTAAACTACATACCAAGTTTCGTTGCAATCTTAATAAAAATTTAGTTCATAATAATAATAAAGAAAAACATCATCCAGATTAATAATCTAAACATCCCAGATAATTACAAAAGATAAAACTAGAGAAGAGAATAAGAAACTCTAAATTTGCTCCAATACTCTCTCTTTGATCTTCAGCTCTTGCCATTCTCCTTCGTATTTTTTTTCGTTTTCCTCTCAGTAAATCTCTTGAAAAATTAAGTGATACGTCTTTTCTAAAGTCTTCTCCTATTTGTATTGGTCTCCACCATCTTTTAGATTCCTTTTTGGCTTTGAAAACCCACTTAGCAGTAGAAAAATCCTTCTTTAGCCGCACATGAGCGCCTAGGCGCTCAACCCAGGCCATTTCCAAGTGCGTAAGCGCTTGACCAAGACCGCGTAATTACAAAAATGCCACTCAGCTCTAATTTTAATGATTTTTGACCTTTTTCTTCTCTCAAATGACCAATTTGTCCCTCCAGCTCCAACCTACAAGAAATAAACACAAAACACATAAAAAGATACTAAAAAACAATTAAAGATAGAAATAATTAAGTTTAATAATATCGGATTCATAGGTATAAAACCTACTCATCATGTACATCAATGGATAGGATCCCTGCTTGAAAACTATCAAGGTTGCTTGACCTTCGTTGACGTGTGCATCAATAGATGAGTTATATGGGCTTTCCGCTGGGGAGAAACGTTTTACGGTTACGAGCCTGTATTGATGGCATCGGACCTTCGTGAGGTATTGTCGAATGTAATTTGCAGCAGTTGAGATCATTGGTATAGTGTACCCTGTGTTTGGGTGAATACCAATGAGTGATATGTAAAGTCACAGTTTGGCTTGTGAAAACTAGGATTTCAGGCTATTCTGCTCAATCGCGTAGCTTTTTTTATTCCTAATTTGGCCTTTTCAGCTTGTGAGAACTCCTTTACAACTCGAACTGGACCGAGCCGAAGGGGTGGGCCCCACCCAGGGGAGTGGTAGGCACATCTGCTACAGCCGCAAGTGGACCTGCAGCCAACCGTGGGTACTTTAAACCTGCAGGTTACTTTCACAAGTTGTTTTCAAGTTGCACCACACAGGAAATTCGAGAGCTCTTCTTCAAATCTACTGAGTTCGGGCGTCTTTCTGCAAATTCTGTCACCGTACAAGTGTTCTACACTGCCCTGGTAACATATGCATGTCTTTTTTTCCAGTTTTTATCCGTTGGAAAATGAGTTATCACGTGAAATGCTTCTAAACATATAGTAGTTAATATGCATGCTCATATGACTTGATAAAAAATATTCAATATAATAAATGTTAGTATTTAACCATGTTGAACATAATGATATGAAAAAAATTAACTTTTGACACAGTCAAATTGACACCTTTTTCTGTTATTTCTTATCCTATTTGAGGACAAATGAGCAAAGGTAGTAATGCAAAGTAATCCTGGTACTTAGGCTACCCTTATGGATTGATGACTTTGACATTTGTATGCATATAGGATGTATTTTACTGTGGGCAGGTGCGCTACTGAATGGCCACCTAGTCATGCCTATGTGCATGTAGATAGTCCTGTTTTCAAAGGAAACTATGGCAAAAATTTTCCAAAATGTAGGCAATGGGTAGTCATGCATTTTTAACTCTACTATGGGCGTATGTTAAAGTAATGCATGCATGCATGTAGTCATAAAACTGTATTTTGAAAAGCTCCAGGTTAGAAAATATCACACTCTTTCTGAGGTGATTTGGAGACTTTTGTCCAGAAATATGGATTCGAATCTGCTGAGTATTTCTCGCAGGACTACTTCAGGTGTGCGGAGGAGGGCTTCTGAAGTGCCTTGACCCCGTTCTATTAGACAGCCTCGTCGTTTGGCGAAGGCGGTGATGCGTCCTGTCCGGGTTGATGTACCAGATATGGAGGACGAGGAGGAGGATGTACCAGTTCTGAACCCCGCTCCTGCTACACATGTTCCCCGTAGGGATTTCTCAAGCATTGTTGTGACGATTCTAGAGTTTTTGGATGATTTGAGTCGTCACCCCTCAGTTTACTTGCATGCAAACGAGGTAAAAGCTAGGTTTGATCTTCCTTTTCCTATTGATGAGGAGTAAGGATTTTGATGCTGTTTTGCATTTGTGGCGTAGGTTCCTGGCTTTACACAGCCTCGAGCAAATTGGTTCAATATACATTCTCTATATCAGGCTCTGCACCCCGACTATCGAGCGATTGTGCATGGCTGGGGATTTGGGACGTTGAGTAGTACAGGATGAGATTATATCTGGCCATGTTATATCCCAACATTTTCTGATAGACAAATTTGGCTGAGAGGATAGTTATACACGTCATTTCGGGGATTTCACCACACCGAAGGATCAGTGGCGTTTGGCCAGAGTAGATGTACTCATGATGTGCGTATTATCATATGTGTATATGCCATGATATATGGATGAGCTGGATATTGGCGTTATTATGGTAGTGACAGCTCTCAGGGAGGGTCATACCATTTTGCCGATGATTATGACAGAGACATTGAGATCGGCCACATATTACCGCACTTATCCTCTACGAGTGTTCATAGGCTGCTCGGTCATGTTATATGTGTGGTTCATGTCACATCTGACACCGATTGGCACCTTTCGACGACACGGGTACTGCTTTACCCATGACATAGCCATATTTTACTCCTTTCAACAAGCGGAGTGCACAGATGCTGCATCTTGGTCAGTATTCTTGGCAGGGATCAGAAAAGTAATCCGAACATGGTTTGGTTTTTCATATTCATTTCTTGTTCTTAGCTTGGAATTTAGATTACATTGTAGAGCTTCTTCTTAACTTTTCGAAACATCTTGAATCATTCCAATCAGAGTTCGGATGCAAGAGTTATGACCTTTGTACCAACGGACGTTGAACTTCATTGTTTTGGGTGGCCATTTGCACAGCAGTCACTTCCAACCCAATTTTAACCTTCATCCATCCATTATTTCTCAATTCTCAAAGAATGAAAGTTGTAGTACTTGTCGAGATCTTCGATTTGATAGGTGGCAGGCCCTGTAACTTGTTGGGTAAAATCTAATTACACGCAACACGCAAGTATACGTGGTCAATAAGTAATAAAGTGAAAGTAGAGTATCGTTCCCACGAGAAATTGTTTAATAAAAATCACCAAGTGCTAACTCGTAACCAACTCAATATTATTTAAACTAATAAATTTTAAATTATATAAATTAAATTATTTAACTAAACTAATTCTAATTACCACTAATTAAAAATCAGATTACGGAGATTTAAGATCACAACTTCACTTATTACTTCATTTAAGTTAACACACTTCTCATCAATTATTTTTTATCCTGAATTGTTAATCAAGAACACTAAAGCAGATAAAACCACCTCTCGATGCATAATACCCATACTCACTAAAATTCACATATGATAGAATTAAGCAAGACACCCTAATTAACTAATCCACTATATCTCTATTTGAATTACAATTAAAAAGGATTTAAAGCACAAGTTCTCTATAAGATTACATATGGCATAAAGGCATATCTCTATCCTAAACACGAATCATGAATTCCATCTATGCAGAAATCACAAACACATGCTATCATGATCAGATCTAAATCTAAACTTCATCTCTCGAGTTCATATAGATTATCACGGTAATTGATGGCCAATCAATTAAACAATTAAGTTCAAATCATAATAGACAATCCTCATAATAGAACATAATAATTGATAGCGAAGTATATTAAAATAAACTACACAATAAGATCCATTGTAATCTCAAACAAAGAATTTAGTTCATGATTATTGAATTAAAACTAAGAATCCACAATTGAATCAACAATAAAAGACAAAGATAGAAGAAGACGAGAAGATAGAATCTATTGTCTGTAGATTTGATGCTCTCTCCTTGCTCCTGCTTTGAATCTTCAATGGTCTCCAAGTTGCTTCAATCTCCAAATCTCATAAGAACTAGTGTTTTCTCCTATTCTACTATAATCTAATCTAATGGAATCCTCTCTCTCTCTCTAATCTCTCCTCTAATCCTTGTGATTCTCCTCCTTTTATAAGTCTCTTTATATGTCTTTAAGTACTCTTGGAAGTCCTTGAGTCAATCGGATCGAAACAATCCTTCTCGAACTCAAATTTGGACAAAAATTGAGTTTTCTACGCGTACCCCCGCCCCGACGGGGGGTATAAGGCATAAAGGGCCCGCCCCGGCGGGGGTCCCTACTATTTTCCAGCTTGTATGCCCTCCCCGGCAAGGGTTTTGTGAAGGGAAAGCCCACCCCGGCGGTGGTCCTTTTTCTACCCTTACGTTCCTTGGGAAAACGGACATAACTTTTGATTCGGAAAGAGTTACGAGGCCTGTCACCTATCAAATTGAAGATATCGACGAGCTCTACAACTTTCATTCTTTGAGAATTGAGAAATAACGGACAAATAAAGGTAAAAATTAGGCTGGAAGTGACTGCGATGCAAATGGCCACCCAAAACAGTGAAGTTCGACGTCCGTTGGTACAAAGATCATAACTCTTGCATTCGAACTCCGATTGGAATGATTCAAGATGTTCCAGAAAGCTAAGAAGAAGCTCTACAATATAATCTAAGTTTCAAGTCAAGAACATGAAATAAACATGAAAGCCCAAATGATATCCAGATTATTTTTCTTTGCGATTTCATACCAATTCTTTGTGATTTCAGCTCCCAAGCATATAATCTACAAAACGAACACAAAATACCTGAAAAGTAACTAAGAAACATGAGATTAAGCAACTAATTTAAGTAACAGATATTGGATAAGTATGTATAAATAACTCCTCTTGGATCAAAAGTTATGGATATTTTACCAGAGGACACTACAGTAGAAAATCTAAGGCGCGGGCTGCGCCATTCCCTAGTTAAAGAAAATGTTGTCCGCTACTTGAACGCAGTTGCGTCCAACTCCAGGCTATTTATAGCGCGGCCTTGCCACTTTTAAAGTTAACCAGAGTTGACTTTTTTATTAAATCGTGCAATTGGAGCGTAACTTGGGCAAGAAGTCAATTAGGGCTTATATATATAAGACATATCAGTATATAAAGAGGGTATTCTACCCTTGGGGATCATTTAGATTACATATGATCTTTTCTTTTCTTTTCCATAATTTCCTTATTAGATTAGATTAGAACCCTAGATTAGCTAAGATTTGGGGATTGAAGCAATTGAAGATCCTTAAAAGTTCAGAAGTGAAACAAGAGAAGAAACACAGATTTGCTATTCTTAATCATTAATTCTCTTTACTTCTATTTGTATCTTTCAATGTATAATCAATTGTGAATCATGGATTCTAGTTCAATCAAGAATTAAACTCTATTTTGAGATTACTATGGATCTTGTTGTGTAGTTTACTTTAATATACTTCCTTGTTAGTCATATTTATTGTTATTAGATTGTCTATTATGATTTGTGTTGAATTGCTTAATTTCCTAGCTATCAATTACCGTGTAATCCATATAAAATTGAGAGACAGATTATGGGTTTAGATCTAATCATAGTAGCATGTGTTTGTGACTTTTATATGACGATAGAATTAATAATTTGTGGCTAGGATAGAGATATACTTATGCACCGCATGTAGTCAATTGAGAACTTGAACTTCAACTTTCTTTAATTGTAATTCACATAGAGATATAGTGGGTTAGTTAATTATGGTGTTCACATTCATTCTATCATCTGTGGATTTAGTGTGATATGGGTATGGTACATCGAGAGATGGCTATATTTTACTTTCGTGTTCTCGACTAACAATCCGATATAATTAATTTGGCTTAACAAGAAATGTGTCCATTTAAATGATTCAATAGGTGAAATTGTAATCTCAAGTCTTCATTATCTTGTCTCATTCTAGGGGTAGTTAGTATTAGTTAATTACATAGTTTAATATAAAATATCAAATCAATCGTCTAAATAAGATTGAGTTGGTTACGAGTTAGTGCTTAGTAAGCTTTATTAGTAATTCATAGTGGGAACGATACTTTACTTACTCTTTATTACTTATTGACCGTGTATACTTGCACGCATCTATTGATCGGGATTACGACCAACAAGTTTTTGGCGCCGTTGCCGGGAAATTAGTTTAATAATTTTTGCCAACATTAATTTCAATCAAATTAGTCTTATTTTTGACATTTTATTTTATTTTATTTTAATTCTCTTCCTATATTTCTCTCTTTTCAGGTACCATGGATGACTTTGCTTATCAATGGCCATATACGAGTATGACTCAACCAAGGGACACAGGTATTGATGGAATAAATGCATTTTTTGCATTGTCAGCACAAATTAAAACACTTTCGAAGAGGTTGGATGTTCTTGGAGCCCAACGTATTCGAAAGATCGCAGTAGTTTGTAATTATTGTGGTGGCAATCATCCTAGTCATCAATGCATCGTCAGATTTGGACCAGTACAGTATGAGGGTGATTACCTCAACAACTATGCTTATCCCAATTATCATCAAAGTTTGGGGTATCACCCAGATTCTTCATGGAGCTATAACTATCAAGACCAATGATGCGCTCCAAGTCCAACATATCCACCGAAATTTTCATGTACACCTCAATTGCCACAAGAAGAAAAGCCAAATTTGAGGAAATTCATGTTAAAGCTCATAGAAAACCAAGAGGAGATGATGATGAGTCAGGAAATATCGAGCCAAAATTTTAAGAGTCAGATGGAACAACTCATCAATACCTCAACAAGTGATCCTCATTACATGGATTCCGAGACTGAAATAAATAATTCAAAGACTGGAGGATTTGTGGTTCAAGTATATAGCATCAAATGATGAGAAGATGATTGGGCAAGAGATGTTAATTCAAAATCTTTAGAATTAGATAGATCACATGTTCGAAGTTTTGAATAATTGACCTCAAAATAATTGGTGTTATGACATGGATTCTGAGACTGATGGAGACTCCGAGTTAAATATGCAACTGGATGAACCACAAAAGTTCATAAAAGGGGAGACAAGTGGGGATTAGGAGTATGAGGCCATCAAATATCTATCTTTAAGTTCTAATGATGATGACCCTAATCTGTTAGTGCCCCAAGTGCCTTTTCCACTAAGGTTCAAGAATCCAGTCAGTTTTGCAAAACCTTGCCCGTTGGGGAGTCACGTCCTCAGTAAAGCTCTTTATGACATGAGAGCTAGTACAACTTTGAAGCCTTGGTGGGCTGAGGAAGAGAAGATAGAAGAAGAGCTCGTTGTGCTTAACAAGCCCCAATGCCCCAATCTTATCACATACACAACGGAGGAAAAAACACCTAGTTATTCAACATTCTCGATTGGGTACTTATCTAAACAAAGCAAACTAGGTGACTTTAATTCAATAGCTATCACTGTGGGGGAACCTACAAAAAGCTATGTTGCTCCTGTTGGATGGAGGGTTCCTCAATTATCAAAGAGGAATTAGATAGCATTGACAAAAAGAAGTACAGCTGAACGACTATAAACTAAGCGCTCGATGGGAGGCACCCCATCCAATCTTTCTCTCTCCTTGTTTAATACTTATTTACATTTCTAATTACTTCTTCTTCTATGTTTAATTTTTCATACTTTCCATATTTAGTAGATGTTTGAAAGTTGTAAGTCTTAATAATAGGTTGATTGTTTCTTCTCTCAGATTCAATCCAATCGCTATAAGCATTCAGGATCAAATAGAAGTCAAAAAACTAAAGCTGCCATGGTACAGGGTAGCGCGGCCACACCCAACTACAGGCCAAACACAGCGCGACCGTGCCATATCTCGGTCATAGAAAACAAACACTGCTCAATTTTTAGAATTTCTGACTCAAGCATTCAGACAGTTAGAAGTCCACACTCAGTTTCCAACTTTAGATTATCTCAAACTTATCCATCGCCTGATATACCATCGGATCATAAGGAGGCAAACGGAGATGACATTTCCACTTAGAGGAGTATTCTTTTACTTTTAATTATAATGAGGGCATTGTTCGTTTTAAGTTTGGGGTATTGTTCTTATTGTTTAGGATTGCATATTTAGTATAATCATGTTGATTGCATATAGTTAGTATTATTATTTTAGTTTAGTGTTTATTGAATATGTTAGCATGTTATTTAGCTTATCTTTAAAAAAATTGTTTTAAATTGTTGCATTTAGTGTAGATCGGTTATATTGCATGAACCCAAGTTTTCAGTTAGTTTAAAATTCTTTTGGCCTATGATGAGATTAAAATTACATGATTTTTAAACAGTTTTGATAACTTAGGCCTGGTTGTATTATCACAACATGATGTAAATCTTTAGTTGTTTGAATCTAATGCAACCGGATTGCACTTTAGAGTAACCATTATGATTTGCACAGTGTGAATGATCACATAATTGTCTTCTAGTGGTAAATGTGTGTTTTAATGAAAGAGATTTAGTAAACAGTTAGTAATGATTAGGATTGCGCAAAAGCTTAAGTTTGGGGGAATTCATTGGGTATGCATGCTAAAAAAAATTCCAGAAAAAGAAAAAAATATATTATATGAATATACACTTTAGCTATTTTAGTTCTGTAGCCTTTGATACTTGAGTAAGTACGCCCTAGGGGATGTCTCTACACCTAGCGCCCTAAAGCCTGACGGTTTGGGAGTCGTTGGTTGAAAGCACGCTAAGGGGTATCACTGAAAAGCCTAAGAGGACAAGACATTGTACAGCCGGGTGTAACCACGGGAAAATACGAATATCGCCCTCATGAGTAAATAAAAGCATAAAAACCCCTTATTGACTCTTAGCTTAGTTGATGTGTAGTCTTGGTTGGAGCTTAATTTGTTTGTTGCCTTTCTTGAGTTAAAACTATATTTTTCCCTCTAAGAAGCATATTATGTGCGGTATTTGTATTGGAGCAAGTTTAATGGTTGCTAAGCACGCACACACTCTACATCAGTGATGACTGGTTTTGATTTGCGAAGTGATATATATTATCGCCTTGTTATTGGTTGGATTCTTTGTTTAAAAATTATGTAGTTTCTCTAAGGCAATTCTTGTGAATTTCAATCTGGTTGATATTTGGATTCGTTAGCACATTAGATTAGATGGTATTTGGTTTAGTTTATTACATTGCATTATGTTGTGTTGTTTGGGGACAAGCAACTGTTTAAGTTTGGGGTATTTGATAAGTAGGTTTTATACCTACTTATCTGGTATCTATTACTTGAATTAGTTGCTTAAACCTATGTTTCATAGTTACTTTGAATGCATTTTTTGTTCATTTTGCAGATTTTATGCTTGGGAACTCTGTGAGCGACTATTGGTATGAAAAAGCAAGGAAAAGCAATCCGGGCAACGTTTGGGCGTTCATGTTCATTTCATTTTCTTGGCTTAGAACTTGGATTATATTGTAGAGCTTCTTCTTAGCTTTTCGAAATATCTTGAATCATTCCGATCGGAGTTCGGATGCAAAAGCTATGACCTTTGTACCAACGGACGTTGAACTTCAATGTTTTGGGTGGCCATTTACACAATAGTCACTTCCAACCCAATTTTGACCTTCATCCGTCCATTATTTCTCAATTCTCAAAGAATAAAAGTTGTAGAACTCGTCGAGATCTTCAATTTGATAGGTGGTAGGCCCCATAACTCCTCATGCATCAAACGTTATGTTTGTTTTACCAGAGGACACTCCAGCATAAAATCTATGGCACTGGCACGCCAATTTCTTGTTCATTTGGAGTGCGGCTGCGCCATTCCCTGGTCAAAGAAAATGATATCTGCTACTTGACCGCGGCCGCGTCCAACTCCAGGCTATTTACAGCGCAGCCTCGCCACTTCGAAAGTTGACCAGAGTTGACATTTTCATTAAATCGTACAATTAGAGAGTAACTTGGGCAAGGAGTAAATTAGGGCTTATATATAGAAGACATATCAGTATGTAAAGAGGGTATTCCACCCTTGGGGATCATTTAGATTACATATGCTCTTTTCTTTTCTTTAATTTCCTTATTAGATTAGATTAGAACCCTAAATTAGCTAAGATTTAGGGATTGAAGCAATTGAAGATCCTTGAAAGTTCAGAAGCGAAACAAGAGAAGAAACTCAGATTTGCTATTTTTAATCCTTAATTCTCTTTACTTCTATTTGTAACTTTCAATGTATAATCAATTGTGAATCATGAATTCTAGTTCAATCATGAATTAAACTCTATTTTGAGATTACTATGGATCTTGTTGTGTAGTTTACTTTAATATACTTCCTTGTTAGTCTTATTAATTGTTATTAGATTGTCTATTATGATTTGTTTTGAATTGCTTAATTGTCTAGCTATCAATTACCGTGATAATCCATATGAAATTGAGACACGGATTGTGGGTTTAGATCTAATCATAGTAGCGTGTGTTTGTGACTTCCATATGACAATGGAATTCATGATTCATGCCTAGGATACAGATATACTTATGCACCGCATGTAGTTAATTGAGAACTTGAACTTCAACCTTCTTTAATTGTAATTCACATAGAGATATAGTGGGTTAGTTAATTAGGGTGTTCACATTCATTCTATCATCTGTGGATTTAGTGTGATATGGGTATGGTACATCGAGAGATGGCTATATTTTACTTTCGTGTTCTCGACTAACAATCCGGTATAATTAATTTGGCTTAACAGAAAGTGTGTCGATTTAAATGATTCAATAGGTGAAATTGTAATCTTAAGTCTTCATTATCTAGTCTCATTCTAGGGGTAGTTAGTATTAGTTAATTACATAGTTTAAATATAAAATATCAAATCAATCGTTTAAATAAGATTGAGTTGGTTATGGGTTAGTGCTTGGTAAGCTTTATTAGTAATTCCTCGTGGGAACTTTATTTTACTTACTCTTTATTACTTTTTGACCATGTATCCTTTATCAGTTCTGACCATCTCCTCTGCCTTAATTTTAACTCCTTTTGTGTAAAAATATATTTCAGACTTTTGTGATCTGTATATATCTCGTACTTCTCCCCGTACAAGTAATGCCTCCAAATTTTTAGGGCAAAAACTACCGCGGCTAACTCTAGGTCATGAGTAGGATACCTTTTTTCATAATCTTTAAGTTGTCGTGATGCATAAGCAATCACTTTCCTATGTTGCATCAACATACACCCTAAAGCTCTGTGTGATGCATCACTAAATACTACAAGGCCTCATGTATCTTCTGGTAAGGACAATACTGGAGCCATGCTCAGTCGCTTCTTCAACTCTAGGAAGCTTTCTTCACATTTATCTGTCCAGACTTATTTCACCATCTTTCGAGTTAAATTGGTTAGTGGGGTTGCTATTTTTGAAAAATCTTTTATGAAACGTCGATAATAACCCACTAAACCGAGAAAACTTCTTACATCTGTTAGAGTTGTTGGTTGTTCCCAATTCACAACCGTTTCGATCTTAGTTGGATCTACTGAAATTCCATTCTTGTCAATTACCTGACCTAAAAACTGAACTCTCTTTAACCATAATTCACACTTGGAAAACTTTGCGTAAAGTTGTTCCTTTCGTAATATCTCCAAAACTACTCTCAAGTGTTCAGCATGCTCTTCCCGTGTTTTCTAGTATACCAGAATATCTTCGATAAACACTATAACAAATGTGTCTAAGCATGGTTTAAACACTCGATTCATCAAGTCCATAAATGTTGTCGGTGTATTTGTCAACCCAAAGGACATCACAAGAAACTCATAATGTCCTTAGCGTGTCCTAAATGATGTCTTTGGCACGTCTTCTTTTCTTACCTTTAACTGATGATAACCTGTTCGAATGTCAATTTTTGAAAAGTGTTCGACCCCTTTTAATTGGTCAAACAAATCATCAATTCTTGGTAAAGGATACTTTTGCTTAATGGTTAATGTATTTAATTCTCTATAATCAATACATAACCTCACGGTTCCATCCTTCTTCTTTACAAATAATATTAGTGCTCCCCAAGGTGAAGCACTAAGTTATATGTACTTTTTATCTAAGAGTTCTTGTAGTTGTATTAGTAACTCTTTCAGTTCTATAAGTGCCATTCTATATGGTGCCTTAGAAACTGGTGTTGTTCCTGGTGCAAGGTCAATGACGAACTCGATTTCCCTATCTGGAGGAAGACCTGGTAAGTCATCTGGGAATACATCAGGAAATTCCTTAACTATAGGTATTTGATCTAGTTTTACTCCTTCCTGTTGAGCATCAACTATATAGGCCAAATATCCTGAACAACCTTTTCTAAATAACCTTTCTGCCTAAGTTATGGTCAGACATCGAGATTGCTTAGGTGAACAACCTCCGTTGAACACTACCTTTCATTTTAACGCAGTCAATAGGTTTAAACGTTTTTGATGACAATCGATCATCGCGTTATGGTTAACTAACCAATCCATTCCTAAGATTACATCGAATTCTCCTAACTGAATTGGAATAAGATTTACCAGAAAATTGTGTCCCTTTATATCCACACTATAGTTCCTATATGTAGTCTGAACATGAATCTTTTCATTGTTTGCAATTTCTACACATAATGGTATGT
Organism: Panax notoginseng; assembly: GCA_016801055.1. NCBI lineage: Eukaryota > Viridiplantae > Streptophyta > Magnoliopsida > Apiales > Araliaceae > Panax > Panax notoginseng. Next base: position 152,707,713 of record CM029022.1, on the reverse strand, counting down.
CTAAGTTTTCGCATGGTATATTCAAGTTTTTAGAAAAACTATTAGACATAAAGAAACAAGTAGCACCAGAGTCGAATAACACATATGCATTTAAAGTGTTGATAGGGATGATACCTGTCACCACGTCCTGTGAAGCAACAACATCCCTCACCGACATATTAAATGTTATGGCGGTTGGTTAACTCTGAGCTCCAAATGCATCTACTGTTGACTGATTATTGTTATTCTCTGGTACTCTATTTCCCCTTCCTCCCAGGTTCTTGGGTTTGGTACAGTTCCTTGCTAAATGTTCTGACGAACCACAGTTAAAACATTTATTTTTATTAGGGAGAGGACACTGTGGAGAAAAGTGTCCCTCTTGTCCACAATTATAACATTTATTTTTATTTCTAAGACATAATCCTTTATATTTTCCCCCATATATAGGACAAGGTTCTATCTTATTATCTTTATTATTATTAAAGTTATTATTATTATTACTTACCTTTTTCCCAGAGTTGTTAGAAAAAGTAGTATCTCATTTCCTTTTATTATTAAACCCACCTGAATTGGGTTCTGACTTAGGTTTCCCTCCCTCATTTTGATTCTTCTTTTCCTTGTGAAATTTAATGAGATTCTCATTTTCACTCTCAGCTATGAAAGCTTTCTCGAGTATTTCGAAAAAAGTCTTTATTTGGAATATAGATAATTTACTTCGTATCTGAGGTTTCAAACCTTCCTGATATCTCCGAGTCTTCCTAGGTTCAGTATTGACTTGATGTGGAGCAAACCTAGACAGTTCGTTAAACTTGGTTGTATACTAAGATACAGTAAGTTCTCCTTGCTTTAACTCTAAGAATCGTACTTCCATGCTATCTTTCAGAGATTGGAAAAAATAATTTTCAAAGAACAATTCTTTACCCGACCCCTAGTAGATTCCCACAAGTAATTTGTCTCTCCTTTTAAGAAAAAGTTTGCAAAAGCTATCTTTTGATTGTTATTGACATTGGTTACTAAGAAAAAAATTTCTATCTCAGTAATCCAGATTTGTGCATCAACTAGTTCGGATGTACCTTTGAACTTGGGTGGACCAACTAATTTAAAGTCCTTAAATGGGGTGTTTTGGGTTGTGGGTCTATTCATAGCACCTAACAAAAGTTCTACTAACTGTTGGGTAGGATTAACATCGTTATCTATCTCTCGTTAAGGTCTTCTGGTTGGTGGCATGATTCTATATAAAATAATAAACATTCACCATAAGAATTTGTATAACACAAACATACTTTTTATTCATATATCACAGGATACACACATAAACAACTAGTAGTTTATAAACACTACCAACTATAATACAAACTTCAAATGCACTTTTATTCATACTAGTATAGAGCACTTAAATTTCTATACTACACTAGAAATTATTAACTTCATCGAAGGAATCCTGGATCATGTGGCATACCATATATCGATCTATCATATAGGCAGTTTTCTTCCCTTTGACTGGATATTGAACTACTCGTCGCTGTAAATCACTGAAGACATCTCGAGTTTCTAGAGCAGATTTGAGTAACCTCGACTGTATTTCCCTCCTACCACTATGTGCGTGGTGCAGTTGTGCTTTTAGTCGATTATTGGTTCTCCTTCATGCTCTAACATTCCCTCGGCTAAATGTGCCCTAAACCTCATCTGATCATTATCCTGTTCAGATTTGTGAATTAGTGATGTCATCGCCTGCTAATGATCTTCAATTTTTATTAATTGTCCTGCTACTGGATCCTCCTCTTCCTCAGCATCTAGCAGTTGTTGATCATGAAACAATTCTTCATCCTCTGCATCACTATCTATAAATGACTCAATTTGCGGTAGATTGTTTACTATCGACATTTCCTCTGCATCGGAGTTGGCCATCCTATAAAATAAAACTTCTTTATTATTTATATACAAAATTTTACACAAAAAAAAATTAATGATATTTTTATGTGTAATTTAATATTTGTACGGACTCGAAGACTATATACTAAGATTCCTCTTTCTTATATCTATAGCTTTAACGTCTCTGATACCAAACTTGTAACGCCCCCATATCTATACTCCCACGATATCTGATATGGTGTTTACTAATAATCAATTAATATAATGCATTCAAATTTATACACCCATGCTATCCGATTCTATGCTTGTATTTAATCGAATGACTATACAATTATTTCAAGATACAATTCCCATAGATCCGAGGTTCATAGTATCCCATAACAGATAACAATTCCCTGGAGAACTATTGCTATATTTGGATACCCTCACTTAGATGTATAGACTGTGTCTACGAATAGTATATATCTATCTAAAATTCAGAGTACTAGTAATAACATGAACAGTCCATATTACCAATATCCTCACTCAGATGTATAGTCTATATCATGCAAATTACACTATCGTATCGATAGTACCTATCTATCTGAAATCCAGAGTATCAACAACAACATGAATAATCCATGTTGTTAATACCCTCACTCGTATGAATAATTCCCAAGGATCTCAAACTAAATTGAAAATTCTAATTACATTTATTTATATAAAGGAAGCACGATTGCGAAAATAAAAGATGTTATATATCATATATTAAAGTTCGATTACATGATTCCTCATAAAGAATTTCTTATTACAAAAGTATTACATTCAGCTAGACAGTAATATAAACTAATCTAAGCAGGGACGCTTCCCTTTATTTACTCCAGATGTGTCAGGGTTACCATCTAATACTACAAAGGGAATGATTTACAAGAGTGATCTATGACATGCTCAGCAGGTTTTATAATTTATCACAATATAGGATTTGAAGAAGTATAACAATTCAAAACTCAACTGAGTGTTGTTTAGCATGTCTGGAATATTTATATTTCAACCATTTCTGGACTTTTTATTACTGTCAGTCACAAAGACTTAGAAATTTTATTCAGATGTGAGATAGGGGATTAGCCTATTCAACATCCTAGGAGTATGCATCGCATCCTAATCATGCCCACTTGCACTAAGTGACAGATTCAATTGACACACATTTATCCTTCTTGGGATATACAACTCAGTATAGGATGTCTTACCAAAACAATTTGGTTTGACACAACAGTTTATGCTCAATAAACAATATCATATGAATAAACAATTCAATTTCTTCCCTCGACTCGGTTACCACTGGCACCCACACTCTCCCTTCGAATCTTAAAATATCGTCTTTATCCATTTTGAATCTCTCTTCTTCATTTTCTGTGATCCCCTTCCTGATTTTCTCGCACTCTTCATCCTTCTCTTGTGATTCATTTACTCTGTCCAACAAGGTTGGATGAGCTTCCACTGCAAATAATTTTTCTTCAAACCTCCCCGGTCCCTTTACCTCTATTTCCAATTTCTCTATTTCCCTTATTAACTCCTCCTGAGCTGTCAGTGTTAGGTTTGTAATAAAAATGAACGCAATCAAATTGCACAAAATAAGCGAAAACGTGGAAAAATCAGAGTTTTAAAATTTTACAAACCATATACCCGGATCATCCTTTATGCACAATTATTAATTAAATGAAAAGATAAAGAACAAGAATCATACCCTTGAAGATTCGAGCTTCCTCAGGTACAAGTTCACCTCTAAATCCTTTTTCTCGTTCAACTTGAATCCACCGGGTTTGATTCCTTCCTTTGATCAACGTTAGCCACCCAAGTGTTTGGCTTCTAGAGGTGATCCACCAAGGAAAAAGAAAGATTCAAGAAGATGGGTGTTTGACAAAACCCTAATTTTTCTCTCTCTCATAGAAAAGGGTGTACTCTCCCAACTATTGAAATTACGTATTCACGTGTATTATGAAAGTCTCAACCACCACATCTATAATAAGACTCATCTTATTTATAGATGTAGATAACCCTCCTTAACAATTAAGGAATTGAGTTTTATTTTAATTAAATAAACTCCTTTAATTAATTAGACTCCCAATCTTATTAGGAATAATTAATTAAACTCTTTTAATTAATTAGTCTTCTAATATTATTAGGAATATATGAGAGTACTTTTATTAATTAATTCGCAAACTCCTTTAAGAATTAAATAATAATAATAGTAATAATAATAATAAGACTCTTCCTATTAATTTATATTTAATATTTCTAAAATATTAAAGAATAAATATTAAGCTATTTAATTTATTCTATCAACATAGATTAAATTAAATATACTTAACTTATTATTACGATTATGACATTTGCTTCTTAAATAATTATTCTTCTTTTTATGGTGTGACCCTTTAGGTTCTCCATATTAAACCGATTGTGAATAAATTAATTAGAACAATTCTAATCTTATTTAAATAAATAAATTAAACTATTAATTTATTTAAATAAATAATATTTATTCTACAATAGGGATAAGTCTCCCTAGCGATCAACACCTTTTTAGATAATATAGATTTCAACATTAATCATAAAAGAACATTTGAGTAAATAGTTACCGTACAATTCAATCCTTCCACCATACAATGTCCCAATTAAATATAAGATATGGAATTACTGTCAAGTCTTATTTTATTTAATTATATGTATTTCGACTCTTAAATGCACACCTCCAAATAATACAAATTAGAAACTCCTTTTTAATTTTATTATGCCTTGGCCAAGGACTACTGAGTTGTCATTTATCAAATCACATAGGACATTTCTCTTCTTTTATTAGAAGTGGTAGATTCTTTATTGATCATACATTATCTCCATGTACAACTTATTATACCCAAACATACCCTTTGATATAACCTAAGGGTCTTAAGGAATAAGTCAAAGTATAATTCATCATACACAAGATACTATGATGATCTCAAGTCCAAGGATCACTTGTACTACTATCACTACAGGAATTCCTATTGACAGGCAAGTAAAACTCCATTAGGTATTCCTTAGCAAGCCACGTTCAGTGAACTTATTCTCTAATAAGCACCAACATACTTACTTTAGTGTCTCCACATAAATGATCATGAGATCAATCATCCTCATCCAATGAGCAAGCAACGTATGTACCAATCTATCCAAATTCATTAATCTCCAATTCAGTAATCCAACGATTGGGAACTATTTTAGTTTTAAGTTTTCTAAGAATTTAGATCTCATTAGAATGATCATCATCATTATTCTAAAAGCATTGCTTAAAATTATGAGTTTATCACGTATTATAAAGCAGCATCATGTAGATAATTAAAAGCATTTAATAAATTAATACTTTTTATTAATAAATGAATAAGATTGTTACAAAGTATATGCTTTATCATCAAACATGATTGGCTTGTGTGCATACTACATTTAATCTCCCACTTGCACTAAAGTCAATCACCATGGTATCTCATACCCTTCTTCTCTAAGTGAATATTATCCTGTTGTTGGATAAGCTTTAGTTAATGGATATGTAATATTGTTCTTGAGAGCCCACTATCTCTATAGTGATTTCCTATCTTTTAATGATTCCTTTAATCAAATGAAAGTGTCACAACACATGTTTAGATCCAAGATGAGACTTAGGAACTATTCCTAGTTCTGTAATAAAATTTTCATCCAAACAATCAACTTGTAGCTTCATTTATAGCTATATACTTTGTCTTTATCACTAAACCAGCAACTCTTTGCTGTTTGGAACCTTTCTAATTCACTGCACCACCGTTCAAGTTAAAGCTTTACCCTAAAGTGGATTTGTTGTCGTCTTGGTCAGTCTAAAAAATTTGAGTCTGTTAAGCCCTCTAGTTTTAATTTAGACCCACCATGAATATGATCACATCCTTAGTACCGGTTAAGTACTTTAAGATGTTTTTCACTGTCTTACAGTGGTCTTCTCCAGAATATGACCGATCATCATCAAGTCTCATATATTTCATTGTATACATGATTGTCACTCATGCGATCTCTCTTTTCAGGAGTTTATAGGGACTATTAAGAGAGATACACTCCATGGCTCATCAAAATGAGACATCTCTTGGAGTTTGTCATGCTAAACGACTTTAGCATCAAATAAATATACGTTCCTTGGGTTAAGTCGAGTATCCTCTTAAATCTATTTATATAGATTTGTATCCCCAATTAAAATACTCTTCCCAAATCATTCATGGAGTAATGTTTAGACAACATTATTTTTACTGATTGTAGCATTAGTATGTCATTCCTTATCCATAGTATATCAACATATATTATTAGGAATGTCACGACGCTCCCACTGACCCTTTTTGTACACACTAGGTTCATTCTTATTTTTGATAAAATCAAAATCTTTTGATTGATCAAAACGAATGTTCCTTTTTGAGAAGCTTGCTTCAATCCATTTCTCTGAGTGTCTACAACTCTTACCTTATCGGTTGTAACTGAATCATCATCTTCTATGATACGTACCTCATCATCATCATCCATGATGAATCCATACCTCCCAGGTATCTTCGGTACTATTCAAGATTTACGATTCAGTTGTGGTACAATAGTTCTATCTACAGGTTCCTCTTATTTGACTTATAGTGTTTTGTGGTTTTTAAACTCTTCAACATTTATTATCCTCCCACTAGATCTTTCAATGATAAACATCTTTATCTTAGAAGGTAGCGTGTTTCGTAACAAACACTCTTTGCTAAGTAGGATTATAAAACATATACCTTAAACTTACTTTAGGATATCCCACAAATTTTTACTTGTCAAATCGTGTCCCAAGCTTATCCTTTGAAACCTTTTTCACATAAGTTGGACAACCCCTTATCTTAACATACTTAAGATTAGGAATCCTCCCTGTCCATAACTCTTATAGAGTCTTGGGGCCGAATTTTGAGGTTACCTTTTCGTAGATATGCAGCCATTTCTAGGACATGACCCAGAGGGATACTGGAATGTCGGTAAAATCATTATGGACCGCACCATGTCCAACCAGGTATGATTTTTTCTTTCAGATACATCAATCAATTATTGCGTATCAGGAGGCGTCCATTGTGAGAAAACCATTTAAGATGATCTAGATACTTATTGCACAAGTATTTATTCCTTGATCTAATCAAATTGTGAGATCCCGAAATTATGAAATGAAAGTATTCAATTTTCTTATAATTATTATTTTATTTAGTAAATAGTTAAATTGAGAAAGGGTTAAAGTTAAGGATGATATGTAAAAATTTTGCAAAGTATGCAAGTTTTATAAAATATTCGTTTGGTTAGGAAATATTCGCACGACGGCACAATCATTGGTGGACCCCACAATGGAAGTATTATCGTAGTAAGAAAACGATAGAATTATCTTTTTATAAAAATAACGGCGAAAGTGTTACCATTAAAACTGTTGAACTACCCGGTAGTAAAAGTACAGTAATACGCGTAGTTGTATAGTAGCATACGGTATTGATTATTGATGCTTGCGTAAGTAGTTACTCAGTTATACTCAATTATTGCTACAGTAATTGCTGCACCATATCTCTCATATTATTGATTTAATTATTGTCACAGTATCATCTATATAATATGTTATATTATTTAATCAATAATTTAGACGGCAAAGTTATTCATATTATTATTTTCAATATTGATAATGTCTAAAAAGTTCTGTCGATGAGATGTTAGATAATCTAATTGCGCATCAATATGGAAAAATCCTTATCGGAAAGCCTCCTCTTTCCTGGGAACGACTTGGTTGTTAAATATTGTGAGTTATAATATTAATGATGAATAAGTTCGTGTTGATTAAAGATGAAATTGATAGTTCCATTGTGTGGGAATTATTAGTGTTAGTGGAAATCGACATTTATTTCGATAATAATTAATTTCTGGAGGTTATATTGACCAACCGGATAATTAACCAGATAAATGAGTAATTAATTGCTATTAATTCACATGTTTATAACTATGTGTTCACATGTGTGTACTATTGATTCACATAATTTACTATTAGGGAAATTGGTACAAGATTGATAATACTTGCATGAAAAAATTAAAAATAGAGGTATAGTTGAAGGTACTATACTGTAATTAGTTTTTTCACATGATTTTACTATTGATTCACATGATTTACTATTAGGGGAGGTGGTGCAAGTTTGATAATACTTGCAGGACTAAATTAAAAAATGAAGAAAAAAGAGGAAGGTATTATACTGTAATATTTTGAGCCCCAAAACGTGCAATTATCGAAACTATTTTTTTTTATAAATAGAAGCTCATTCTTCCTTCATTTCTCACCAATTCACTAAAGCTATAGAGCAATTATTATAGAGAGAAATTATAGAGAGAAAGAAGAAGAGAAGTCTGCTACCTCACTATTCCAGTATCCAGTTTTCTTCTGAAGTAAGGGATATTATTATTATAGTAAGGGGTATTATTTCTTTCGTATTCATGAAGAGAGCTATTGTTATTCCATTTTTTATTATTCTGTTAGAATATCCTGTCTGTGCATATTACGCATGACCTGGTTCTATTTTTTATTATTATGTTGGAATATCCTGTCTGTGCGTATTACGCATGACCTGGTTCCATTCTTTATTATTCTGCTGGAATATTCTGTCTGTGCGAATTACGCATGACCTGGTTCTGTTATCTATTATTCTGTTGGAATAACCTGTCTGTACGGTCTATCGCATGCATGGTGAATTCTTCTGTTATTCCATTCTTTATTATTCTGTTGGAATAACCTGTCTATGTGGATTACCGTATGCATGGTGAATGTTCCTTCGTATTCATTCCTTATTAAATTATGGAAATGATCTGTCTACGCGGATTATCGAATGACAGATGAAAATCCATTTGTAGTTTCGTATATTCTATTATACTCGTATGAGATATCATTTCTTTTGTAATCTTCATGAAATATCATTTTATTTGGTATTTTATTTATGAGTTACTATTCATAGATTACTATTCACCCGGTTACTATTCACTCTAGTATTATTCACTTGGGTATTCGAGGTATTTTTTGTGTCTAAGTACTATTCACAAGTTACTATTCACGAGTTACTATTCACCCAAAATACTATTCACCCAGATATTATTCACTCGGGTATTTAGGATACTTTTCATGTCGGGGTACTATTTACGAGGTACTATTCACGAAGCACTATTCATGGGGTACTATTCACAGGGTACTATTTACCTGAAAAATATTTTTTTTTCTGTCCAAATTATTTTTGGTACATGAATATTATTCTTGAATTTTACTCTACAAAGCAGTATCATGTTTACAATTTGGACGTTATTGATTTCTGGATAAATTAAATTATAAATCTTTAAAATTTATCCTTGAACTTGTTTTATTGAATTATTATGTCATTGTCATCATCCTCATGCTTATATTATGATGAAAGTCATCTTTGGTCGTAGTGCAAAGATGAATTTATTAGTATGATTATGAACAAAAATTGTGATTTGATATAACAATGATTTTTTATGTTTCAGGTGAAGATAGGTGATGAAAATTATCTTCGTCTTGGGTGCGAAGAGGAATTTAGAATCACAATTATGATTACAAGTTATTCATATGATTGTGGACAGGAATTGTTGATTGATGTTACAGGGATAAAACATTATTGGTAGACTTTTAGCATGGAGAAGATAATAGACCTGATGGTCTATTTGACTCTTCTAATGGATTACTCGTTTCGCTGTAACTATGGTTGAAAAGTTTTATCATCTACCACATGTTCTAAATCTCTGATTTATTACTAATGAAGGCTATTGATGATGTAAATTATCTTTAGTCATGAAATTCTTTACTGGGCTAATTGTGCTCACCCTTTTTGCTTCACAATTCCTTTCAAGTAATAAGAGTGTTGTCGAGTCGAGCGGGGATAACAGGGGAATAGAATGGTGGTCTATAGCTATTGAGGTTCTCTCTAAATAGTATGAAAATAATTTTGTTGAGAACTTTAGATAAGTGTGTCATATTATATACGTCATTGAATATTTAATTTTGGTGAACCGAATAGGGTAAGGTGAACCCAACTTTGGAAGGGTGTTTTGCCGCTATCATACAAGATGTCTAATGACATACAACCTCGTGTATCATAAGACAGAGTTATGCACATCCACTTGCTGAGTTTATCTACGAGCACTATCTATATGATCTTGGAGTTTATTTGAAATATAATTTCCACTTGGAGACAACGGAGATAATTATATGTCAAGAGAAGACTCACCATTGGAAAGAAGATGATAGTAATCTTCTTGTTTTTCTTTGGGGACTTTTGGGTCAACCAAGGATAATTATGTGGACATATGATATCTATCATAACCTAGACGCATGGCCTCCCATGTACGAAGGTTTTCTTGAGTATTTTCCAAAGATTTTAATTTCTAAAATAATTATTGATTGTACCTTTATGTAAGGTACCATTGTAAGGTCTTGTGGTCAAGGCACCACGAGAGTTATATATATTTGTATTAAAACTCATAGCTTATCTGTTGTCGTACTCTACACGACAGTTCAACAGTTGTTTAAATAAAGTTTATATTTGATTTTTATAGTGCGATATCTGGCGACTCAGAATGGGTCGTGTGGACCTATTTTGGGGGCGTCACAAATGGTATCAGAGCTTAGGGATATGGTCGCTGGCGAAGATATGAGTCTAAAACTAGGAGGGGAGAGACGAGTAATATACTTCGCTAGTGTGTGACTTACCTAAGCCGAAATTTTTACTTGATAAGTTAACAATTTGTGATATGTCAATTGACCTTTATTTTGAAGATATATTCTAGAATGATATCTGAAATACAGGAGATGAGCATTGAAAAAATCATGATACAGAGGATATAATCGGGAAGGTACAATTCGAAAAGAAAGCAAGGTATTCTCATCTCTTCGAATACTAGGTACGTACGTAAATTTTGAGGGCGAAATTTTATAAGGAGGGGAGATTGTGAGATCCCAAAATTATGAAATAAAAGTATTCAATTTTCTTATAATTATTATTTTATTTAGTAAATGGTTAAATTGAGAAAGGGTTAAAGTTAAGGGTGATATGTGAAAATTTTGTAAAGTATATAAGTTGTTATAAAATATTCGTTTGGTCGGGGAATATCCGTACAACGGCACAATCATTGGTGGACTCCACAATGGAAGTATTGTCGTAGTAAGAAAACGGCAGAATTATTTTTTTATAAAAATAACGGCGAAAGTGTTACCGTTAAAACTGTTGAACTACCAGGTAGTAAAAGTACAGTAATACGCGTAGTTGTATAGTAACATACGGTATTGATTATTGATGCTTACGTAAGAAGTCACTCAGTTATACTCAATTATTACTACAGTAATTGCTGCATCATATATCTCATATTATTGATTCAATTATTGTCACAGTATCATCTGTATAATATGTTATATTATTTAATCAACAATATAGACGGCAAAGTTATTCATATTATTATTTGCAATATTGATAATGTCTAGAAAGTTCTGTCGAGGAGAGGTTAGATAATCTAATTGCGCACCAATAGGGAGAAATCCTTATCGGAAAGCCCCCTCTTTCTTGGGAACGATCTGGTTGTTAAATATTGTGAGTTATAATATTAATAATGATTAAGTTCATGTTGATTAAAGATGAAATTGATAGTTCTATTGTGTGAAAATTATTAGTATTAGTGGAAATCGACATTTATTTCGATAATAATTAATGTCTGGAGGCTATATTGACCAATCAGGTAATTAACCGGATAAATAAGCAATTAATTACTATTAATTCACATGCTTATAACTATGTGTTCATATGTGTGTACTATTGATTCACATAATTTACTATTACAAAAATTGGTGCGAGATTGATAATACTTGCATGACTAAATTAAAAATGGAGGTATAGTTGAAAGTACTATACTGTAATTAGTTTTTTTACATGATTATACTATTGAGTCACATGATTTTACTATTGATTCATATGATTTACTATTAGGGGAGGTGGTGCAAGTTTGATAATACTTGCATGACTAAATTAAAAAATGAAGAAAAAAGAGGAAGGTATTATACTTTAATATTTCGAGTCTCAAAATGTGCAATTATCGAAACTATATTTTTCTATAAATAGAAGCTCATTCTTCCTTCATTTCTCACCAATTCACTAAAGTTATAGAGCAATTATTATAGAGAGAAATTATAGAGAGAAAGAAGAAGAGAAGTCTGCTACCTCACTATTCCAGTATCCAATTTTCTTCTGAGGTAAGAGATATTATTATTATAGTAAGGGGTATTATTTCTTTCGTATTCATGAAGAGAGCTATTGTTATTCTATTCTTTATTATTATGTTGGAATATCCTGTCTGTGCGTATTACGCATGACTTGGTTCCATTCTTTATTATTCTATTGGAATATCCTGTCTGTGCGTATTACGCATGACCTGGTTCCATTCTTTATTATTCTGTTAGAATATCCTGTCTGTACGGATTACGTATGACCTGGTTCCGTTATTTATTATTCTGTTGGAATAACCTGTCTGTGCGGTCTATTGCATGCATGGTGAATTCTTCTGTTATTCCATTCTTTATTATTCTATTGGAATAACATGTCTATGTGGATTACCGTATGCATGGTGAATGATCCTTCGTATTCATTCCTTATTAAATTGTGGAAATAATCTGTCTACGTGGATTACCGCATGGCAGATAAAAATTCATTTGCAGTTTCGTATATTCTATTATACTCGTATGAGATATCTTTTCTTTTGTAATCGTCATGAAATATCATTTTATTTGGTATTTTATTTACGAGTTACTATTCACGGGTTACTATTCAACCAACTACTATTCACTCTAGTATTATTCACTCTGGTATTCGGGGTACTTTTTATGTCGAAGTACTATAAACGAGTTACTATTCACGGGTTGCTATTCACCCAAATTACTATTCACCCAGATATTATTCACTCGGGTATTTGGGGTACTTTTCATGTCGGGGTACTATTCACGAGATACTATTCCCGAAGTACTATTCACGGGGTACTATTTATCCAAAAAATATATTTCTTTTCTGTCCAAATTATTTTTGGTACATGAATATTATTCTTGAATTTTACTCTACAAAGCAGTATCATGTTGATAATTTGGACGTTATTAATTTCTAGATAAATTAAATTATAAATCTTTAAAATTTATCCTTGAACTTGTTTTATTGAATTATTATGTCATTGTCATCATCCTCATGCTTATATTGTGATGAAAGCCATCTTTGGCTTACGTGCAAAGATGGACTGTTGATTATTGGTTTTACAGTTGTATATCTTTGGCTTACGTGCAAAGATGGACTGTTGATTATTGGTTTTACAATGGTATATCTTTGGCTTACATGCAAAGATGGACTGTTGATTATTAGTTTTACAGTTTTATATCTTTGGCTTACGTGTAAAGATGGACTGTTGATTATTAGTTTTACAATTGTATATCTTTGGCTTACGTGCAAAGATGAACTATTGATTGATGAGTATCTTTGGCTTATGTGCATAGATGAACTGTTTATTGGTATGATTATGACCAGGGATCATTTGGTATAATCATGACTCATAATGTTATAGATGATGTGGTAAAAGTCCTTATTGGCCCATAGTACATTGATGGACAGTTATTAATATGATTATAACCAGGGATTATTCGGTATAATCATGACCATTGATGATTACATGAATATCCTTGACCGTAGTGCAGGGATGATTCGATGATGTGGTTTATTTATTAAGCTGAGTCTCAGCGATAAAGTTGATGAAAAACTTTTTAAATCATAGAAGATAGTAGATTTTATACTTTACTTGACTCTTCTAATGGATTACTTATTTTTGCTGCAGTTGTTGATCTAAAACTTATTGTCTATTGTATTCTATCAGTTGTTATACTGTTGAAGCCTAAGGATAATTTATTCTGCATTATCTTAGTCATAATATTTCTTAGTCACCCTTTCTTTCATTGTTCTCTTCAGAAAATAAGAATATATCTGGAACGAGTCAGGGAATGGAGTGATGGTCCAGGATAAATGGCTTTAGTAGTCCTCACTATTCTACGGAATAATGTGATAATAATTGTAATGAGGACACCATTGAGTGTGGATATTGTCTAGATGAAAATATTCTTGTTTAAACTCTCAGCTATGTTTTGTCGTATTTTACACGACTGTTATATAATTAAGTTGTATTTGAATTTATGTACCATGTATCTGGCGACTCAAGATGGGTGATGTATACCAGTTTCGGGGGCGTCACACAAATAATCTTAATACTTTGCCAATTTGTTTCACTTATGAATTCTTTGAACCTTTCAAATAATTCACATTTGTATTTCAGCAAATACATATATTCAACTCTTTGAATGATCATCTCCTTGTCTTATACTAATTTGTTCAATATGCAAAATTATTTTCACGTAAGTCAAGTATATAAAATCCATTAAGTAATATTCCAGTTCTATACAAAACATTATTATTATATACAGAACACCAATTGTTCTAAAATATAATACCAACAAATTTATTATCCAATAACAAAATAGAAATAATATTTTAACGAGAGCAGAAATACAATAACAATTTATTGACTTAATAGGCTTATCCGTAAGCAATGTTAAACTATACGTTTCTATGGCTAATGTAGCAACCTTTGCTTCATTTCCCGCACATAGGATTACTTATCTTTGTTTAGCTTTCTACTTCTACTTTGTCCCTTCATAAATTAATATTTATTATAACCAAAGTCGGTATCCAATACCCAAGTAGAACCTTGACTTTAAGAATAATTTATTTTAAATCATGAATAAAATTATATTTGTAACCGAAACTTCACTAAGTTTCTTCTGGTTAGCTCTGCAAGATGCTTCTCGCAGTTTCTTTTCCAGTGTCCAGGCTTATTGTAGTGGAAAAAAACTCATTTGCTATCTGTATCAGTTTTGTTCTTATTACCTTTGTTTTTGCCTTTCTATTTACCTTCTTTGAATCGTTCTTCTTTTTAGAAGATCATTTAACCTCTACTAGTAAGACTTGGTGTTTCTTGGTTGGAAAGTGACTCTCAGCTATTTTTCAACATGTTAAGCAAATCGGCAAGGCTGATAATTAGCTTGTTCATATGAAAACTTCACAATAATTGTGAGAAGTAGTCTAGAGTGACTAAAAGACCAAATCTTGGCTCAACTCTCCATCCATGACAAAACCTATTGTCCTAATTGTTCAATCAAATTGATCATGTTAAGGACTTTTGTATGTACTATAGTGTCATCGATCATTCTAGATCGGAAGAGCTCCTTTGATATCTAATATCTATCAGTCCTACTTTCCTCACCATCAACTATTTGACGTGCAGGAGTATAGTAGGAACATCTATAGTTTCATGCTGACGCTGAAGCTCATTACTCATGGATGCGAGCATGATGCATTGAGCCAACTGTGCATCATCTTGCCACTTTCTAAAAGTAACAATCTCTTTCTCAGAGGCATTGTATACAACTATTGCAGGGATAGGCGTATTAAGGACATAAGATAGCTTTTCAACCGTGAGAACTATTCTCAAATTCCTTAACCAATTCGTTTAATTCGTCTGGTTAATTCAGCATCTAATAAGCTACGCAGTGATAGTAATTTTAGACATTGTAAAATTCTATAAATGAATTTATAATTAACAATATTTTAGCATACATTCTTTTATTAATTACCAAAATAAATTAGGTCTTGTTTTAAATTGGTATCTCTCACTATTTTTATCAAACAATATTACCCTCACTCATATGGTCCAGCAAAATCTAATTAAAGATTTGCTAGTGAGAATAAGGATCTCATTTCAAATGTATATAGCCTTGTGTGTGCACGATAAACTATATATAAATAAATAGGTAGACAACTCTTGTCAATTACATCAATTATGCAACTCCTTGTATTTTACCTCTTAAATCATAATGGTCAAGTGTGTACACATCCGAACTAAAATGATTTAAGTTAAGTTAGACCCAGCATTTCCATATAAGTGAAGAGAAAACTATAGCCCTTGTGTGTGCACAACAAAACAGTAATATTCAATTCCTTATAAACATCATATGTAATAAAAATAACATCTTAAATATTTAATACTTGCATTGTGTGTGCACAACAAATTCATATTAAATATTCAATACTCTATTGTTTCTATCATGCTAGAAGACGACGTTCGATAGTCCAAATATATTTGAACGTTACAACTTAATATAAAATATTTGAGGGTTTTGTTATTAATTTGTCTCATCTTGTTTAGCGCGCATGCACATATATATATAAAATACGCGTCATATTAATTAACATGCGAAGCATGTTTGCATAATATATATATATATATATATATATATATATATATATATATATATATATATATATATATATATAGTATAAGGATGCACATATAGAATACTATATTCTACCCAGATTGATTATGGATTTTATTCTAGTTTGGTTCACTAGAGCCACCAAGTGAACCAAAAGGTCAAACCTAGGGTGCAAGAATTAAATTTAAATATAACTATTACATTTAAATCCTGGGCTCCATTACAAACGGGTCTTCAAGCGCTCCTTGGTCCTTGATCTCTAATTCTTCAAAATTAATTATAACTATTACTATTACAAAACTATTTAAAATAAATAGAAACCTTGATCAGCAGTCAAGGGGAAGTACATAGGAGGATGATATAATTTACATTAAGAAAAATTAGAAAATACGAGGTACGCAGACTCCATTTAATAAAACTCATGCATTCATGCATCCAACTAAAATAAAATCCAATCACATTGGTTAATAGTCCATAATCAATCTCATTTATTATCATACACATCACCATATGCATTAATAAATTACATTCATCTCATGAATAATAAATATTCAATATATTTATATTGATATCATTTAATGGGCAAATTTAGTTAGTATAAAATCTAATTTTGAATCAAATTAAATTACTTTATTTTAATCCAAATTTAAATAAAAATAAACCTCTTTTATTTTAATTTATCCAATTTTGAATAAAATAAACTATTTATTTTAATCAAAATCTTTAATCAAAATAAACTCATTTATTTTAATTAATTATGGAATCCAATTCCAAATTAAAAAAACTCCCTTATTAAAGGAAACACGGATTCTCTTTCCTATGCACAAATAAACTCCTTTATTTTGAATAATATGAAATCTTATTCCATATCTAAATAAACTCTTTTATTTAAGGAAACATGGATTCACTCTCTTATTCACAAATAAACTCCTTTATTTTAGAAAATATGGAATCCAATTTCATCTCCAATTAGTTATCATGGAATCTAATTCTAACTCTAATTAGTTAGCATGAAATCCAATTTTAAAATTAAAATAAACTCTTTATTTTAAGATTAAAATAAACTTTTTATTTTGATTATAAAATAATTAAGAATAATATATATATATATATATACAAGTACAAGATATATGATATATATGCAAGTTCAGATCAATTTTTTTTTAAACGTGATTCCGTAAACAGGCTTGCGGATTCTGATTCTCTCTTCCTTTTTTTAAAAAATTTCATACAACAAATTATGCCCAATTAAATTGTTCTAAATACATATCAATATACATATCAAATCTGAATAATTAATAATTTGCATAAAGGTTTGGCTCTGATGCCACTGTTGGGTTTGTAATAAAAATGAACGCAATCAAATTGCACAAAATAAGCGGAAACATAGAAAAATCAGAGTTTTAAAATTTTATAAATCATATACCCGGATCATCCTTTATGCACAATTATTAATTAAACGAAAAGATAAAGAACAAAAATCATACCCTTGAAGATTCGAGCTTCCTCATGTACAAGTTCACCTCTAAATCCTTTTTCGGGTTCAACTTGAATCCACCGGGTTTGGTTCCTTCTTTTGCTCAAAGTTAGCCACCCAAGTATTTGGCCTCTAGAGATGATCCACCAAGGAAAAAGAAATATTCAAGAAGATGGGTGTTTGGCAAAACCCTAGTTTTTCTATCTCTCATAGAAAAGGGTGTACTATCCCAACTATTGAAATTACGTATTCACGTGTGTTGTGAAAGTCTCAACCACCTCATCCATAATAAGACTCCTCTTATTTATAGATGTAGGTAACCCTCCTTAACAATTAAGGAATTGAGTTTTATTTTAATTATTTAAACTCCTTTAATTAATTAGGCTCCTAATCTTATTAGGAATAATTAATTAAACTCTTTTAATTAATTAGTCTCCTAATATTATTAGGAATATATGAGAGTACTTTTATTAATTAATTCGCAAACTCCTTTAAGAATTAAATAATAATAATAGTAATAATAATAAGACTCCTCTTATTAATTTATATTTAATATTTCTAAAATATTAAATAATAAATATTAATCTATTTAATTTATTCTATCACCATAGATTAAATTAAATATACTTAACTTATTATTACGATTATGTCATTTGCTTCTTAAATAATTATTCTTCCTTTTATGGTGTGACCCTTTAGGTTCTCCATATTAAACCGATTGTGAATAAATCAATTAGAACAATTCTAATCTTATTTAAATAAATAAATTAAACTATTAATTTATTTAAATAAATAATATTTATTCTACAATAGGGATAAGTCTCCCTAGCGATCAACGACTTTTCAGATAATATAGATTTTAACATTAATCATAAAAAAACCTTTGAGCAAATAGTTACCATACAATTCAATCCTCCCACCATACAATGTCCCAATTAAATATAAGACATGGAATTACTGTCAAGTCTTATTTTATTTAGTTATATGTATTTAGACTCTTAAATGCACAACTCCAAATAATACAAATTAAAAACTCCTTTCTAATTTCATTTTGCCTTGGCCAAGGACTACTGAGTTGTCATTTATCGAATCACATAGGACATTTCTCTTCTTTTACTAGAAGTGGTAGATTCTTTATTGATCATACATTATCTCCATGTACAACTTATTATACCCAAGCATACCCTTTGATATACCCTAAGGGTCTTAAGGAATAAGTCAAAGTATAATTCATCATATACAAGATACTATGATGATCTCAAGTCCAAGGATCACTTGTACTACTATCACTACAGGAATTCCTATTGACAGACAAGTAAAACTCCATTAGGTATTCCTTAGAGAGCCACGTTCAGTGAACTTATTCTCTAATAAGCACCTACATACTCACTTTAGTCTCTCCACACAAATGATCATGAGATCAATCATCCTCATCCAATGAGCAAGCAACGTATGTACCAATCTATTCGGATTTACTAATCCCCAATTTAGTAATCCAACGATTGGAAACTATTTTAGTTTTAAGCTTTCTAAGAATTTAGATCTCATTAGAATGATCATCATCATTATTCTAAAAGCATTGCTTAAAACTATGGGTTTATCACATATTATAAAGCAGCACTATGTAGATAATTAAAAGCATTTAATAAATTAATACTTTTTATTAATAAATGAATAAGATTGTTATAAAGTATATGCTTTATCATCAAACATGATTGGCTTGTGTGCATACTACTTTCAGTCAGTTGAAACAACTTCTCCCTTCCTTTCCTACTTAGCGCGTCGGCTACTACGTTTGCATTTCCCGGGTGATAAAGAATATCGCAGTGATAATCCTTGATTAATTCTAACCACCTTCTCTGACGCATGTTCAACTCCTTATGTGTGAAGATATATTTTAGACTCTTGTGGTCCGTGTATATCTCAAATTTCTCTCCGTACAAATAATGTCTCCAAATCTTTAATGCAAAAACTACTGCCGCTAACTCTAAGTCGTGAGTAGGGTATCCTTTTTCGTAATCCTTTAGTGGTCGCGATGCATATGCAATGACTTTGTCGTGTTGCATGAGCACACAGCTAAGTCCCTTGTGCGATGCATCACTATATACCACGAAACCTCTCGCATCGTCTGGTAATGATAATACAGGCGCTTCGCTTAGTCTCTTCTTCAGCTCTTGAAAACTTTCTTCGTATTTGTCCGTCCACAAACTTCACTGTCTTCCTCGTTAGATTGGTCAACGGGGCTGCTATCTTAGAAAAATCTTGGATAAATCTTCGCTAGTACTCAGCTAACCCTAAGAAACTTCTTATCTCTATTGGTGTCTTCGGCTGCTCCCAATTACTCAGTGCTTCTACCTTTGCAGGGTCTACTAAAATTCTATTTTGATCTATCAGGTGCCCTAAGAATTGAACCTTCTTCATCCAAAACTCACATTTCAAAAATTTTGCGTATATCTTTTCTCTTCTCAATGCTTCCAAAACCATCTTCAGCTGTTCAGCGTGCTCTTCCTTAGTCTTTGAATAAATCAAAATGTCGTCGATAAATACTACTATGAACTTATCTAAGTATGGCTTGAAAACTTGGTTCATTAAGTCCATGAATGCTGCCGGAGAATTAGTCAATCCGAATGACATTACCAAAAACTCGTAGTGTCCATAATGGGTTCGAAACGCCGTCTTTGATATGTCATCCTCCCGTACTTTCAACTGGTGATAACCCATCCGTAGATCTATCTTCGAGAAACACTTCGCTCCCTTTAGTAGATCAAAAAGTTCGCCTATCCTTGGCAACGGATATCTATTCTTGATCGTTGCTCTGTTCAATTCTCGATAATCGATACAAAGCCTCATCGATCCGTCCTTCTTTTTAACGAACAACATTGGTGCTCCCCAAGGAGACACACTCGGCCGAATGTAACCCTTATCTAGCAACTCTTGCAATTGTATCATCAATTCCTTCATTTCTACTGGCGCCATATGATATGGAGCTTTCAAAATTGGTGTCGTTCTCGGTGCTAAGTCTATTACGAATTTGATTTCTCTGTCTAGCGGAAGACCGGGCAGATCATCCGAAAATACATCTTGGAATTTGATAAGTAGGTTTTGTACCTACTTATTCGGTATCTATTACTTGAATTAGTTGCTTAAACCTATGTTTCGTAGTTACTTTGCATGCATCTTGTGTTCATTTTGTAGATTTTATGCTTGGGAACTGTGTGAGCGACTATTGGTATGAAAAAGCAAGCCATCAACTCTTTGCTCATAGTGTGTCAGGTCTATCCCTGCTCTGCTAGATAGTGATATACACCATTAATCACTCTCTCAATAGCTGTTCGAAACACGTAACACATCTTGTTCACCTTCCTCTTCTTACATCTGACTTCATCCTCTAAGTCGTCTGCTCTCTCATTAGTTGTTTCCCACTTCTCCTCGAAGTGGATCCTATCCATTACCTCCAACTCTAACTGAGTACGGAGAGCCTCCTTTTCCATCTTCTCGCTCAATTCTCTCTGCTCCATCTCTTCCAGCTTTCCTGCCAACTCTACATTTCGAGACACCGACCTGTGAAATAGAGTCCCCATCTGGACCCTGCCTCCCTACGTTGGGCAATCTCTACCTCCAACTATTTCATTTCTAACTTCCTCTGGTGCTCCTCGTCCCTCAGTTTCTGGAACTCGGACTCCCTCTTTTGAGCCTCGGCCTCTAGTTCCTGGACTCTGCAGTCTAACTCTAGGATACGCTCCTCATACTCTCCCAACATCTGATCCTTGAATGTAGCTTCGTCGGAGTCTTCCACGGGCTCATCCTCCATAGGCTCGTCCCCTATAGGCTCTTCCTCTGGATCAGACTCTACCTCTATCTCGTCCTCATCGTCAAACTCGGACGGTGCAACTGCCTGCACAGGCTCAACCTCTAGGGGTGCCTCATATACGACATGTATATCTCGGGGCTCCTCATCCACCACTCTACTAGGTACTCCCATCTCTGTCATCCTACAACCACAAACACAAGACAAGCAAATAACAACTTCATTAGAATGTTAAATAAAACATAAGTTCATTGTATATAATGAAATTATATTCTATAACACACTAAGTCTCTCTTTAGGAAAACTCTACATGAGTTTCATCCCCTCCTATCTTTTAAATTCTTCTAAGTTATAATCTAAGGACTCTCGCTCATAAGGTTATAACTACAACTCTGATACCAACCTGTGACGCCCCCAAATTTAGACCACTCGCGTCTCGAATTCGGTTTGCCACGTGTTACATATCTAATGACTAAATAACATCTCACGCAACATAAATAACAGAATATATTTAATATAATCATTAACGTCCCAAGGTTTCGTAAATTAAACATCTCTTATATACCTTAAACATACTTAAACAAAGCTTAGACATAACTAATACATAACACAATTTATGTCTTTACATTATCATAATATTCCCAAATGAATAAGAAGCTACTCCGTAGCTTCGCCCTTGCCCTTATCAGTGCCCGAGGGTCCGCTTTGCTCTGCCTTAACTGAAATATTTTTAGGAAAAGCAAGAATGAGTAACAAGTTTGCTCAACAAGTTATATAGCAATAAGGGTGTTCAATATAGTTTTAAATTCTCGAGAGTACATCAATAAATGATAGTTCAAGGATAGCAAGAAGTATCGATGGTTCTCAACAATAGTCGCTAAGGACAGAAAAATATCAATAAGATTCAATGCTTAATTATTTCGAGATTTCAAAATAATGAATACTGAGCAGTCACTAAGGACTATGAACTTCTACTAGAATTAACAGTAATATGCTGATAATTCAACAAAAACAAGTATAGTAGATGATCAGTCTAAAATACCCTACGTTATATATAACATTTAATCATACTCATGTGCGCATGTCGGTCTCCCGACAATTATATAGTTTCCCCTCTAAGGAGGGTTGTTCATCTCAGTCAATTATACGAGTGCACCAAGTCAATTTGGTTTGGATAGATTTCTATCATACGATAATAGTCTAGCCGGATCATTGGCTTAGACAGCTTTTATAATGCATTTAAGAACTATAAGTTCAATGCTTGCAATAATCGTCAAAATATATCAATGATTTTCGAATAGTAATAGATATTTGTTGGAAATAAATATGGTTGATATGACAACAATTCGGATTATACAATATGTACGGTGTAAAGAACTTAGGAAACTTGCATTCAATATGAGAATCAAATGAAGTTAGAGAACTTGCATCAAAGAGATAAAGTTTAAATACTTACACAATATTCAAAGTCGTGTAAGTTAGAAAACTTGCATTTCGTGTCGATTACCAACTTATAGCTTAATACCACTCCAATGAACTATATTATCCTATTTATGTATACACACATTAGTTATACAAGTTCAATATGTAAACCTAATATCTTATACTTCCATGATACACAAGTGAAATTCACAGATACTAAACATATATTTTTAGTCTTATCTTAGTTACACAATAGATCATATTCTTACCACATCAACGTTGTTTTTACTTTTAAAAGTTTATCAAAGAAAACTTGTAAAAGCTTTTATATTCTTGGTTCTATATCACCATTACATGCTTGAACACTTCAAACATTATTCTAATCATGTATTACAGCTTGAGACGTTAATGTACACATGATTCAAGGTTCTGTTTGCAAATAAAATAGTTAGACTATTTTGGCATGTAGCGCGATCGTGCTGAATTTAGACTAGGGAGTGGCGCGGCTGCGCTGCTCCTTGTCAAACACAGACCTTAGTTTTTATGTATTCAGTTCCATCCTAAGCATGTGGGGGTACTAATTTACATCTCATACACATATTAACAAATGTTAGACTAGGTCTTATGTTCCCTATACTCATTTCAAGATTTCTTTCTCTCATGTAGTTTTATTTGAAAAATAATTTCCATCCTACAAGGCTTTAAGTGTTCATTTAACAAAGTCTCTCATGTTTAGTCATTATACACATACAATGAGGTCAATAAGTCTCAACTATACATGCTCGCATCATTTTAGTCATGCATTTCAAGTTGTATAGTTCTAATTCATTTAGACTTGTTCTAAACCATACTCAACTAGTTTATAATGCATATGACTAGCTAGCATGCATGTCAATCATGTATACATGCATATTCATATCCTAACATGATAGTCAAAATCTCAAAATACATGCAAGGTTGTTATCAACCAAATTAGTTTCCCAAACTCTTTTCTTTTTGAAAATCTCATGTTAACCATTCAAGCATGCAAAACTACTTCACTTACTATACATCATGCTTTCATAACCACATATTAGTCATTTGTTAAGGCATACAAGAGCTCGATATATTTTCACATATGGTCAGAACATAATTTACACAATGCTCACCACAATTAGTTTCCAATTCTTTAAGTTTTCTTTGAATACACATACTAAACCAAGCTAAAACGACTTACTATAACCAAAACAATATCACTCCATATGTTAGGGTCATTTACATGCATAATCAAAACAAAATAATATGATCATGACAACACAAGGCAACAAAATATGTTCTAAGACTGGCAACTTGCGCGGCCACGCAGTTTTATACTATAGAAGTGGCGCGACTGCGCCACTTCGGTCAGAGGGAAAAAATATTGGCTCTATTTCTGCAGAGCCTCAACACAAGTATTGTTAAATCCTTCTAGCTGTAACTCAGACCAAATACAATGCTTCTAGACATGCATATAAACTCAGATAACACATGGATAATAGTTACCAAACTAATTAACAATAATTTATGCACATTCAAGCATCAATCAAACTTGAATTAAGAACACAATGTAATGTTATACCTTTGTTCTTTGAATTGGACAGAACTTCCTCTCAAAATAAAATTACTCCCTCAATACTCTCTACAGCAACTTAGCAATATCTCAGCAACACTGAAATTGAGAAGGGAAGACTACTATATATAGCCAAGCTATTGACCAAACACTAGACTTTGCCTTATGGTTTGAACTAACAGATGGTAGAAGAAGCCATTGAACAATGAGAAGTTGGTGGAAAGCTTTAACTGCTACATCTTCAGCCATTCTCACCACCATCATTGGCAACTCTGATTTTGGGAAAGGTAGGGACAGGCCAATGGCCTACTATGTGGCTGAATGATGGCTAATGAGACTAATATTTTGGGACAAGAATTTAACTACACATCTGTAGTAATTGGTCCTCAACGTTATTAGTGAGGGTTACTAATTTGACTCATAAATTAAATTTTTAATGTCTTAATGTTATTATCTAGGTTTAGTTATGGTTACATATATACAAAATCATGTAATCCATATATATATTAGGTTAGTCCAAATAATATTTAAATTGGGTTGGAATATAATTATTTGGGTATTAACAATCCATTATTTCCACGCAACTTTATTATTCTAATAATTACTAATTTGCAAATCATTGATTTATTCTAATTTAATATTACATAAAGTGCATCTTTAATGTTCTCACACATACATGTTGTCACATAAGCATCCTTTATGTAACTTATAATTCATTCAATTTTACTATATAGTTTTATATATTATATAGTCGCATTAAATTGTCACACTACACTTCCCTTTTAATTGAATGTTGGTACTAAATATAATACTATTAATTATCACATATCTTGCACACATCAATTAATTGAATAAATGTAAATCTTATTATATTAATTATTTACTCATTAATATTCTATTACTCATAATAACAATTAATTAACAATATAATATTAATTAATCATTCACTTCTTAAATGATTCATTCTTTAGTCTAATTAAACCATCATAATTTCCATTCTCGTGCCACACAAGGCGTTTCACCCGTATCATCATATTTCTCCACTTTTTCTCAATTATCATAAATTCAATTTAATCTAATTGAGCTACTCATCTCATGACACATAAATATTTATATAAAATAAATATTCACATTCTTATTAATATCATTATTAATATTTATTCATAAAATTCATGGTTCTTACATTACAACCCAAAGAATACACATGGAAGGAAAAATAATGTACAACACTAAGAGACCTAGAAGCTGTAGCAAGATCCAAAAGAGATCCAATTTAGGAAATCAACTAGCGGAGGGCCTACTGCAGATAAATAGTGTTGACATGAGATTTTTTGAATCTTTTTGTTCTTTTTTGGGGTACTAAGCTTATGAATTATTAATGTATGTATCCAGTTTAGGGTCTTTTTTGGGGCCTACTACAGATAATTGCTCCTAATCTTATGAATTATTGATGTATGTATGTTGCCTAGGCCAAGAAGGTGTGGTTGGGATTGTAAATTGTAGTGTATGATGCATTTTGTTAATAGGCCTGTTAAGACAACTGTTTTGAATTGCCTCTTATTTGTGGAATGTACTGGGAATTAATTACTTAATTGAATGGCAGTAGCAGTTCCTGGAAGTTTATAACAGTTTGGTTTTTTATTGAATTATTTTTATTTAGAGCATTTTGATTATAACATTTTTTACCATTGTGTGGTTATTATAACAGTTGAGCAATTGCAGTGTATGATGCAGTATGGTTTATGCATTAATGCAGGGCTTACTATTATAGCATTATGGTTGGTGCATTAATGCAGGGTTCCTATGAAATGCACCAGATATCATAAATTGCACACCAACCATTTTATAGGATGATAATAAACAAGCTATAAAATTGTAGCAATTCACACATAAAACATCAATAATTCTTGGTTTACAACATCTTCATTCAATGAAATTGCCCATAGATTACAACCAATAAATTTCCCACAAAAGATGCCCAACAATTACATTCCATAAGTGTCCTAATTTCTACCACTATATTACTAGAAATTACAATCCCATAAATTCCATTCCCAGTAATTGCCCACAATAGTTGTCATATTTAGTCAGACTACTACTAATACATACATATCCAAGTTGCAGTTTACAATCCAAGTTACTTGTTTTCAAGTCTGGAGGGTTGTTTCATCTTTTGTTGAGATGAACATGAAATAGAAAATCACAACCTAAGTTGCAGTCAACAAACCCTTTGTAAACATTGCCCTAATTCTGCACTCTTTCAGTTCATCTTTCAGAGCTTTGATTTCGGCGTCCAAATTCTCTAATCTTCTAATTAATCCAGGTATTACTTCCTTTGAAGGCTCACACATTGGAGGATCAACCTAAGCGAAGAAATTACAACCACCGTGCCCATCTTCACACCAATGTGGACAACCAAGGAATCTTCTACCAGCATTGTTTGAGCTTCTCCAAGCCATCTTCATCTCTGATTTCTTCATGCACAAGAAATTTCAATCCATGAGCCCTAATTTTCCCTAATTTTCTTGATCGAATTTCTTGGATTTACAATCTAATCGAGATGCATGTATGCTACTGAATCACTTTGAGTTTTAGTAGCTTGTTCTAGCTCAATGTTGGAGAAGATAAGAAGAAAAAGACTTGAACATCCCTCCAGATCCACACGTGTGCCTTAGCCGGTCACTTTTGACTAGTTAACTGACGAAAGTGTGTTTTCTATTACGTTTAATTTAAGTTTGGGGTGTACTTGAACACATTTTTCAGTTTGGGGTGCAAAAGTCAATATGGGTATAAAGTTTGGGGTGCAAATCGTGTTTTAGTCTATATAAAAGGGCATCTATGACTTTAAATCAAACTAGATCCTTCTATAATGATAATACCTCCTTATGTAAATTAGAGACCCATTAATTTCTTTTGCTTTTTTCCTCTTAATTTTCTTTCTTTAAGGAATATTAAGGGTTCAAGATAAGACACATTACACCGGCTTCCTTTACATCCTGATAGGCAATTAGTTCAGTTGCTTCTAAGGTAGAAGCTGAGGCATTAGCTACTGTTGTCACAGACGAAGGAGAAAAATCAGTTATTTTTCAAAGTGACCATATACGCATAATTTATAAGTAATATATTCATTAATATGACAATAAATTAACATGGCTCTGATACCAAAGGAGGCAGGATCAAGATAGATACGTATAACAAGCACGTCTGTCAACGATTTACTGAGGATAAAAGCCACAACGCCATAACACGGCTAAAGGCAAAGTCCTAAACGCGACTTGGGTGACGTTCCACTTATTCAAGTATCAAGCTTAAACTTTTCTCATTTAATAAAATGGCATGGATAATTTAAAGACATATTAACTATATATTAACAGATAAATTACTGCATATATGGTCTCATAAAGTTACTGTTGATTTGGGGGTTTACCCAAAACTATAAGCCTACAGGTTTCTTCCTGGATGGCTTTTTTAGTAGAAATAATAAACTGTTCAGATTTATTAAATTGTTCTAAAAAATAAGAACGATTATAATTGTTTGTAGCAGTTTGATATGCTGTTTTATAACGGTTACTGTTATCTATATGATAATCTAAAAGTTCAAGTAATGAAACATAATAATTGACAGAAGCAATAATTAAAACTTACAGTAGAGCTCTGCAATTCTTTAAACTTCAAACTTATATATATCAAGTATTTTACAGAGAGAAAGAGAGAGAGAGGAAGTAAAGGAAAATTCTGAAAAGAAATTCTGCCTCAACAAAGGGTGAGGTATCCCTATTTATACAAGTGAAAGGATAAGAAGGGATCGTGCGTGTCCTTGTCAGTGGAGTCGATCATTGATCCTTATCTTTCCTTCTTTAAATCTCAGCCGTAGATAGTGGGACGCATGAGATGATGTCGGTTGGGTGGAGTATTATTGAAGACAGGTGGCGTCGTTTTCTGATAATGGAGAGAGCAGCTGGCTTTCTTTTTAGAAAGTGGAATTACTGTTCTTGTCGTTTTTTGATTATTGGATTATCTTTTGTAGTGGAGGGTCACTGTCATACTGCTTTTCCTTTTCCTTTCTTGTCCTGTTCCAGTTTTTCAGAAATCATTGAGGTGAGAGAATCCCAAAAGTCTCCCATTGTGGGCTCGGGTTCTTGACTTTCTCCGGCTAGGACATTGAATTGATTATCGTCCTGTTCAGATTCTTCATCACTGGCTGTTTTCATGGAAACATCATCTGGGACTAAGGATTGTAAGAACTGAGTCTTCATGTAATCCATAGTCTTGACAATTAATTCTGTTTCAGTAAGATTAGGAAACTTTTGTTTTAAATCAGCCTGGATTTTAACAAAAGGATTAATAGGTGCTGGTGAGGGAAGGCTTTGCGAGATAACATCAAGGCAAGCCTGAGTGTGATTCTTAATTGTTTTAAGAAGTTCTGGTAGTGTCGGATTAAGACCTTTATCCCACCATTTGGTGAAGAATATTATTTTGAGGCGGGGAATCTTATTCTGGTAATCACAACGGAAATCCCATTTCCAAATCCAAGGTATACTGAAACGAATTATGAAATGGGCAAATAATTTAGACATTGATAAATCTCTATTTACTGGTATGTGGGAATAGGCAACTTGCCATTCCTTGAATGCTGTTTGAACAGATTCTGGTAAGGTTTCAATGGTAATACCAATCTTATCCCACCAAACAAAAAACCAGTTGGAAATTTCATTTTTAAGCACTTCGGGACAGACTCGGATAAACCAAGTATGGTTGTGAATTGGATTCTGGTAATAGAAAACTTGGGTAAAGGAATCAATATAATCTCAATAACTGTAACGGGTTTCTGTTGTGTGACTGGATTCAATAGTACGGGTGGTATGAGGATTAATACCCCAATTGGCAAGAGGCATGATGCTCTTGACTGTGGTTTTACTGTATTGAATCGGGCTGGTGGTTTTGTTAGGATCATGAAGCGTATGCTTAATGTCCATAGATGTTGTTTCGATGATTATTTGTTCATAAACATATCGGTATTGATTAAAACGGGGAGGGGACTGTTGAGTCGTTAAATAACGTCTCTTTATCTCCCATGGATCTTTCATCCATTTTTCATCATTCTGTTCAATGAATAATACTGTTTCATCCACATTTATGTTTTGGATATACTGTTCTGGTAAAAGGAGAACATCCTTTACGGTAGGTTGGCTAGAAGAAGCCGAAGAGTTGCTGGTCTGAGAATTCAGAGTAGGAAATTCTGTATAGTACAGGTTTGCTCTGCCTCGGCCTCGCAGACCGCGGCCATGGCTTCTACTGGTCATTCCTGCAAGTATTCTCTGGTTAGAAAATCCGGTAAAGAATTCTGTTTTCCTTTGATATATTCAATATCAAAGTCGAATACTGATAAAATATTTTGCCAAGTGGCAAATATCTGTTTAGAAGCTAGATTTTGTACATCCTTTTTAAATATTTGTTTTGCAGCTGAGCAATCAACTCGAATTAAAAAATGCTGGTTTAAAAGATCATCTTGAAATTTTAAAACACATTTAACAATGGAAAGACATTCTTTCTTTATGGTAGGATAATTCAAAGAGGGTCCTTTCCGGACTCCTGAAGTGAAACGGATAAGTTCTTCCTTCTTACTGTTAGGATTAAATTGCTTTAAAATACCACCATATCCTGTATTAGAAGCATCAGTTTGAACAATCTTTTTCCATTCAGGATTGGGTAGAGAGAGACAAGGTAGCTGTTTAACTCTAGTTTTGATCTTTTGGACTGCATCAGTATGTTCAATAGTCCAAGGCAAAGGATTTTTTCTTAACCGGGTGTACAGTATAGCAGCATCCTGGGAAAGATTCGGGTAATAGTCTCTAATATAATTTAGACTTCCCAAAAATCTTTGCAGTTGATTAATATCTTTAATTTCATCCAGAAATTTAGATGCAAATTTAATACATCTATCAATAGGAATAATGGTTCCATTGAAAATATTATGTCCTAGAAATCTGATTTTTGTTTGGAAAAGTTTCATCTTAGGAGCAGAAACTACCAAACCATTTTTTATGATAACATTTTTGAAAATGTTTAAATGCTTAATATGTTGTTCAATTGATGAAAAGAAAATTAAGACATCATCAATATAGCAGATAATAAATTCAGTAAAAGGATTAAAAATATCATTCATGATATGTTGAAATTCAGAAGGTCCGTTTTTGACACCAAATGGAAGAACATTCCATTCATAATGTCCAAAAGGTACTGTAAAAGCAGTTTTATAAGTATCCTGTTCTCTGATTTGTATTTGCCAAAATCCTGATTTCATATCAAATTTAGAGAAAATAGTGGCATCATGTAAACGGTCAAGGAGGTCCTTCTTATTCGGAATTGGATATCTTATCCATTGAAGGGCTTCATTCAGTGGTTTATAATTAATAACAAGACGGGGAGTTCCTCGTTCAATTTCGGAATTCTTATTAACATAAAAAGCTGTACAACTCCAAGGGAAAGTACTGGGTTTAATTAGCTTTTTCTGTTGAAGAGACTCAATTTCAGTTTTGCAAAGAAGTAAATATTCCTTCTTCATTTGGCTAGGTCTAGACTTGGTAGGAATATTTTTCTCATTGAAATTAGGAATGTAAGGGAGAGAAATAATATGCCTCTTCCTATTCCAAAAAGCATTCGGGACATCACTACAGATTTCTGTTTGAAGAGTTTTGTAAATTAATTTTATTTTTTCCTGTAAAGAAGGCTGTAAAATTCTTTGTTCTGTAGAAAGAAACTTTATTTCTTTTTGGATGAAATTTATCTGTTTTTCTTTTGAATAAATCATATGCTTGACTTGATTTAATTCTTTAGTGTAAGGTTCTGTTATGAATTCAAAAATAATATGTCTGTTGTTAAGAGTAGTGTGAATTCCTAAAGTATCTATCTTCGAGATAGGCATCAAAAGACAAAGGAAAGGAGTGCCTAAAATGATACTTTGATTCATATTACGGATAAGGACAAAAGAAGTAGGTAAACAAAGACCTTGATTACAAATTAAGGCTTCTAGAATTTTGTATTTGATATTCATAGTGTTACCACTAGCACTAGTTAATGATTGAGTGATTTTCTGGAAATATTTGGTAGGAATTAATCCTTCCTGAATACAGTTCATATCAGCGCCACTATCAACTAAGGCAATGGCATCTTTAATGATAAAATCTGGTTTGATGACAAGAGTAATTCTAATATACCATTTTTGAAAAACCACTTGATTCATAAGCATTAAATACTGTTCAGAAGATTCTGGTTGGTCAGAAGATCCAGATTTTGAGGATTCTACATGATTATCATGTTTATTGTTTAATTGTTGTTTGATATTATTTAAATCATGGAAGATGATAGTATTAGTATTTTGTAACTGTTTTATTTCAGATTTTAAAATATTAATTTCAGTTTTAAGATCCTGAATAGTAGTAGGCTTTTCGGCGGTGGAAACATCTTTTATGCGTTTCATAACCTCATGCATACTATACTGATCAATAGGAAGATTTTCTTCAGGTTTTTGATTTTTATAACAGATCTCTAAAAATTTTAATTTAATTTCGGGATCTTTTATTTTTTTCAGCTAAGTCAAGGAGAGATTTCTGGGTGTCAGTTAAGACATTAATGCTGGGACCTCCAACATCTAAACCATTCATTTTAACGATGGCTTTCCAATAATCAGCTTCAGTGCTTGTTTTATAGTTATTAATTGTGTAGGTTTGACAATGCTCGACATCAGAATCATTATCAGATTCAGAATAGACCTCTGGTAAACCATCATCGGAGTTAGACTTAGAACTGCAGGTAGCTAAACAATTAATAATTTGCTATTGGATATCCTCATCAAGGGACATCTCATTGAGTTTTTGTTTCAATTTAGATTTGCATTTATTAGCAAAATGTCCTGTTTTACCGCATTTATAACATTCAATTTTAGACTTATCTTTTTTCTTACTGCTCTTTCTCTTCTTTGTAGATTTTTCAGGGGTTTTGTTATTAGAAGAAGATTTTTTAGAAGAGCGTTTTCGATAAGGTCTAGAGGTTTTGGATCTGTGTTGTTTTCTGGTTTTATGATGATACTGTAATTTCGTATCTTAAGAGAATTGATCGCAAAATTCTCCTATCTCATGCTTTTTAGTGAGATTCTATTTTTTCATTAATTGTTGAAGTTTCATGTCATTACATAAGGATAAACCTTCTTCAATAATTACTGAAATGAGATGACCATAAGAATACTGATCATAAGGGATACTCATTCGGTCGTGCTTATCTCTAAGCTTTTTTCGGACTTTTTCAGCAAAGAAAGTAGGAAGGCCATCAACAAACTTGGCTTTCCAATGTTCACTGTTAGCGTCTGATCTTTGCATGACTTTCATCAAAAAGACGTCTTTGTACCATCTAAAATGGGTTAAAGATGGACATCGAAGGTTCTGGAGTAGTTCACGACTTCTGTCAGTGTTCATCTGACCAAGTCCAACAAAATGATGAAGGATAGCTTGAACAAGAGTGTAACAAGCATCCTCTCTTCTTGTGAGAAGACTGGTAATAGGGTCAAGTTCTTCTTTATAGGATTGAAGAACTTCTGTTCTCTATATAGCAGTTAATACATTATCCCACCATCCCTTAAGGATGCCAGTAAATCCATTAACTAAGAAACGACAGATCTGGTGGTCTGTGTTATCGTTCTGTTTACAGACAGTTGCATACATCAAGATATGATGGATGGTTTCGAAGATTTGATATTCTGTCTTACTATCAATATTCCATTCATAAATGGTTTTTCCATGGTAAGATTTTTGAGTATGAAGAAAGTCTTCTTCATAAAGAATATCCTGGGGGGTAGGTCTAGGATAGTAATACCTACTAGGTCCAGTTAGTGCCATACGATTAACATACTTTTGACTGTAAGTAGTTTTATTAATATTTTGCATATCCTAAAAGTTATTCTGGATTTCTAACAAATGACTAGGAGATATATCATTAGAGTTATCTGTATCACTGTCAGTATTGTTACTGGTGGAAGAGGAGTGTCCAGAAATAATATTAATTTGAGATGAAGAAGTAGGTGCAGATGTGAGTTTTAAATCTTTCATTTTATTTAAAAGATTGTCAATAAACTCATTGTCAGGTTTAGAAGATTTCATTCTAAAATTACTGACTTCTAATGGCGGTTTTATAGTTACAGGTTGAAGTTCAGGCTTGTGGGGAACAACTTGACAGTTTTCGTTAATATTATTAATATGTTCCTCAATTCTAGTTAACTGTTTTCCTACAGTTTGAAGGAATAGATTAGTATAATTATTCTGTTTAGACAAGGGTAAAATATCTTTTATTTTAACCTCTTCTTGTTGATGGGGTATTTCAGATATATCAACATACGGATTAATGATTAAAGGTTTTAAATTATCATTTCCCGGACTAAGTTCAAGGGACTTAGGAGGGGGGTGAATGGATTGAATGATATTACCATTGGTGGTGATCCAATCCTTTTGGATTCCAGTTAAAACATTCAGTTGACTTTCAGGGTAAAATTCTGATTTTAACAAGAAATCATAATACCATTTAACAAATGATAAAATACATTGGTTCTTATTCAGATAAGCATAATAACTATCTTTAATTTCTGCTAATTTTTTGCTTTCATGATTTTTAAAATACCAATTTCTAAAATTCTGGTATTTATCCTGCATAAACTCCTCAAAACAGAAGACCTTATAGTCCAACTGCTAGTGATATGAATTTTGAATGTTAATGGATTTTTCTCCCAATAGTAAAATTCGTCAATATGTTTGGCAAAGTTTCATCTTAGGAGCAGAAACTACCAAACCATTTTTTATGATAACACTTTTGAAAATGTTTAAATGCTTAATATATTGTTCAATTGATGAAGAGAAAATTAAGACATCATCAATATAGCAGATAATAAATTCAGTAAAAGGATTAAAAATATCATTCATGATATGTTGAAATTCAGAAGGTCCGTTTTTGACACCAAATGGAAGAACATTCCATTCATAATTTCCAAAAGGTACTGTAAAAGCAGTTTTATAAGTATCCTGTTCTCTGATTTGTATTTGCCAAAATCCTGATTTCATATCAAATTTAGAGAAAATAGTGGCATCATGTAAACGGTCAAGGAGGTCCTTCTTATTCGGAATTGGATATCTTATCCATTGAAGGGCTTCATTCAGTGGTTTATAATTAATAACAAGACGGGGAGTTCCTCGTTCAATTTCGGAATTCTTATTAACATAAAAAGCTGTACAACTCCAAGGGAAAGTACTGGGTTTAATTAGCTTTTTCTGTTGAAGAGACTCAATTTCAGTTTTGCAAAGAAGTAAATATTCCTTCTTCATTTGGCTAGGTCTAGACTTGGTAGGAATATTTTTCTCATTGAAATTAGGAATGTAAGGGAGAGAAATAATATGCCTCTTCCTATTCCAAAAAGCACTCGGGACATCACTACAGATTTCTGTTTGAAGAGTTTTGTAAATTAATTTTATTTTTTCCTGTAAAGAAGGCTGTAAAATTCTTTGTTCTGTAGAAAGAAACTTTATTTCTTTTTGGATGAAATTTATCTGTTTTTCTTTTGAATAAATCATATGCTTGACTTGATTTAATTCTTTAGTGTAAGGTTCTGTTATGAATTCAAAAATAATATGTCTGTTGTTAAGAGTAGTGTGAATTCCTAAAGTATCTATCTTCGAGATAGGCATCAAAAGACAAAGGAAAGGAGTGCCTAAAATGATACTTTGATTCATATTACGGATAAGGACAAAAGAAGTAGGTAAACAAAGACCTTGATAACAGATTAAGGCTTCTAGAATTTTGTATTTGATATTCATAGTGTTACCACTAGCACTAGTTAATGATTGAGTGGTTTTCTGGAAATATTTGGTAGGAATTAATCCTTCCTAAATACAGTTCATATCAGCGCCACTATCAACTAAGGCAATGGCATCTTTAATGATAAAATCTGGTTTGATGACAAGAGTAATTCTAATATACCATTTTTGAAAAACCACTTGATTCATAAGCATTAAATACTGTTCAGAAGATTCTGGTTGGTCAGAAGATCCAGATTTTGAGGATTCTACATGATTATCATGTTTATTGTTTAATTGTTGTTTGATATTATTTAAATCATGGAAGATGATAGTATTAGTATTTTGTAACTGTTTTATTTCAGATTTTAAAATATTAATTTCAGTTTTAAGATCCTGAATAGTAGTAGGCTTTTTGGCAGTGGAAACATCTTTTATGCGTTTCATAACCTCACGCATACTATACTGATCAATAGGAAGATTTTCTTCAGGTTTTTGATTTTTATAACAGATCTCTAAAAATTTTAATTTAATTTCGGGATCTTTTATTTTTTCAGCTAAGTCAAGGAGAGATTTCTGGGTGTCAGTTAAGACATTAATGCTGGGACCTCCAACATCTAAACCATTCATTTCAACGATGGCTTTCCAATAATCAGCTTCAGTGCTTGTTTTACAGTTATTAATTGTGCAGGTTTGACAATGCTCGACATCAGAATCATTATCAGATTCAGAATAGACCTCAGCTAAACCATCATCGGAGTTAGACTCAGAACTGCTGGTAGCTAAACAATTAATAATTTGCTGTTGGATATCCTCATCAAGGGACATCTCATTGAGTTTTTGTTTCAATTTAGATTTGCATTTATTAGCAAAATGTCCTGTTTTACCGCATTTATAACATTCAATTTTAGACTTATCTTTTTTCTTACTGCTCTTTCTCTTCTTTGTAGATTTTTCAGGGGTTTTGTTATTAGAAGAAGATTTTTTAGAAGAGCGTTTTCGATAAGGTCTAGAGGTCTTGGATCTGTGTTGTTTTCTGGTTTTATGATGATACTGTAATTTCTTATCTTAAGAGAATTGATCGCAAAATTCTCCTATCTCATGCTTTTTAGTGAGATTCTGTTTTTTCATTAATTGTTGAAGTTTCATGTCATTACATAAGGATAAACCTTCTTCAATAATTACTGAAATGAGATGACCATAAGAATACTGATCATAAGGGATACTCATTCGGTCGTGCTTATCTCTAAGCTTTTTTCGGACTTTTTCAGCAAAGAAAGTAGGAAGGCCATCAACAAACTTGGCTTTCCAATGTTCACTGTTAGCGTCTGATCTTTGCATGACTTTCATCAAAAAGACGTCTTTGTACCATCTAAAATGGGTTAAAGATGGACATCGAAGGTTCTGGAGTAGTTCACGACTTCTGTCAGTGTTCATCTGACCAGGTCCAACAAAATGATGAAGGATATCTTGAACAAGAGTGTAACAAGCATCCTCTCTTCTTGTGAGAAGACTGGTAATAGGGTCAAGTTCTTCTTTATAGGATTGAAGAACTTCAGTTCTCTGTATAGCAGTTAATACATTATCCCACCATCCCTTAAGGATGCCAGTAAATCCATTAACTAAGAAACGACAGATCTGGTG
Source organism: Panax notoginseng (assembly GCA_016801055.1). Taxonomy (NCBI): domain Eukaryota; kingdom Viridiplantae; phylum Streptophyta; class Magnoliopsida; order Apiales; family Araliaceae; genus Panax; species Panax notoginseng. The sequence goes on along the minus strand of CM029022.1, from coordinate 152,670,684 downwards.
GTCTGTGTTATCGTTCTGTTTACAGACAGTTGCATACATCAAGATATGATGGATGGTTTCGAAGATTTGATATTCTGTCTTACCATCAATATTCCATTCATAAATGGTTTTTCCATGGTAAGATTTTTGAGTATGAAGAAAGTCTTCTTCATAAAGAATATCCTGGGGGGTAGGTCTAGGATAGTAATACCTACTAGGTCCAGTTAGTGTCATACGATTAACAGGCTTTTGACTGTAAGTAGTTTTATTAATATTTTGCATATCCTGAAAGTTATTCTGGATTTCTAACAAATGACTAGGAGAGATATCATTAGAGTTATCTGTATCACTGTCAGTATTGTTACTGGTGGAAGAGGAGTGTCCAGAAATAACATTAATTTGAGATGAAGAAGTAGGTGCAGATGTGAGTTTTAAATCTTTCATTTTATTTAAAAGATTGTCAATAAACTCATTGTCAGGTTTAGAAGATTTCATTCTAAAATTACTGACTTCTAATGGCGGTTTTATAGTTACAGGTTGAAGTTCAGGCTTGTGGGGAACAACTTGACAGTTTTCGTTAATATTATTAATATGTTCCTCAATTCTAGTTAACTGTTTTCCTACAGTTTGAAGGAATAGATTAGTATAATTATTCTGTTTAGACAAGGGTAAAATATCTTTTATTTTAACCTCTTCTTGTTGATGGGGTATTTCAGATATATCAACATATGGATTAATGATTAAAGGTTTTAAATTATCATTTCCCGGACTAAGTTCAAGGGACTTAGGAGGGGGGTGAATGGATTGAATGATATTACCATTGGTGGTGATCCAATCCTTTTGGATTCCAGGTAAAACATTCAGTTGACTTTCAGGGTAAAATTCTGATTTTAACAAGAAATCATAATACCATTTAACAAATGATAAAATACATTGGTTCTTATTCAGATAAGCATTATAACTATCTTTAATTTCTGCTAATTTTTTGCTTTCATGATTTTTAAAATACCAATTTCTAAAATTCTGGTATTTATCCTGCATAAACTCCTGGTTTAAATATTGACGAATTTTACTATTGGGAGAAAAATCCATTAACATTCAAAATTCATATCACTAGCAATTGGACTATAAGGTCTTCTGTTTTGAGGAGTATTTATTTCATAAATAGCATGGGGTATTTGATTTTCAGAAACATGAATCCCTCTAATCAAGTCTTCATTTTTAACAGACTCATTCTTGGATTCTTGATAGACAGATTCTATCGGATCGGACACAGATTGTCTGGAGGATTCAGGAAAATCAATATTATAGGAAATATTATTAATAGACCGACTACGAGTAAAAGGTCTCTGGAATTTTAAATAAACATTTTCATTACTGGTTTGGATGACATCCTCTATGGACTGTCTAATTATAGGCCTGGTAGGAACAACATTAGTAATTTGCCATTGTTTTAGAAAAGTAATCTCTTCCCAAGGAATCATTCTGGGGATAGCCACTTGACTACTAAAAAGATTAGTGTCAATTAGGACAGTATGTCCTTGATGGCTTTGCTTACGGATATAAGGGTTTAAAGTAGTTAAAACTTTAAGATGAATACGGAATAATATGGCAAAAGAAGGAGATCCTGGCAGATACTCATAACCATGAGATATAATTCTCATCTCTAACACTTTTGACAAATTATTATCAGTTAAGGCTACACTTAGATTCGGATAAATATTGAAATATACTGGTCCATGAGCAAGACTAGTTTCAATAGCTCCCATAAGATAGGCTTTCCAGTTGAAACACCTACCATCACGGAGGGTGCATTGAATACTGGTGTTTTGGCCAAGCAAAGTCAAGGGTTTAAAAGCTACTTGGACAAGTCCTATGTGAACATATTTATATTTTTGCAGAAAAGGGTGTAAGTCTTCAACATGCAACAAATATAAAATTTCATCATTATTCTGTAAAGGAACAGCATGCTCAAAAGTTTTGATAATTCTTTTGCTGATAAAATCAAAGGTAGATAAAGATAGATATTCTTTATCTACCCCCCAGGATATTCTTAGACCTACCCCCCAGGATATTCTTTATGAAGAAGACTTTCTTCATACTCAAAAATCTTACCATGGAAAAACCATTTATGAATGGAATATTGATGGTAAGACAGAATATCAAATCTTCGAAACCATCCATCATATCTTGATGTATGCAACTGTCTGTAAACAGAACGATAACACAGACCACCAGATCTGTCGTTTCTTAGTTAATGGATTTACTGGCATCTTTAAGGGATGGTGGGATAATGTATTAACTGCTATACAGAGAACTGAAGTTCTTCAATCCTATAAAGAAGAACTTGACCCTATTACCAGTCTTCTCACAAGAAGAGAGGATGCTTGTTACACTCTTGTTCAAGCTATCCTTCATCATTTTGTTGGACCTGGTCAGATGAACACTGACAGAAGTCGTGAACTACTCCAGAACCTTCGATGTCCATCTTTAACCCATTTTAGATGGTACAAAGACGTCTTTTTGATGAAAGTCATGCAAAGATCAGACGCTAACAGTGAACATTGGAAAGCCAAGTTTGTTGATGGCCTTCCTACTTTCTTTGCTGAAAAAGTCCGAAAAAAGCTTAGAGATAAGCACGACCGAATGAGTATCCCTTATGATCAGTATTCTTATGGTCATCTCATTTCAGTAATTATTGAAGAAGGTTTATCCTTATGTAATGACATGAAACTTCAACAATTAATGAAAAAACAGAATCTCACTAAAAAGCATGAGATAGGAGAATTTTGCGATCAATTCTCTTATGATACGAAATTACAGTATCCTCATAAAACCAGAAAACAACACAGATCCAAGACCTCTAGACCTTATCGAAAACGCTCTTCTAAAAAATCTTCTTCTAATAACAAAACCCCTGAAAAATCTACAAAGAAGAGAAAGAGCAGTAAGAAAAAAGATAAGTCTAAAATTAAATGTTATAAATGCGGTAAAACAAGACATTTTGCTAATAAATGCAAATCTAAATTGAAACAAAAACTCAATGAGATGTCCCTTGATGAGGATATCCAACAGCAAATTATTAATTGTTTAGCTACCAGCAGTTCTGAGTCTAACTCCGATGATGGTTTACCAGAGGTCTATTCTGAATCTGATAATGATTCTGATGTCGAGCATTGTCAAACCTGCACAATTAATAACTGTAAAACAAGCACTGAAGCTGATTATTGGAAAGCCATCGTTGAAATGAATGGTTTAGATGTTGGAGGTCCCAGCATTAATGTCTTAACTGACACCCAGAAATCTCTCCTTGACTTAGCTGAAAAAATAAAAGATCCCGAAATTAAATTAAAATTTTTAGAGATCTGTTATAAAAATCAAAAACCTGAAGAAAATCTTCCTATTGATCAGTATAGTATGCGTGAGGTTATGAAACGCATAAAAGATGTTTCCACCGCCGAAAAGCCTACTACTATTCAGGATCTTAAAACTGAAATTAATATTTTAAAATCTGAAATAAAACAGTTACAAAATACTCATACTATCATCTTCCATGATTTAAATAATATCAAACAACAATTAAACAATAAACATGATAATCATGTAAAATCCTCAAAATCTGGATCTTCTGAGTAGTTAAAACTTTAAGATGAATACGGAATAATATGGCAAAAGGAGGAGATCCTGGCAGATACTCATAACCATGAGATATAATTCTCATCTCTAACACTTTTGACAAATTATTATCAGTTAAGGCTACACTTAGATTCGGATAAATATTGAAATATACTGGTCCATGAGCAAGACTAGTTTCAATAGCTCCCATAAGAGAGGCTTTCCAGTTGAGACACCTACCATCACGGAGGGTGCATTGAATACTGGTGTTTTGGCCAAGCAAAGTCAAGGGTTTAAAAGCTACTTGGACAAGTCCTATGTGAACATATTTATATTTTTGCAGAAAAGGGTGTAAGTCTTCAACATGCAAAAAATATAAAATTTCATCATTATTCTGTAAAGGAATAGCATGCTCAAAAGTTTTGATAATTCTTTTGCTGATAAAATCAAAGGTTCCAATTTTGTAAATAGTTTCTGGTTTGATTTTAGGAATAGTCCATTTATCTAAGGCTTCCTTTACATCCTGATAGGCAATTAGTTCAGTTGCTTCTAAGGTAGAAGCTGAGGCATTAGCTACTGTTGTCACAGACGAAGGAGAAAAATCAGTCATTTTTCAAAGTGACCATATACGCATAATTTATAAGTAATATATTCATTAATATGACAATTTACTGTAAAGGAACAGCATGCTCAAAAGTTTTGATAATTCTTTTCCTGATAAAATCAATGGCTTTTAGCATCATGCCTCTTGCCAATTGGGGTATTAATCCTCATACCACCCGTACTATTGAATCCAGTCACACAACAGAAACCCGTTACAGTTATTGGGATTATATTGATTCCTTCACCCAAGTTTTCTATTACAAGAATCCAATTCACAACCATACTTGGTTTATCCGAGTCTGTCCCGAAGTGCTTAAAAACGAAATTCCTAACTGGTTTTTCGTTTGGTGGGATAAGATTGGTGTTACCATTGAAACCTTACCAGAATCTGCTCAAACAGCATTCAAGGAATGGCAAGTTGCCTATTCCCACATACCAGTAAATAGAGATTTATCAATGTCTAAATTATTTGCCCATTTCATAATTCGTTTCAGTATACCTTGGATTTGGAAATGGGATTTCCGTTGTGATTACCAGAATAAGATTCCCTGTCTCAAAAGAATATTCTTCACCAAATGGTGGGATAAAGGTCTTAATCCGACACTACCAGAACTTCTTAAAACAATTAAGAATCACACTCAGGCTTGCCTTGATGTTATCCCGCAAAGCCTTCCCTCACCAGTACCTATTAATCCTTTTGTTAAAATCCAGGCTGATTTAAAACAAAAGTTTCCTAATCTTACTGAAACAGAATTAATTGTCGAGACTATGGATTACATGAAGACTCAGTTCTTACAATCCTTAGTCCCAGATGATGTTTCCATGAAAACAGCCAGTGATGAAGAATCTGAACAGGACGATAATCAATTCAATGTCCTAGCCGGAGAAAGTCAAGAACCCGAGCCCACAATGGGAGACTTTTGGGATTCTCTCACCTCAATGATTTCTGAAAAATTGGAACAGGACAAGAAAGGAAAAGGAAAAGCAGTATGACAGTGACCCTCCACTACAAAAGATAATCCAATAATCAGAAAATGACAAGAACAGTAATTCCACTTTCTAAAAAGAAAGCCAGCTGCTCTCTCCATTATCAGAAAACGACGCCACCTGTCTTCAATAATACTCCACCCAACCGACATCATCTCATGCGTCCCACTATCTACGGCTGAGATTTAAAGAAGGAAAGATAAGGATCAATGATCGACTCCACTGACAAGGACACGCACGATCCCTTCTTATCCTTTCACTTGTATAAATAGGGATACCTCACCCTTTGTTGAGGCGGAATTTCTTTTCAGAATTTTCCTTTACTTCCTCTCTCTCTCTCTCTGTAAAATACTTGATATATATAAGTTTGAAGTTTAAAGAATTGCAGAGCTCTACTGTAAGTTTTAATTATTGCTTCTGTCAATTATTATGTTTCATTACTTGAACTTTTAGATTATCATATAGATAACAGTAACCGTTATAAAACAGCATAACAAACTGCTACAAACAATTATAATCGTTCTTATTTTTTAGAACAATTTAATAAATCTGAACAGTTTATTATTTCTACTAAAAAAGCCATCCAGGAAGAAACCTGTAGGCTTATAGTTTTGGGTAAACCCCCAAATCAACAGTAACTTTATGAGACCATATATGCAGTAATTTATCTGTTAATATATAGTTAATATGTCTTTAAATTATCCATGCCATTTTATTAAATGAGAAAAGTTTAAGCTTGATACTTGAATAAGTGGAACGTCACCCAAGTCGCGTTTAGGACTTTGCATTTAGCCGTGTTATGGCGTTGTGGCTTTTATCCTCAGTAAATCGTTGACAGACGTACTTGTTATAAGTATTTATCTTGATCATAAACAAATTTTAATAAACAAATTTATTTGAAGAATGTTAAGAATATACCTAAAGTCTTTTGGATTAAAGTTTATAAAATCTTTTTTGTCGTTTGCAATAACGTTACATTTCTATTTAAAAAAATAGAGATATGTTTTAAATTTTTTTAAGTTAGTTTGAATAAATTGATATGAATTTATTAAATTTGAATATAAAAAATAACTACTGTATATAGTAGTTAAAAGTAATACTTAGTAAAATAATACAAATTATTATCATATTTGTTACTTTTAAACTTAAATAAATTCACATTAATATAAAAAATAACTATTGTATATGTGTTTTATAAGTGTGTCAAACAAATTTTAATAAATAAAAATATTTGAAGAATGTTAAGCATACATCTGAAGTGTATTCTAGCAAACTTTAATAAGGAAGAAAGATATAAAAAAAAAATTAAAATGAAAATCTAATATCCGTACAGAATGGTATAGAAAAGAGAATAATTATGGATTGAATGTGCACCTAGTGCAATATTTTTTCTACAATACAACTCTTTTCTATCTATTTCACACCCAAAAAAAATTTGAATTATACTCCCTCCGTTCCTTAATATATGTCGTTTTAAAGTTATGCACAAGCATTAAGGTAATGATTATATAACATTAACTATAATATCAATTGTCTATATTACCTTTATATTGGAATAAGAGATTGTTATTTATTGGACAAAAAATATTCAGTGGACCAAAGTTACATTTAATATTTGGGGTAATATTATAAACTAAGCAATTAATGCTTACTTGAAATTCTAAAACGACTTATATTAAGAAACAAAAACATTTCTCTAAAACGACCTATATTAAGGAACGGAGGGAGTAGTTCTTTGGTTTGACTTTTCCAAATTTCATGTCGTGTCATGTAATGTGCTATCCATGCATTTGTTTAATGAGTTTATTTCTTATCATTTGATGTGCTATTCATGCATTTGTTTAATGAGCGTATTTATTATCATTTGATTACATAAAATACCATTTTTTTTCATGACAAACATGTGAACTGTGTCAACTAACATAAATATCCTAATTAAAAAGGTGCAGTGATTGGTAGGTGACATCAAACTAAAAAAGAAACAACTCAAAGAATATAACTGATACTAAATGACAATCATAACGTGACAATTAAGTGTTGAATATAATCAATTACTCCCTCTGTCCAAGATAAAAATTTTTATGATTATTTTGTTTTGTCTAATGTTAAATGTCATCTTTTTTTTAATAACTAAATTTTTACACATTTTTTTCTATTATGCTCGTAGCATTAAATATCTCATACTTTTCTTATTATAATTCTCTCTCCATATTTAATGACATTATTATGGACAATTTTAGTATTTTATTCCTCTTTTTAATATGCGTGAAAAGTCCACCAGAACTTTTATCCTGAGATAGAGGGAATATAAAAGTTTTACCCAACTAACCTAATTAGGTTTCATCAAATTGGAAACAATATTTTAGGCGAACAAAATAAATAAATTAAAACCTTATCATTACCCAATAATAAAACTAAGATGTTACAACAAGATTATTATAATTTTTATTATTGCAGATGGGCATCTACCCTTTAGAGTTATTAGTGGCATAAAAGGGAATCTATGATTTTAGCACAAACTAGATCCTTCCTTTTATGATATTCCATCCTTGATCATGTAAACGAGAGACCCATTGATCTTTTTTCTTTTCCTCTTAATTTTCTTTCTGTTAACGCTATATTTTGTACGTTTGACGAAATCACCCAAAAGAACATGCTAAAATTGCGCTAACGGTTGATTGTATTGTTATGAAATCAAACTCTCGAAATACATTCACATAAACATAAACAAAAGAAGTATAAAATATGAACACAAGATTTACGTGGAAACCCAATTAGGAAAAAACCACAGAGAGAGAGGGAGAGTAATCCACTATAATAATATTGGGAGTACAAGTTGTGTATTTGTTCTGTATCTCTTGTGCCCTGTCATATTGTGTTTTCCTCCCTTCAACCCTAGCTTGTAGCCGTATATATAGAAGTCACCTCCGAAAAGGACTCCTTATCCCTCCAAATAAGGAAACACAATCTTATTTTAATAAGAACTCTTCCACTGTCACAATAAATACATATGGGTCATCACCAGATTCGGACCATTAAATAGACTGGACTGCACCATGGCTAGACCCAAATAATCACATCCCAACATTGGCGTCGTCTGTGGGAAACTAGAACACCCTAATGTTAACGTCTGATTTTGTACGCCTGACGAAATCACCCAAAACAGCAGGCTAAAATAACTCTAACGGTTGATTGTATTGTTGTGAAATCAAACTTACGAAATTTGGCGTTAACACTTTCTTTTAGGAAATTGAGGTTTCTAGATAATAAGGAATTTTTTAAAAAAATGTTAAGAATATATCTGAAATTTGTCCTAAACAAACTTGAATAAAAAAGAATAACACCAAAAAACAAAATAAAATTCTAATTTTTTGTACGGTATATATAAGGGAATAATTGTGAATCAAATATGCACCAAATGTAACTCTTTTCCAATACTACTTAACTCTTTTCTATGTATTTCACACACATATATTAATGATGCAATTTTTTAATTTTTTATACCAAGGGTACAACAAAAAATTTCATTCGCAATATATTATGTGCACAAAATCTGTAACAACTCGGGTATGAATAAGAGTGTTGTTACGATGACAAAAAAAAATTACAAAAAACTAATGTACAAAGTGAAGATGACATAGTATAATTAGTGGATGACCCACAATACATGGGTGGACTTAGTGATAAAAATCAACCACAACTAGCCACATCATTTTGTAAACAACTTTTTATACGATTTATCAATCATCAAAATAGTATTGTCCGAATAATACACAGGTTCACGTCCTCACACTCTTCATGACCCTCACTTCTAGCAACTTAGGTGGTGTTTGATAAAATTGAGTGTTAAGAATTGAACAGTTTAGACATCTGAACAATATAGAACATTTGTTCAGAATTGTGTCTGAATGAAAAAATGTTGTTTGATAATTAATTTTTCTAAAATGTCTAAATAATAGTATTTTACCATTTTAACCCTCTGAACAGTTTACGCAAAACCTATTTGATTATCAGAAAGGTCTGAATAGTATTTTAAATACATATTTATAAATTTTTGACCACAATATAATGAAATAAAATGTATCATGTCCAATGAAAACATCAACATAGCATAATAATTCAACCATACAAATTAAATTAACTTCAAACAGTTGTTAAGAGTTGAAGTGCAATTTGTTCACGTAGATTAATCATAAATTCTATGCCTTCCCCATTGCGGTTCATCTTGTCCCTTTTCTTCGTTTCGTTCAAACATAAAAGTTGATCCTCAATATCCATATTACCTATATTAAATATAACAATTTTAAAATACTATAACAATTAATAAAAGAAAAAATTAATTAGAATGGTCAAAAAAACTTAAACCATTAATATAGAACTACGGTTTCCTTATGAGATAAAACCCAAGAAAAGAAAGAAAGAAAAAACAGTTCATTCATTTTAAAATAAAAGATCACTTATAAACAAGAGAAATCTAGTATTAACATGTCAACATATAAGCACATCTATATGAAAAGAAATTTGTCATTTAACCAAAAAGCAAAAACAATTTAGCAACCACAGTATATCCATAGTTAATACTACTGTGGGTCCAAGTGCAAAAATTAGGGTTCACATGACCTAATTGAATTAAATGCACAATTAAGGTTCCACGACCTCATTAAATATGCAAATTAGGGTTCGCATAACCTAATGGAATGAAGAAGGAAAAGTCATAAATAAATGTGCTAGACTCGAGAGAAGCATCCACGTGTCCCGAGGCAGAAGGCTCACGGAGGCGGCTCGTTTTGGGAATTGATTAAGGGATTGAATTGGTGGCTAGAAGGACAGGACGATCTGGGCATTACTCTGATGATTAAAGGGTATTTCTAGAATTTTCCTGAAAGCATGTGTCTGACACATGACCACTTTTCAGAAAACCCTATAAATACCCCTTCCATTCCATTAGGAAGGGGACCTCTCTTCAGACGTAGGACTTGGACTCTTAGAAGATCGAAGGGCCTGGACATTCTCTCTCAACACTCAAGAAGACTCTTGGAATCCCAATAACCCTAACAAGGTTTTCGGATTCTAGGAGTGGAAGGACTCAAGAAGAAGGCTCTTGGAATCCCAATAACCCTAACACGGTTCTCGAATTTTAGGAGTTGTCACGTGTCGTTGGAGTAATCACCCACCTGTTCTTCTCCCCTCTTCAATCAGTCAACAAATTCCGTACTTTTTGTGGATTTCTCTCCTCCTCAGCCAATACGAAACCCTAACTAGCAAGGCGTGATTTTCTTGCCCACAACTACTAACATAAATAATGTTGCAAGTAAACTACAATTGATAGGCATTGACCTGCTTTGCTTGCTTACAGATTCCTGAAGTGTGATTTATAATAAAATGCTTCTTGCTAGTGCATCTCAAGCTTTAATTTCTGAAATCTCAAGGTCTCAAGTTCCATAACTAATTGACAGATAGCCTCTTTATTTTGATATTGACCAGAAAGCCAAGCCCAAATAAGAATAGAAAGCAATCAAACATTCTAATTTGTAGCATATTTAGCATGAACCAAGGTAATAATTACTTACAGTAACAAAAAAATGTGTTGAGCAAAAACTACAAATTAAACACACATCAATTCAAACCAATTTTTTCCAAAATAATATAGAACTACAATAAATTAAAATATTAAATATACAAAACAACCCTTTATAATCATTTAAATAAGAATATAATCAAAGAAAATATGATGAACAGAGTATATAAACCTTGATTAAAAGTATTAGAACATTAGTTCAGATGAGAAAAAAGAAATAGATGAATCAAAACAATTTAAAAAAAAGTTGAATGAACGAGTGACCTAGTTATAATAAATCCCTAATTTTCCAACTAATACACTCAAATTCCATCTCACTCTTAACTTATTAAGTAAACTAAAGTACTTAAACAATTGTATAAAAAGGAGAGCCAAAAAAATTTCACAACAATTAGCATACATATATATGCAGGGAGGAGATGATAACTGAAAAAAGTTGCAACTCGAGACATTCCAAACACAAGAGCAGTAGAAAACAAAAATAACATAGTACTTCTTTCCAAAATAACTTATGTAACTATATTCAGTAGAAGACACCATTATTCAGACAATATGTCTTGCAAGTACTGCACGCTTGTATACTTCCAAATAATGGAATCTTTGCCAAGACATTAAGGCATGACAAGCATTTAGTTGTCCTCTATATCAAATATAATCATTGCATTTTCCCCAAGTCTAATAACAACATATTTTGGGATTCCAACAAAAAATAACCAAAAGCAGTGAAGGAGATTTGAAAAAGGAGGTTTGAAATCACCAAAAATTCACAAAAATCACCAATAGATGAAATCACTAAGAATTCACAGTAACCACCAAAAGGGGTTTAATATTTCGAAATCACCAAAAATTCACAGTAATCAAACAAAAAAGGAGTTTGAAAAAGAAATACCAACAAAACAATAATGAACAATCGATTTATAAAGATTAATAAGAACAAATCAAGTAATAACAAATAATAGATGAAGTAGGGAGAGAATATTTACCGGCAAACGAAGAGCAATAACGAAGGACAGCGAAGGAGAAGAATGCAGCAACGAGATCAGTTTGGTATTGGGGATAAAAGAGAGAATTTGTAATATTGAAAAGGTTATTTTTGTCCAAAAAAATTATAAACTCGCTTAGACAGCCTCTGGATGGTTTAAAATTTTTATTGTGTCTAACCGATTAAGAGGCATTAAAAGGCAACAAAAAATTACCAAATAACTTTTACCTCTGACCATATAAGAGGCATATCCATTAAGAGTTATTCAGATGTAAGCAAACACAACCTTAATTGAATGACATAATCTAAGCTTTCGTGTGTCGGCTCTAATATCATACATAATAATCTGGTCATTCCCATTTCGGATCAAATTATAATGTACCAGTGGGCCCAATCTGTTGTATTAATATATAGTATCTTCTTGGATTAGTTTAACCAATTAAAAATTTACTTAAAAAGTAATGACCGAAAATACTATTAGTAGTACCTTAACACCTTATATCATTATTCTATAAAAGGAGACTTGAAGCTTAATGAACACTCAAAACTTCTAACACCATGGATTCTGAGAAAGTTTTCCACATGGCTGGAGGAGTTGGAGAGACTAGCTATGCCAGAAATTCCTTGATTCAGGTTTCCCTCTGTCACAACTTCACACACACACACATTAATTTTTCCTCTACTCTTTACTAAATAAGTTATCTTTTTGTATGTAGAAAAAGGCATCTGATATGGCGAAGAACATAACCCTCCAAACCATTCAACAAGTTTATAATCTCCATACAACAACTTCAAAGAGTTTTGGCATAGCTGACTTGGGATGTGGCTCAGGAGGACACAACACTTTATCAATCATCAAACAAATGCTTGAAGCATGCAGTTATGATGAATATGATGACAACATTAACAATGAGTTCCGCGTGTACCTAAACGACCTTCCAAACAACGATTTCAACGCAATCTTCAAGGTGTTGCCGGATTTCTACACAGAGTTGAGGAGGGATGGGAAGGGAAAGTTTGATCATACTTATATAGGTGCTTATCCTGGCTCTTTCTATGGAAGACTTTTTCCAGAAAAGTGCTTGCACTTCATTTATTCCAACAACAGCTTGCATTGGCTTTCTAAGGTAATTTATTTAACCTACAGATTTCATTTTATAATTTTCCCCTTTGTCCATTAATTAAGGAGTGATGTTAGATTAGACAGAAATTATTTAGTTTACATAAACTTTACATAGTCGTACAGTACTATATTATAAAGTTTTGTCTAATTAGTCGTACAGTACTATATTATAAAGTTTTGTCTAATTACTAGTATTTTCCCAAATTTAGAGGGATTCGGGCTTTGTTCAATGGTACTAGTATGTTTTTTTTTTGGGGGGCGGGGGTTTCTATTTTTTTGGGGTAACTTAACAGTCCCAACTAAAAAATGGTCTGCAGTTTATGTATATATGTAAGAATTACAAGACTATTGACTATTTTAATTAATTTTGTCACAAACAGTTGAGCTCCCTTTTTTTTCATTTTAGGTGTGCGAAAGCTCAGTTGTCCTCCTTGACCAAAAATACAGAAACTCTTTATGTCCATAAAATCCGACAATTTGATTTTGAGCTTAAATTGATCATTTTTACAATTACTAGTGTACTGTTTTATTATATATATAGGTTGTAGGATTATGGACATAAGAAATTTATAGATTATACCACTGATGTGTTAAATTTTGAATTTTAAAATTTTAAATAAATGTGAATAATCATTAATTTAATAATGGTTGGTTTAACCATAAAAGACAAATTCAACCAATTTTGAGACGATGCTACTAATAAAATACAACACGCGAGTTCAAATCATATATTTGTCTCATCTTCGATCTTATATTATACATTGTTGTCAAGTATAATGTAATTATTTTTTAAAATAAATTAGTATTACTTGTATGAAATAGTGAATGATGATAAATGGCTAACTAAATGAAAGAAAAAGAGAGATTATAGTCTATGAACATAATCATATTGTAACTTAAACAGGTACCACCATCCGTTTATGACAAGCAAAACAATTCTACGAACAAGGGCAACATTTACATAACAGAATCAAGCCCCCTAGAGGTGTCTCAGGCATACTTTAGGCAGTTCCAAGAGGACCTCTGGCTGTTTCTACGGTCCCGATCTGAAGAACTTGTTGCCGGAGGACGTATGGTGTTGATCGTGTCGGGCAGAAGTGGCCGGAATCATGACGACAGAGGCATTACATTTTTATGGGCACTTCTTTCTAAATCACTCGCAATTTTAGTTTCTCAGGTAATCTTGCTATACTATTAACTACTCCCATTTCATAATATAAGTTTGTAATTGACTTTTTATATCAAAAACACCATGAATTACTGAATACCGTGGTTGTATTACATTGACTCTTTTATATAAAAACTAGAAATTTGGTTAAAAAAATAAACTAAAACATTTTAAAAATACTTGTGCCCGTTTCATGTCCTCGTAAGAATTTTTTTTAGGAGTTACAAAGTCATGCAATATAGATCCGTGGCTTGTAGACGCCTACAAGTTTGTTTCAGTCCATCCCAGCATCAGAGTTGGTTCCTTATCAATTAACAAAACTAGATAGTTGTAGGAAATTATTTTCGAAAATAGGTTTTAAAATAAATTTAAATAAAGCTAGAATTATCTTTATAGTTTTATACTAAACAACAAATATATATACCATGTATCTAAAGTGCAAATTTATTACCTTGTGTTTGGTTGGATTAGCACGTTTTAAATATCTCCAAGATCTTATCTCCTATGACATTACGCTAAATCTAGAGTGTAGTCTCTAAAGCACTCTGCTAAAAAACACCTTAGCTATGTTTTTCCTAGGCTAAAAGAGAAAATATGAAATTTTGATATTTTCCTCTTAAAACCACTATATTTAAAGAAAATCATATATCTCCTAACATATCCTTTGTATTTGTTACTACCTCTGTTTCATAATAATTGATTTTTTAGAAGAAAAAATGTATTCTAATTTATTTGTCGTTTATAACTTTTTAGGAGAATAAATTATTTATTTTTCAATATTACACCTAACTTCTCTCATTGTACCAAAAAAATTTCTCCCTTGTATTAATAGTTTTCAACTTTCTATAAAGGGTAGTAATAAAATTTTATACAAATTTTAATTTTGAAATGATAGTATTAAATAACTTTTTTAATTCATGTGCATGAAACTAAAACCATTATTATTATGGAATGGAGGTGGTCTAATTGTAGTAGTAATGAAAGGATAGTATTCAATATACATATTTTGAAAATATAATAGCGGTATATCAGGAATTTCATGTTACTTATTAGTATAAAATTAGCAATGTATCCCTAATTTGAGACAAATAAAAAGAAAAATATATCTCTAAATTTAAAATTATCATGTTTTATAGGGACTAGTTGAAGAGGAAAAGCTTGATGGATACAATGTTCAGTTTTATGCACCATCAGAAGATGAAATAAAAGATGAAGTAATAAGAGAGGGATCTTTCCAAATGGACCGTTTTGAAATGTTTGAAATAGACAAGGTTGTTGACGGTGGTGCAAGCTACGGAACGGCGGTGGCAAAGACGGCTAAGGCGGTGCAAGGACCGATGATTTGCCAACATTTTGGCGATGGAGTTCTAGACAGTGTGTTCGAGAACTATGGAAGATTAGTTGATGAAAAAATGGCTGTAGAGGAGATAAGGCCTATATATTTTGTTTTTGTTCTTAGGAAATTATGAGGGGAAAAAGTTTAATCTTATTGAAGAGGAAAAAAACTCTTCCCCATTATGAATAATTTTTTAAAAAAATTTCTAGGATAAAACCAAAAGTTTATTGCAACCATATAGGCTTGATTACTCTATAAGCATGCCTACTAGTTTTCTTGAACGTTATGTTTGTTTGCAAATATTATATTTGGGATAGTACTATTAATTCTAAGTGTCTTGTTTGTTTTTAAATTTGAATTTAGGACATTTATTACGAGATTATAAAATAGCTTAATATGAGGGACTATTTAATATCATTTTTAACTATGTATTATAATCCCATCATTCGGGACTAAAATTTTTTTAGACAAAATTATCCAGTCAGCATAAAATTATATATATAAGAATTACTGTTGATAGAAGTTTTATAATTACTTCTTCAATTACTTTTATAACATAATCTTCGTCAGCATAAAATAAGTTTAATCTTCCTCAATTACTGTTGATAGAATTATTTCGTCAATTACTTTTATAACATAGTCTTCGTTAGCATAAAGGAAGATACATAATGAATCGAAATCAATTATATAAAACAAACTTAAAAGATATTGTGTTATAATTAATTGTTCATCATTTTTTATGTATAAATAAGTTTAATTTATAGTTTCAAATATGTTATTATTGATAAAGGTATAATTGTCTAAATGATATTTTTTTATTCAATCCTGTAGTTAATCCTAAAAAAATAAACATAACATGAGATTATTTTAACTTATCCCATAATAATCTCATGAAAAACAAACATGTGACTAGGATTATTAAATCTTAGAAGTAATAGTCTTGAAATTATAATCTCATAAATTATTATCCCAAAATTATAATTTTTACAAACAAACATGACCCAAGGATTTGCAATTAAAAAATGATGAAGTTTCTAGATGATGGTAGTCAAGTTCATCAACATATCCATAAATTTTCAAGAGGTACATGAGCTTTCTAACATTTATGTTATATGAGATTAAACTATTTTAACTTATTTATACTTTAAACCCTTCTTTTATTTTTGAATTAGTCTTAAAATAATTTCATGTTATATTTATTTTTTATAAGATTAATTAAAGGATTAGATAAAAAAATATTATTTAGATTACTATACTCTTACCAATAATAACATATTTTAAACTATAATTTAAATATATTTATACATCAAAAAGACACCTATAAATAAATAAATAAATAATTATTTAAACATATCACGTACATACTAGAGACAATTATATGATAAAACTAGTCATGAAAAAATTATTTTAAGTCAACTACATGCTCATGAGATGGTATGCATTATTGTTGCATCCAAAAAACAGAAAAAGAGATATTTTTAAATTTATTTAATTTTAATCAATATAATATACAAATGGACATATTGTTATTTTTTTAATGCGGTCCATATTGAGGTTTAAGATTCTCTATTTATTTTTTTCTCATCGTAAATTTATTATATGTTTTAAATTATAAATTATTATTGATTTTTAAAAATCAAATTATGACATTTTAAAAATTAAGACAATTCATTAAAAAGAAAAAATAATAAATAATAATTTTTAGATACTTTAATTTATAATATTTATTATTATATTACATAAATTTGAATTTAAAACTTTTTTATATTAACCTCAACAGTCAATTACGATGCTGTGAGTATTATTCTTGATATATTTAGTTATAAAAAGTGAAAATAATTTTATTTACGGATAAATGAGAGAAATTGAAGAGAGTGCTGTAATAGTTGGCACAAAAATAATGATATGATACAAAAGGAAAGAAAAAAGAAAATCGATATATATATAATAATGGAAACAAAATGAACTTCTGTAGCATACACTAGTCATATTAAAAGAAATAAATGTTAGTTTTGTCCATAAATTTTTAACTCACTTGATGGGATTATAATACCTAGTTAGACATGGTATTAATTAGTCTCTTGTCGTAAGTTATTTTATAATTTTTAGACTAATAGTTTCAAGTGCAAATTTAAAAACAAACAAGACACATGATTAATAGCGAGAGGAAAGAGACAACAGTTGTTTACTAGCAAGCATTGAAAGCAGATGCCAGAATGACTCTTTGAACTGAACGGCGTAATAAATAAAGAAAATAGTTGTCATGTCATATCTCAAGTGTAATTCTTGCAAACAAACATAGCTTAAGAGTAAAAAAAATTATTCCATGAAATTGTATCTAATTTAATCATAAAAAATGACTAATAACATTAAACTCATAAATATAACAATTTCACACAACACAATTACTAGGGCTGAGCATTCGGTTATAACCGAATCGAATAGCTTATTCGGTTATAACCGAAAATCGAAATTATCTAAATTTTGATATCCGAACTATTAACCGAATTAGGAGATAATCGAATAACCGAATTTACTATTCGGTTATTCGGTTAAAAATCGAAATGTTCTGGATTATATTTCTTTTATAGAGTTGCATTGTATATATCCAAAGAAATAGCCAAACAGACCTCCAATATAGATTCATTTTGGAAATTCATTATTTGAATGAAGCATAGTACCAGAAAAACAATGAACAATTACATAAAGTTTGCTCTATGGGGACTGGGGGTAAAAGGGAAAACAATAACAGCAACTACTAAGTTACCAACAACACTTCTTTTTCTGAATAAACCAATATATATATATATATATATATATATATATATATATATATATTGAATCTGTTAAGACAAGGTACTCGATCTGTAGATGATTATACTGAAGAATTTTACCAATTGATCGTAAGGAATGATCTGTCAGAAACTGAAGATGAAGAAGAAGTGGAGAGGCTGCGAAGGAGTGTAGCTGTGTAGGCGGAGCTACGGAGAGGCAGAGAGACGGAGGATGGCGGGGTTGCTGACGACCGTAGGTGGAGTCGCAATCGTGATTTGGGGACTGCAATTTTGATTTAGGGGCCTAGGGCACAAAGTGAGAGATGAGAGATCACTGATCAGAGACTAAGACTGAAAGATTTTGGGACTGAGATTTTGGGTTTCAGTCAGAGATCAAACTTCAGAGAGACGAGAGTAGAGAGAGAATTTGAGATCTGATATTTGAGATTAGAGTGAGAGATGGGAAGATGAATATGATGAGTCATGAGAGAATAAAGATCATATCAGAGTACTCAAGAGTGAAAGATTACTTTTTTAACCTTTGAGGATTAAATTTTTTTATAATTGGTTCGATTATTCGGTTAACCGAATAGGATAAATTCAAAAACTAAACCTGTAAGACCCCAACTTTTATGAATAAAGATTATTTTTTCTCTAAATATCATTTTGAATATTATGGTGTGGATTTGATATAATATTATAGTTGTGGGTAATATTTATAAATTTTGTAAAGTAAGCAAGTTGTTATAAAATAATCGTTTGGTCGGAGAATATTCTTTTTATCGGAGAATATTCGTACGATGGCACAATCATTGGTGGACCCGACAACAGAATTATTGTCGGAGTTAGAAAACGACAGAAATAGCTGGGATTAGTCGGGGAACGGAGTGATGGTCCAGAAGTTTGCATTAGTAGTCCTCACTATTATGTGAAATTGTGTGATAATAAATATAATGATGACTTATTTTGAGTTTGAACACTGTCTAAAAGACAATATTTGTATTAAAACTCACAGATTATATTTTGTCGTATTCTACACGACACTTAACAGTTGTATAAACTAAGTTTGTATTTGTATTTTGTACCATGTATTTGGCGACTCAGAATGGGTGATGTATATCTATTTTGGGGGCGTCACAATTGGTATCAAAGCTTAGGGATATGATCCCTAGCTAAGATGTAAGACTAGAAGTAGGAGGAGAGACTGGAAAATCCTTCACTAGTATGGCGTACTTAAGTTTATTTGTTATTTAATTAGTCGATCATAATATAGGGATAATATGTGACATATCAATTAATCCTTGTTTTGTGGCAATGTTTAAAAATGGTATCCGAAAATGTTGAGTTAAGCAATGGAGCACATGAGACTGTTGAGTCACCACCGATCAATAATCAGGATAATGTGCATCAGGAAGACAATAATCCTCAGGTGAACAACAACACTGACCAAATGATGAACGATGGAATGTTTAGGAGCTTTCTGCAATTCGTGCAACATCAGGCAAGAGAAACCCCTATTCAAAATGCAGGTTGAAACAATGGCAACTCTCGGATAGTCACCGCTAAGTAGTTCAAGGAATTGGGACCACCGGAGTTTTTGGGAGAGCCAAAACCACTTAAGGTAGAGGCGTGGATAAAGCAGATTACCAAGATATTTGATGTCTTGGGATGCTCCGAGGAGCAAAAAGTTTCCTTTGCCACCTTTATGTTGCGAGGAGAGACAGATTACTGGTGGGAATCTGTAAAGCGTACCCAACCTGCCGCACTGAAGATGTCTTGGGAGAAGTCCCAAGAACTGTTCAACGATAAGTACTTTTTCGAAAGTATTCGTCACATGAAGGAGGTAGAGTTCATCAAGTTGGAGCAAAACAATATGACAGTGTCGCAGTACGAAGCTAAGTTTGCCGAGTTTGAAAGTAGTATGCAAACAAGCCAATCATGTTTGATGATAAAGCATATACTTTGTAACAATCTTATTCATTTATTAATAAAAAGAATTAATTTATTAAAGGCTTTTAATTATCTACATGATGCTACTTTATAATATGTGATAAACCCATAGTTTTAAGCAATGCTTTTAGAATAATGATGATGATCATTCTAATGAGATCTAAATTCTTAGAAAGCTTAAAACTAAAATAGTTCCCAATCGTTGGATTACTAAATTGGGGATTAGTGAATCCGGAAATATTGGTATATACGTTACTTTCTCATTGGATGAGGATGATTGATCTCATAATCATTTGTGTGGAGACACTAAATCAAGTATGTAGGTGCTTATTAGAGAATAAGTTTACTGAACTTGGCTCGCTAAGGAATACCTAATGGAGTTTTACTTGTCTGTCAATAGGAATTCTTGTAGTGATAGTAGTACAAGTAATCCTTGGACTTGAGATCATCATAGTATCTTGTGTATGATGAGTTATACTTTGACTTATTCCTTAAGACCCTTAGGGTATATCAAAGAGTATGCTTGGGTATAAAAAGTTGTACATGGAGATAATGTATGATCAATAAAGAATCTATCGCTTCTAGTAAAAGAAGAGAAATGTCCTATGTGATTCGATAAATGACAACCCAGTAGTTCTTGGCCAAGGCAGAATGAAATTAGAAAGAAGTTTCTAATTTGCATTATTTAGAGTTGTGCATTTAAGAGTCGAAATACATATAATTAAATAAAATAAGACTTGACAGTAATCTCATGTTTTATATTTAATTGGGACATTATATGGTGGAAGGATTGAATTATACGGTAACTATTTACTCAAAGGTTCATGATTAATGTTAAAATCTATATTATTTAGAAAGTCGTTAATCGCTAGGGAGACTTATCCCTATTGTAGAATAAATATTATTTATTTAAATAAATTAATATCTTAATTTATTTATTTAAATAAGATTAGAATTGTTCTAATTGATTTATTTACAACCGGTTTAATATGGAGAACCTAAAGGGGCACACCATAAAAGGAAAAATAATTATTTAAGAAGTTAATGACATAATCGTAATAATATGTTAAGTATATTTAATTTAATCTATGGTGATAGAATAAATTAAATAGCTTAATATTTATTATTTAATATTTTAGAAATATTAAATATAAATTAATAAGAGCAGTCTTATTAATATTATTACTTTAATTTCTAAAAGGGTTTAGGAATTAATTTAATATTAGTACTCTCATTTATTCCTAATAAGATTAGGGGGCTAATTAATTAAAAGATTTTAATTAATTATTTCTAATAACATTGTGAGCATAATTAATTAAAGGAGTTTAATTAATTAAAATAAAATCCAAATCCTTAATTGTTAAGGAAGGTTGCTCACATCTATAAATAAGAGGAGTCTTATTATAGGTAAGTTGTTGTTGTTGACTTTTTCGTAACAGATGTGATCTAACAGTTGGTAGAGTACGCTCTTTTTCTAAAAATTAGGGTTTAGCCAAATACTCATTTTGAATTTTTGTTCTTCCTTGGTGGATCACCTGTAGAGGCCAAACACTTGGGTGGCTAACGTTGATCAAAGGAAGGAACTAAACCCGGTGGATTCAAGATTGAGCGTGAAAAGATTGGATGTGAATTTGTACTTGAGGAAGCTCGAAACTTCAAGGGTATGATTCTTGTTCTTCTTATTTTCGTTTAATTAATAATTGTGCATAAAGGATGATCCGGGTATATGGTTTGTAAAATTTAAAAACTCTGATTTTCTATGCTTCCGCTTATTTTGCACAATTTGATTGCATTCATGAATATTATAAACCTAACAGTGGCTTCAGAGCCAAACCTTTATGCGAATTATTAATTATTTTTATTTGATGTGTGTATTGATATGTGTTTAGAATAATTTAATTAGGCATAATTTTATTGTATAAAATTTATTAAAAAAAATAAATTTACGAAACAATTCTTTCTTTTTCGCTGCTGAATCCGTGGCTTTAATCATACTGAAGGATTTCAAGGGTGCATGATTAAGGGTAACCAGGGATCACCATCACGTGCATATGATATTTATGCGTAAAATGTTGCAGTATGATTTCACGTAAATCATTGAAGCAACAAGAAACATAATATGTATTTGCACGTTAATTGTTAACAGGTTCCCACGTGGTTATATATATATATAATTCTTAATTATTTTATAATTAAAATAAAAATTTATTTTAATCTTAAAATAAAAAGTTTATTTTAATACTAAAATATAAAGTTTATTTTAATTTTAAAATTAAATTTCATGCTAACTAATTAGAGTTGGAATTGGATTCCATGATAACTAATTGGAGTTAAAATTGGATTCCATATTTCTTTAAATAAAGGAGTTTATTTAGATATGAAATAAGATTTCATATTATTCAAAATAAAGGAGTTTATTTGTGAATAGGAAGAGAATCCGTGTTTCCTTTAATTAAAGGAGTTTTTTTTTACTTGGAATTGAATTCTATAATTAATTAAAATAAAGGAGTTTATTTTGATTAAAATAAAATAGTTTATTTTATTTAAAATTAGATAAATTAAAATAAAAGAGATTTATTTTGATTTAAATTTGGATTAAAATAAAGAAGTTTATTTTGATTCAAAATTAGATTTTATACTAACTAAATTTGCCCATTAAATGATATCAATATATATATATTGAATGTTTATTATTCATGATATGAATGTTATTTATTGATGCATATGGTGATGTGTATGATAATAAATGGGATTGATTATGGACTATTGACCAATGTGATTGAATTTTATTTTAGTTAGATGCATGAATGTATGAGTTTTATTAAATGGGGTCTGCGTACTGTTGGGTAAAATCTAATTACGCACAACACGCAAGTATACGTGGTCAACAAGTAATAAAGTGATAAGTTGAGTATCGTTCCCACGGAGAATTATTTAACAAAAATAACCAAGTACTAACCCGTAACCAACTCAATCTTATTTAAACGAATGAATTTTAAATTATATAAATTAAACTACTCTTAAATTTCACTAGTTAAATTAAGATAATGGAGATTTAAGATCACAACTTCACTTATTGCTTCATTTAAGTTAACACACTTCTCATCAATTATTCTCTATCCTGAATTGTTAATCAAGAACACTAAAGCAGATAAAACCACTTCTCAATGCATAATACCCATATTAACGTCAATCCACAATTAAGATAGAAATTCATTAAACACCTTAATCAACTAACCCACTATATCTCTATGTGAATTACAATTGAAGAAGGTTGAAGAATAAGTTCTCTATCCGATTACATGCGGTGTCAAATATATCTCTATCTTAACACTCATCAAGTTTAAGCTACTAACAAAATCCTGAACACATGCTATCATGATAAGATCTAAATCAATACTTCATCTCTCGAGTTCATATAGATTATCACGGTAATTGATGGTCAATCAATTAAACAATTAAGTCCAAATCACAATAGACAATCCCCACAATAGAACATAATAATTGATAGCGAAGCATATTAAAATAAGCTACACAATAAGATCCATTGTAATCTCAAACAAAGAATTAGTTCATGATTATTGAATTAAAACTAAGAATCCACAATTGAATACACATTAAATGACAAAGATAAAAGAAGATGAGAAGATAGAATCTATTGTCTGTAGATTTGACGCTCCCTCCTTGCTCCTACTTTGAATCTTCAATGGTCTCCAAGTTGCTTCAATCTCCAAATCTAATTAGAACTAGTGTTTTGATCTAATCTACTCTAATCTATTCTAATGGAATCATCTCTCTAGTCTCTAATCTCCTCTCAATCCTTGTGATTCTCCTCTTTTTATAAGTCTCTTCATATGTCTTTAAGTCCTCTTGGAAGTCCTCTTGGAAGTCCTTGATTTAATCGGTTCGAAACAATCCTTCCCGGACTCAAATTGGACCAAAATTTGCATTTTCGCTCATTTTTTGACATACCCCCGCCCCGCCGGGGCGGGGGTCTAGGCTTGTTTTGGGCCCACCCCGGCAGGCTAGGGGCCTGTTTTGTGCCTTACATGCCCACCCCAGCGGCGGTTTTGTGAAGGAAAATTTTCTATTCTGACGTCCTTTGGGAAAACGGCCATAACTTTTGATCCGGGAAGAGTTACGAGGCTTGCCACCTATCAAATCGAAGATATCGACGAGATCTACAACTTTCATTCTTTAAAATTTTAGAAATAATAGACGGATCAAGGTAGAAATTGGCCTGGAAGTGACTGCTATGCAAATGACCACCCAAAACAGTGACGTTCGACGTCCGTTGGTACAAATGTCATAACTCTTGCATCCGAACTCCGATTGGAATGATTCAAGATGTTCCGAAAAGCTAAGAAGAAGCTCTACAATGTAATCCAAGTTTTAAGCCAAGAACATAAAATGAACATGAAAGTTCAAACGATGTCCGAGTTTCTTTTCTTTGCATTTTCCTTGCTTTTTCTTACCAATAGTCGCTCACACCGCTTCCAAACGTATAACCTACAAAATGAATACAAAATGCATGAAAAGTAACTAAGACACATGAATATAAGCAACTAATTCAAGTAAAAGATACCGGATAAGTAGGTATAAAACCTACTTATCAAATACCCCCAAACTTAAATCGTTGTTTGTCCTCAAGCAAAAACACAAAATAACAATGCTATGCAATGCAACTAATCTACATGCCTACGAATCCAGTAGTAATGACAAAAACAAGTCTATTCAACCGGCCTTAGAGAAATCAAGTAAACACGATAATACATCATATCAAAACAAATCATTAACTTCTCAATCAATCACCAAATCTTAGACTGTTATCACTAATATAGTGCGTGTGTGCTCCACAACAATGTTAACTGGTATAAAATCAAATTTAACACATAACAAGTTTCTTCGAAGGCATCATACAGTGTAAACTCAAGAAATCCAAAAATAAGCTAGATCCAACTAAAATCAAATAATTACCAATATCGAGGGTCAACACGGGATACTTATGCTTTATTTTTTATCTACGGGGGCTTTTTGCTCTTATTTCCCGTTTTATTTATTTATTTTTCTTTTTTTTATATACACATAGCTATGCAATGTCTTATTCCCTTAGGCTTTTCAATGCTACCTTAACGAGCTTTCGACCAACGACTCCCAGACCATTAAGACCTTAGGGCGCTAGGTGTAAAGACAATCCCCTCGAGCTTACTTACTCAAGTAACAAAGGCCACAAAACTAGTTA
Source organism: Panax notoginseng (assembly GCA_016801055.1). Lineage (NCBI taxonomy): Eukaryota > Viridiplantae > Streptophyta > Magnoliopsida > Apiales > Araliaceae > Panax > Panax notoginseng. The sequence goes on along the minus strand of CM029022.1, from coordinate 152,645,347 downwards.
AGTATGCCATAGTGTTTATTCATATTTTTTTTCCTTTTTTCTTTTTTTTTTAAGCTTATATACCCCAAATATTCCCCCAAACTTAGGTTCTTGTCTAACTTTAGCTATCACTACTTATTCTTGTCATTCTTTCATTCAAACTAGCATTATCCTTTAGAATCCCAGTATGTATCAATTTAAACTCAATCAATCAACAAGTTGTTTTTACTGTGCTATCCTTATTATACCAGTTTTAAACAGAAAAAGATTCGATTCAGAACAAGAAATCACATTAAAGCTCTAATAGTTAGTACTATATTTGTCTACCAAATTCCAATCTCATCATTGGCCAAAATAAACTGTAAATATTAAACAGCTAGACTCATGCAAGATGAACATAGTAACTAACTATTATTTTTGAATTTTTTTTTCAAGAAACTGAATAGATGAATGCAAACATAATGAGCCTAAACTAAATTAATAACATATGCAAAATAACATAACATAAATATGAAACTAAACATGTAATAATGAACTAAACTAAACTCCCCCAAACTTAGCAATTACAATGTCCTCATTGTAAGAATATAGCGATAAGTAGAAAAGAACTTCCCTGTAATCAGCTAAACGTGAAGTGATGGTGGCGATGGCGGCGACGATCATTTTCCTATCCATTGAACCTCCAATACCTGTAATGAAGAGAGACAACATGGATTAGAATAGAACTTGGATTGGTAAGAGAACTTAATAAGCAAATTAATTCCTATCTACTAAATAAACTAGTAAAGCATATAAATATTAAAATTCCTGGGTTGCCTCCTAGTCAGCGCTTGATTTACAGTCTTTCAGCCTGACTTTGTCTGGTCAACGCTATCCAATTCCTCTTCAAAAGTTGAGGAACCCTCCACCCATCAGAAATAATATAGCTTTTGGTAGGTTCCCATTTACGATGGCCAATGCATCAAAGTCACCTAGCATGCTCTGATTTGGTATGATCTCAATCAAGAACATCCCACAGCTAGGTGTTTTCTCCATTGTGTATGTGATCACTTTGGGGCATGGAAGCTTGTCACACACAATGGGCTCTTCGTCTATCTTCTCTTTCTCTTCCCACCATAGATTGAAAATTGTACTCACTCTTATGTCAACAAGAACTTTGCCGACGACATGACTACCAAGTGGGCATGATTTTGCAAATCTGACTGACTCTTTGATCTTTGGTGGAGACCCATTTAGATCTTCGTCGACCTCTATTTCATTATCCCTAATTATCTCCACACTTTTGATATCTTGTGGCTCATCTAGTCGCAGATTTGGTTCGGGTTCTCCGTCAATTTCGGAATCCACGTCATAACACCAATTGTTTTAAGGACAGTTGTTCAAGGCTTTGAGCATTTGATCTATCTGGTTCTGCAGATTGTGACGTGATATCTCTTGATTCTGAATTGTCCGCTCTTGATTTATCCTCCTCTCCTCATTTGATGCTATGAACTTAGACAACAATTCCTCCAACTTTGACTTTTCTTCTTTTAATGGAGGTTGATAAGAGAAATCTGGCGTGTATGTTGGATCTGGAATAGAGTATTGGTCTTGATAGTTGTAGCTCCATGAAGAATCCGGGTGATACCCCTAAACTTGATCATAATTATCATATGCATACTGATTGAGATATTTAGGACCATACTGTACCGGCCCAAGATTGATGGTGCATTGATTACTCGAGTGATTGCCAGCACAATAGTCACAAATAATTGCAATCCTTCGACTCCTTTGGGCTGTAAAAACGTCCAACTTCCTCGAAAGTTCTTCAATCTGTGCTGACATTGCGAAAAGTGTCGCGAGTTTGTCAATCTCCGCTCCCCTTGGCTAAGTCATTCTTGCCATCCTTCGACTCCGTTGGGCTCGAATAACCTCCAACGTCTTTGAAGTTGCCTCAATTTGTATTGGCTCTATATAAGATGTATTAAGTCCATCAATCTTTGTTTTCCTTGGTTGAGTCATGTTCGTGTTTGGCCATTGATACGCAAAGTCATCCATGGTACTTGAAAAGAGAGAAATATAGGAAGAGAATTAAAAATAAAAATAAAAATGTTTAAATTAAGACTATTTTGATTGAAATTAATATTGGTAAAAAAATATTAAACTAATTCCCCGGCAACGGCGCCAAAAACTTATTGGGTAAAATCTAATTACGCACAACATGCAAGTATACGTGGTCAACAAGTAATAAAGTGATAAGTTGAGTATCGTTCCCATAGAGAATTATTTAACAAAAATCACCAAGTACTAACCCGTAACCAACTCAATCTTATTTAAACGAATGAATTTTAAATTATATAAATTAAACTACTCTTAAATTCCACTAGTTAAATTAAGATAACGGAGATTTAAGATCACAAGTTCACTTATTGCTTCATTTAAGTTAACACACTTCTCATCAATTATTCTCTATCCTGAATTGTTAATCAAGAACACTAAAGCAGATAAAATCACCTCTCGATGCATAATACCCATATTAACGTCAATCCACAATTAAGATAGAAATCCGTTAAACACCTTAATCAACTAACCCACTATATCTTTATGTGAATTACAATTGAAAAAGGTTGAAGAATAAGTTCTCTATTCGATTACATGTGGTGCCAAGCATATCTCTACCTTAACACTCATCAAGTTTAAGCTACTAACAAAATCCTGAACACATGCTATCATGATAAGATCTAAATCAATACTTCATCTCTCGAGTTCATATAGATTATTACGGTAATTGATGACCAATCAATTAAACAATTAAGTCCAAATCACAATAGACAATCTTCACAATAGAACATAATAATTGATAGTGAAACATATTAAAATAAACTACACAATAAGATCCATTGTAATCTCAAACAAAGAATTAGTTCATGATTATTGAATTAAAACTAAGAATCCACAATTGAATACACATTAAAAGACAAAGATAGAAGAAGATGAGAAGATAGAATCTATTGTCTATAGATTTGACGCTCTCTCCTTGCTCCTACTTTGAATCTTCAATGGTCTCTAAGTTGCTTCAATCTCCAAATCTAATTAGAACTAGTGTTTTGATCTAATCTAATCTAATCTAATCTAATGAAATCCTCTCTCTAGTCTCTAATCTCCTCTCAATTCTTGTGATTCTCCTCCTTTTATAAGTCTCTACATATGTCTTTAAGTCCTCTTGGAAGTCTTCTTGGAAGTCCTTGAGTTAATCGGATCGAAACAATCCTTCCCGGACTCAAATTGGACCAAAATTCGCATTTTCGCTCATTTTATGATATACCCCCGCCCCAGCGGGGGTCTAGGCTTGTTTTGGGCCCGGCCCGATGGGCTAGGGGCCTATTTTGTGCCTTGCATGCCCACCCCGGCGACGGTTTTGTGAAGGAAAATTTTCTGCTCTGACGTACTTTGGAAAAATGGTCATAACTTTTGATCCGGGAAGAGTTACGAGGCCTGCCACCTATCAAATCGAAGATATCGACGACATCTACAACTTTCATTTTTTAAAATTTTAGAAATAATGGATGGATCAAGGTCGAAATTAGTCTGGAAGTGACTATTATGCAAATGACCACCCAAAATAGTGACGTTCGACGTCTGTTGGTACAAATGTCATAACTTTTGCATCCGAACTCCGATTGGAATGATTCAAGATATTTCGAAAAGCTAAGAAGAAGCTCTAAAATGTAATCCAAGTTCCAATCCAAGAACATAAAATGAACATGAAAGTCCAAACGATGTCCGGGTTGCTTTTCTTTGCATTTTCCTTGCTTTTCCTTACCAATAGTCATTCACACCGCTTCCAAACGTATAACCTACAAAATGAATACAAAATGTATGAAAAGTAACTAAGACACATGAATATAAGCAATTAATTCAAGTAAAAGATACCGGATAAGTAGGTATAAAACCTACTTATCACGTACCTCGTCTTCTCTAAATTTTTCTTAATGTAAATTCTAACTCCCTCCTATGTATTTTCCCTTGACTGTTGATCAAGGTTTCTATTTATTTTAAATAGTTTTGTAATAGGAATATTTAGAATTAATTTTGAAGGATTGGAGATCAAGGAGCAAGGAGCAAGGAGCGCGTGAAGACCCGTTTGTAATGGAGCCCGGGTTTAAATGTAATAGTTATATTTAAATATTAATTCTTGCGCCCCTAGGGTTTGACCTTTTGGTTCACTTGGTGGCTTTAGTGAACCAAACTAAAATAAAAGTCCATAATCAATCCAGGTAGAATATAGTATTCTATATGTGCATGCTTATACTATATATATTATATATTATGCAAACATGCTTCGCATGCTCATTAATATGACGCGCATTTTATATATATATGTGCATGCGCGCTAAACAAAATGAGACAAATTAATTACATGCAAACCCCTCAAACTTTTTATATTAAGTCCTAAGCGTTCAAAGATATTTGGAATATCGAACGTCGCCTTCTAGCATGATAAAAATAATAGAGTATCAATTAATTATTATAAGTTTGTTGTGTCACCACAAGGCTTATCTTAATTCTTTGAGATGTTAATTTTATCACATTTGATGCTTATAAAGAAAATTAAACAATATTATTTTGTTGTGTCATCACAAGGACAATATTTTTCTTTTTTGAATATATGGAGTGCTAGGTTGGACTTAACTTAAATTATTTTAGTTCGGATGTGCACACACTTGACCATTATGATTTAAGAGGCAAAATACAAGGAGTTACATAGTTGATGTAATTGACAAGAGTTGTCTACCTATTTATTTATATATAGTTTGTTATGTCACCACAATGCTATATACATTTGAAATGGGATCCTTATTCTCACTAGCATATCTTTAATTAGATTTTGCCGAACTATATAATTGAGGGTAATATAGTTTGAAGAAAATAGTGGAAGATACCAATTTAAAATAAGACCTAATTTATTTTAGTAATTAATAAAAGAATGTATGCTAAAATGTTGTTAATTAATTCATTTACAGAATATTACAATGTCTAAATTACTATCACTGCGAAGCATATTAGATGTTATTTAACCGGACCGAATTAAACGAATTGGTTAAGGAAATTGAGAATAGTTCTTATGACTGAAAAGCTATCTTATGTCCTTAATACGCCTATTCCTGCAATGGTTGTAAATAATGCCTCTGAGAAAGATATTGCTACTTTTAGAAAGTGACAAGATGATGCACAGTTGGCTCAATGCATCATGCTCGCATCCATGAGTAACGAGCTTCAGCGTCATCATGAAACTATGGATGCTCCTATTATATTCCTGCACATCAAGAAGTTGATGGTGAGGAAAGTAGGACTGATAGATATCAAATATCTAAGGAGCTCTTCCGATATAGAATGACCGATGACACTACAGTACAGATAAAAGTCCTTAACATAATCAATTTGATTGATCAATTAGGACAACGTATTTTATCATGGATGGAGAGTTGAACCAAGATTTGATCTTGCACTCACTCCCGGACTCCTTTCACAATTGATGTGAATTTTTTATATGAATAAGCTAGATATCAACCTCGTTGATTTGCTTAACATCTTGAAAAATGTTGAGAGTCACTTTCCAACCAAGAAAGACCATGTCTTACTAGTAGGGGCCAAATGATCTTCTGGAAAGAAGAACGATTCAAAGAAGGTAAATAGAAAGGCAAAAATAAAGGATAATAAGAACAAAACTGATATGGATAGGAAATGAGTTTGCTTCCACTGCAATTAGCCTAGACACTAGAAAGAAACTGCAAGAAGCATCTTGCAGAGGCTAACCAGAAGAAGCTTAGTGAAGTTTCGGTTACAAATATAATTTTGTTCATGATTTAAAATAAATTTTTCTTTAAGTCAAGATTCTACTTGGGTATTGGATACCGGCTTTAGTTATAATAAATATAGATTTATGAAAGGACCAATAAGAAGTAGAAAGCTAAACAAAGATAAGTAATTCTATGTGTGAGAAATGAAGCAAATGTTGCTATATTAGCCATAGAAACTTTTAGTTTAGCAATGCCTATGGGTAAATCTATTAATTAAGTCAATAAGTTGTTATTGTATTCCAGTTCTTGTTAGAAATATTATTTTCATTTTGTTGTTGGACAATAAAATCTTTGGTATTATATTTAAGAACAATTGTTGTTCTATTTATAATAATAATGTTTTGTATAGAACTGGAATATTACTTAATAGATTTTGTATACTTGACTTACGTGAAAATAATTTTGCATATTAAACAAACTAGTATAAGAAAAGGAGATGATCATTCAAAGAGTTGAATGTGTGTATTTGCTAAAATACAAGTGTGAATTATTTGAAAGGTTCAAAGAATTCAGAAGTGAAATAAACTGACAAAGTATTGAGATTCTTTGATTAGATCAAGGAATAAATACTTGTGCAATAAGTTTCTAGATCATCTCAAATAGTTTTCTCATAATGGACTCCTTCTGATACATAATAATTGATTGATGTATCTGAAAAGAAAAATCGTACCTTGTTGGACATGGTGCGGTCCATAATGATTTTACCTACATTCCAGTATCCTTATGGGATAATGTCCCAGAAATGGTTGTATATCTACGAAAAGGTAACCTCAAAATCAGGTCCCAAGACTCTATAAAAGCTATGGATAGGGAGGATTCCTAATCTTAAGTATGTTAAGATAAGGGGTTGTCCAAATTATGTGAAAAAGGTTTCAAAGGATAAGTTTGGGACAATATTTGACAAGTGTAGATTTGTGGGATGTTTAGGGTATATGTTCTATAATTCTACTTAGAAAAAGGTATTTGTTGCGAAACATGACGCCTTCTAAGATAAAAATGTTTATCATTGAAGGGGCTGGTGGGAGGATAATACATCTTAAAGAGTTCAAGAACCACAAAACACTATAAGTCAAATAAGAAGAACCTGTAGATAGACCTATTGTACCACATCCGAATCGTAAATTTGGAATAGTACAAAAGATACCTAGGAGGTATGGATTCATCATAGTTGATGATGATAAGGTACGCATTATATAAGATGATGACCTAGTTACATACGATGAGGTAAGAGTTGTAGACACTCAGAGAAATGGATTGAAGCAAGCTTCTCAAAAATGGAACATTCGTTTTGATGAGACAATCAAAAGAGTTTGATTTTATCAAAAATAAGAATGAACCTAGTGTGTACAAAAGGGTTAGTGGGAGCGTTGTGACATTTATAGTATTATATATTGATATACTACGGATAAGGAATGACATGCCAATGCTATAATCAGTAAAGATAAAGTTGTCTAAACATTCCTCATGAATGATATGGGAAGAGTATTTTAATTGGGGATATAAATCTATATAGATAGATTTAAGAGGATGCTTGACTTAACCCAAGGAACGTATATTCATTTGATGCTAAAGTCGTTTAGCATGGTAAACTCCAAGAGTTGTCTCATGTTGATAAGCCATGGAGTGTATCTCTCTTAATAGTCCTCATAGACTCATAAAAGAGAGATCGCATGAGTAATTATCATGTATGTAATGAAATGTACGAGACCTGATGTTGATCGCTCATATTCTGGGAAAGATCACTGTAAGACAGTGAAAAATATCTTAAAGTACTTAACCGGCACTAAGGATGTGATCATATTTATGGTGGGTCTAAATTAAAACTAGAGGGCTTAACAGACTCAAGTTTTTCAGACAGACCAAGACGACAGAAAATCCACTTTAAGGTAAAGGGTTACCTTGAACGGTGGTGTAGTGAATTGGAAAGGTTTCAAATAGCAAAGAGTTGCTGGTGATAAAGACAAAGTATATAGCTATAAATGAATCTACAAGTTGATTGTTTGGATGAAAAGTTCATTACAGAACTAGGAATAGTTCCTAAGTCTCATCTTGGATCTAAACATGTGTTGTGACACTTTCATTTGATTAAAGGAATCATTGAAAGATGAGAAATCACTATAGAGATAGTGGACTCTCAAGAACAACATTACATATTCATTAACTAAAGCTTATCCAACAGCAGGATAATCGTCACTTAGAGAAGAAGGGTATGAGATACCATGGTAATTGGCTTTAGTGCAAGTGGGAGATTGAAAGTAGTATGCACACAAGCCAACCATGTTTGATGATAAAGCATATACTTTGTAACAATATTATTCATTTATTAATAAAAAGAATTAATTTATTAAAGGCTTTTAATTATCTACATGATGCTGCTTTATAATATGTGATAAACCCATAGTTTTAAACAATGCTTTTAGAATAATGATGATGATCATTCTACTGAGATCTAAATTCTTATAAAGTTTAAAACTAAAATAGTTCCCAATCGTTGGATTACTAAATTGGGGATTAGTGAATCCGGATAGATTGGTACATACTGTGACGCCCCCAAAACAGGTATACAACACCCATTCTGAGTTGTCAATAACATGGTACAAAAACAACTACAACTTTATTAATACAACATAAAAACTGTGAGTGTAAATACAAATATTGTCATCTAGACAATATCCACACTCAAATAAGTCCTCATTACAATTATTGGTACAATATTTTTCAAAAAAAATGATGAGGACTACTAAAACAACTTCCTAGAACCTTCATTCCATACCCCGACTAGTACTTGCTACATTCTCGCCTCTTGAGAAGAAAATGGAACAACAAGGAAAATGGTGAGCTCAACTAGCCCAGTAAAGAATATTATGACTAAGATAATATACAACAAATTATCGTTAGTCTTCAACAGGGAAAAATTTAATAGAATACAATAGACAACAAGTTTTAAATCAATATTCACAGCGAAAAATAATAATTCATAGAAAAGTTACGTAGAGAATGAAATCTACGATTATCTATGAATTTAAAAGCCCATCATCAACATTTTATCCCTGTAATATCAATCAATAAATATCTTAAATCAAATAGTCATCTTTGCATTACAGGCCAAAGATATTCATCAGTTGGTCATGTTCACCTCAACACCTGTTCATCTTTGCACTACGGGCCAAAGATATTCATCAGAAATCATTAATCTTTGCACTACAGGCCAAAGATATTCATTTATATCATCATTTAGGACTGAGGATGATGAAAAATATTTTTAAGGAAACGAATCCAGTGAAACAAAATAATAAATATTAAGGATTCGTATTTCAGCTATTCCGTGTCCAAAAATACCTCATAAATAATCATAGTGGAGTAAATTTCAAGAATGATCAAAACATGGATACAATCAAAGCTAGTATCCAGAATAGATATTTTGGACGGAAAGAAGAAAATTTCATTTTTCGGTGAATAGTAACTCGTGAATAGTAACTCGTGAATAGTAACCCCGACATGAAAAGTTCCAAATTTGATAAAAAGTTCAGATCAATACTTCGGCATAATGATATTGAAGAAAATAATATCATTTAAGAAGAAATAACATCCCTTACCTCGGAAAGACGGTACTTCTGACTGGAATACTAGATATAGTGCTGAAGGAAACTTGCACCGTATAGCAACACTCAAAGTATCAAATACTCACAAGAATACGCTCGATATAGAGAGAGAAATAGAGAGAAACTTGTGTTTCTGGTGTGATTTTCAATTCTAACATAAGCACCCTATTTATAGGAAAATGCTTAGAACACCAAAGCAGAAAATTTAATATATATATATATATATATATATATATATATATATATATATATATATATATATATACATTTTCAAGCCCACCTTAGAAAATCTGAAATCAGCCACCTTGCACATGTTTATGATGTCCAAAAAAATATAAAAAACATTTTTCTCAAAATAATTAACTAAAACTCCCAAAAATCAATTATTTCAGAACTTCGAAACTTCAATAATTCATAATAAATAGCCCTTTTGTCAGAAAATTCGAATCTCGCGAGTTTTTATAGGAAATTCAATTCTCTACAACTTTGCAGAAGAAAGTTTTTCTAAATTCTAAACAAAAATTGACCGAAATCCACAAACGGGCGATTTTACAGTCAATAATAAATTATCGGTCAAGAATTGTGTCCACCAACACACAAAATATGTGTTAATCATTTAATGCCACAAAAATACTCTTCCTCCTCATATACTCATATATCCCACATTCATTGTAAAAATATCACCATCAATATATTATTAAAATAATATATTTAAAAGAAATATTTTATCAGAAAAAGATAAAATATTAATTTTCAACAATTGTCACATTAAAAATTTTCTCCATCTATATCCACATAAAATCACTATTTTCCTCATCATATAAATCAATAATTAATTATACACAAATAATATTACAGAACCACAGTACTGGCAACCAGGCCGTTCCCAGGAAAGAGGGGGCTTTCCAATAAGGATCTCTCCTTACCGGCGCGCAATTAGATGACCAAACCTCTCCTTAGACAGAACTTTCTAGACATTGCCAATAATGTTATCTAATAATATTATTCAGATAATATGAATTATTGTTCCGATAATAGAAAATACTGTGTAGTGACAATTATTAAAACAACAGTAATATAAAATATCAACGCAGCAATTATTGAATCAATAAAATACAATATTGAACAGTAATTACTGTAACAATTATTGAGTAGTGCCTTCTTACGTAAGAATCAATAATTGGTGCAATACCGTGTGCTACTGTGCAACAACGCGTATTACTGTGTTTTAACCACCGGGTATTCCAACAGTATTAACGGTAACAACTATGCCATTATTTATAAATAACTTATTTTTGTCGCTTTCTTCATCCAATCGCTTTCCGTTATGGGGCCCACAAAAGACTGCGCCGTCGTACGAATATTATCCGACAGTAAGAATATTCCACGACCAAGCGAATATTCCCCGACAACAATGAATATTTTATAACCACTTGCTTATTTAAAATATTTGTGCATTTTACCCATAACTGACCACATTAATCAAATCAACCCTTACTATTTCAGAATAATAAATAGAGGAAATTAAATTTTATTTATTAATAATTTGGGGTCTTACAACCTACACTCCTTATGAAATTTCGTCCTCAAAATTGATATACGTACCTGGTGTTTCGAAAAGATGAGGATACCTCGCTTTCATTTCTGTTTCCAACTCCCAGGTCATTTCCTCAATAGTATGGTTTTTTCACAAAACTTTAACTTGTGGTATGACCTTCGTGCGTAGGACATGCTCCTTCCTATCCAAGATGTTAATAGGTACCTCCTCGTACGTTAAGTCTTCGGCTATCTCGTCCGGTTCTAACTCAATAACGTGGTTCGGATATTTCACATATTTACGAAGCACAGATATATGAAAAACATTATGAACACGAGACATACTTGGAGGTAACGCGAGTCTATAGGCCACATTTCCTACTCGGTCAAGAATCTGAAATGGACCAATAAATCGTGGATTGAGCTTTCCTCTCTTCCCAAATCTTGTAACTCCTTTCCATGGAGCTACACGTAATAATACATGATCCCCAATGTCAAATTTCACGTCCTTTCGATGAAGATCCACATAACTCTTTTGTCGATCCTGTGCCGTTTGTATACGTTGTCGAATCGTTTGGATCTTCTCTGTAGTCATTCGTACCAACTCTGGTCCCAACAACGTTACTTCTCCCACCTCATCCTAACATACTGGAGAGCGACACTTTCGTCCATGCAATGCTTCAAAGGGAGCCACACCTATACTTGCCTGATAGCTGTTGTTGTAGGAGAATTTCACCAATGGTAGGTACTTATCCCAACTTCCTTTGAAATCTAGGGCACAAAGTCTTAATAGATCTTCAAGAGTTTGAATAGTCCTCTCTGATTGCCCGTCCGTTTGAGGATGGTATGCCGAACTGAACCGTAAATCCGTGCCCATAGCTTTTTGCAAGCTAACCCAAAATCTTAAAGTGAATCTTGGGTCACGATCTGAAACTATGGATACTGGCATGTCATGCAACCTTACAATCTCATTCACGTACATACTAGCAAGACGTTCAAGGGAATAAGTCTCCCGTATCGGCAAGAAATGAGCAGACTTGGTTAATCTATCAACTATAACCCAAATAGCATTTATGCCTTGAGAAACCATGGGAAAACCCGTAACGAAATCCATGGTAATGTGTTCCCACTTCCATTTCAGAATCTCAAGTGGTTGCAATGGACCCTTTGGTACTTGATGCTCCGCCTTTACACGTTGACAAGTTAAACACCTCGAGATAAACTTTGCAATCTCTCTCTTCATATTGTTCCACCAAAATGTATATCGAAGATCACGATACATTTTAGTACTTCCAGGATGGATTGCAAATGGTGTATTGTGTGCCTCCATCATGATCTTATACTTCAAATCAGAATCGTTAGGAACACAAAGTCTGGAGTGGACTCGAAGTATTCCTTCTTCATCGATTCTTGCTTCTGGAATAACACCTTCTTGCATTTTCTTCTTCATACGCATCAGCTCCGGGTCTGTAGCTTGAGCAACTTTAACTTTATCGATTAAATTTAGTTCTACGAGTATACTTGACATCATCGCACTCATTCCTGAATATGATCTTCTACTCAACGCGTCAGCTACCACGTTTGCTTTTCCAGGATGGTATTGAATAGTGTGGCCGTAATCTTTCACCAGCTCGAGCCAACGTCGTTGCCGCATGTTGAGTTCTTTTTGAGTGAAGAAATATTTGAGGCTTTTATGGTCTGAATATATCTCTACTTTCTCCCCATATAGATAGTGCCTCCAGATCTTTAGCGCGAAAACGACTGCTGCCAACTCTAGATCATGAGTAGGATAATTCCTCTCATATTCTTTAAGTTGTCGCGAGGCATAGGCTATGACTTTCCCACGTTGCATGAGAACACATCCTAGCCCTTTGCCTGAAGCATCGCTGTAGATAACAAATCCATCCGAACCAGATGGTATTGTCAGAACAGGTGCTGAAATGAGTCTCCTCTTAAGTTCTTGGAAACTCTTCTCGCATTCTTCGCTCCATAAAAATTTGATATCCTTCCGAGTCAGCTGAGTTAACGGGGTAGCGATTCGAGAAAACCCTTCTACGAATCTCCGATAATAACCAGCTAAGCCCAGAAAACTACGTACATCGGTCACCGTCTTCGGTTGCTCCCAGCTTTGTATTGCTTCAATCTTCGCCGGGTCCACAGATACTCCATGTTTCGACACCACGTGCCCTAGGAATGCTACTTCCTCAAGCCAGAACTCGCATTTCTTTAACTTAGCATATAACTTGTTTTCACGCAGCCTTTGGAGTACCAGCTTCAAATGGTGCTCATGATCTTCACGACTTTTAGAATATATGAGGATGTCATCAATAAAGACAACAACGAACTGATCCAAATAATCCTTGAATACTCGGTTCATCATATCCATGAAAGTCGCAGGAGCATTAGTCAATCCAAAAGACATGACTAAGAATTCATAATGCCCGTACCGAGTTCTAAAGGCAGTCTTCGGAATATCCTCAATTTTAACCTTCAGCTGATGATATCCAGAACGAAGATCGATTTTTGAAAAGAATTGTGCTCCTTGTAACTGGTCAAACAGGTCATCAATACGAGGTAGCGGATACCTATTCTTGATAGTGACATGGTTTAATTCCCGGTAATCGATACAAAGTCGCATACTCCCGTCTTTCTTCTTTACAAATAAAACAGGAGCACCCCAAGGAGATGTACTAGGACGAATGAAACCGATGTCCAATAACTCTTGTAGTTGGACCTTCAACTCCTGAAGTTCAATAGGAGCCATTCGATATGGGGTTTTAGAAATAGGCTTTGTACCAGGTTCAAGATCAATAAAGAATTCAACTTCACGTTCCGGGGGTAGACCGGGAAGTTCTTCAGGAAATACGTCAGGAAAGTTGCTAACAACAGGAATATTATTCAAATTTGACGTGTCTTTATTCAAATCCATAACATGGGCTAAGAAAGCTTGACATCCGTTTTTCAATAAACGAATAGCTTTATGACTTGATATGACAGTAATTGATTTTAATGGCTTTGTTGCTTGAATTCGAACAACAGGTTGATTAGGAATATAAAAACTAATCACCCTACGAAAATAATCAATTTTGGCATGATGAGTAGTTAACCAATCAATTCCTAAAATCACGTCAAATGCAAGTATCTTTAAAGAGATAAGGTCAACATGTAAGGTGATGGTGCCAACTTGGATCAAACAAGATTTATAAACAGTGGATGTGATGAAAGTTTCTCCTAATGGAGTCTCCACGGATAAATCAAAGTCTAATTTCTCCGGAGTCAAGTTTAAACGTTGAGCACAAGCAGGAGAAATAAATGAATGGGTAGCACCGGTATCTAGTAAGGTATAAACTTCACATGAATTTATGATTAGCTTACCCGTGATCACCTCGTTTGGGTTTCTCGCATGTTGACCAGTTACGATAAACGCTCTTCCAGGAACCGTTGACTTTGACTTTTCTGGGGCAGCCTTTTGAGTCACCGTCCCCGCTGAACTTGGTTTCGCTACCGTACAATCTCGAGCGATATGTCCTTCCTTTCCATAATTATAGCATACCTTGAACTGTTGTGGACAGTTTGGGCTGATATGTCCCTCTTTTCCACATTTATAGCATATGACCGGTGATCGTTCTCCTCCCTTGGAACCAGTTGCTGCTGGTGCTGACGTCTTCGTATTGTCATTGTTGAATCTCCTCTTTTTAAAATCTCCTCCCGACTCACTTCTTCTATTTTCATAGCCACGATTACCACCAGAGTGGTTGTCGTTCTTGTATGTATTTTTCTTTCTCCGCTGGTTATCATTGTTCTGATGACTGTTGTCACCGATATGATCTTGGTTGTGGTCCCTCGATTGACCGTACTCGTTATCTCGCTCTAATAATTGAGCCCTGTTGACAACATCTGAATAGAGAGAAAATTTATGAGAAATGAGATATTGACGTATGACGGGTTTCAAACCTCTCAGAAACATCCGCGTCATACGTTCCTCATTCTCCACCAAATGAGGTGCAAACCTGGACAACTCTGCAAACTTCACCTCGTACTGGGACACCTTCATGTTATTCTGCTCCAGTCTAATAAACTCTACTTCCTTTATATGACGAACACCTTCAGGAAAGTATTTGTCATTGAACAGTTTCTGAAATGTCTCCCAAGATATGCTGAGTGCGGCTGGATGGGTACGCTTCACAGATTCCTACCAGTAGTCTGCCTCGCCACGGAACATAAAGGTGGTGAATGGAACCTTCTGTTCCTCCGTGCATCCTAAGACATCAAATATCTTGGTAATTTGCTTGACCCATGTCTCCGCCTTAATCGGATCCAGCTTTCCCCAGAATTCTGGTGGTCCCAACTCTTTGAACTGCTTGGCTGTGACCAGCTGTGCGTTGCCATTGTTTCTTCCTATATTTTGAACAGGAATCTCCTTCATCTGGTTTTGCATGAATCGCAAAAAGCTTCTAAACATCTCATCGTTCACCGTCTGCTCAGTGGTGTTGTTCACAGGAGGAACATTGCCAGCCTGTTGCACGTTCTCCTCGTTGGTGAGTACAAGTGTCTCCACGGTTTCATTTACTCCACTGTTAACATTCTCAGTCGACATTCTCAAATACTGTCATAAAACAAGGGTTAATTTAACAAATTAACAAATCACATAATATCCCTATATTATGACCGACCAACAAATAAGCTTAGATAGGACACACTAGCGAAGGATTTACTCGTCTCTCCCCTCCTAGTTCTATTCCCCGATCTCCGCCAGAGATCATATCCCTAAGCTCTGATACCAACTGTGACGCCCCCAAAACAGGTATACACCACCCATTCTGAGTCGTCAATAACATGGTACAGAAACAACTACAACTTTATTAATACAACATAAAAACTGTGAGTGTAAATATAAATATTGTCATCTAGACAATATCTACACTCAAATAAGTCCTCATTATAATTATTGGTACAATATTTTACAAAAAAATGGTGAGGACTACTAAAACAACTTCCTAGAACCTTCATTCCATACCCCGACTAGTACTTGCTACATTCTCGCCTCTTGAGAAGAAAATGGAACAACAAGGAAAAGGGTGAGCTCAACTAGCCCAGTAAAGAATATTATGACTAAGATAATATACAACAAATTATCGTTAGTCTTCAACAGGGAAAAATTTAATAGAATACAATAGACAACAAGTTTTAAATCAATATTCGCAGCGGAAAATAATAATTCATAGAAAAGTTACGTAGAGAATGAAATCTACGATTATCTATGAATTTAAAAGCCCATCATCAACATTTTATCCCTGTAATATCAATCAATAAATATCTTAAATCAAATAGTCATCTTTGCACTACAGGCCAAAGATATTCATCAATTGGTCATGTTCACCTCAACACCTGTTCATCTTTGAACTACGGGCCAAAGATATTCATCAGAAATCATTAATCTTTGCACTACAGGCCAAAGATATTCATTTATATCATCATTTAGGACTGAGGATGATGAAAAATATTTTTAAGGAAACGAATCCAGTGAAACAAAATAATAAATATTAAGGATTCGTATTTCAGCTATTCCATGTCCAAAAATACCTCATAAATAATCATAGTGGAGTAAATTTTAAGAATGATCAAAACATGGATACAATCAAAGCTAGTATCCAGAATATATATTTTGGACGAAAAGAAGAAAATTTTATTTTTTGGTGAATAGTAACTCGTGAATAGTAACTCGTGAATAGTAACTCATGAATAGTAACTCATGAATAGTAACCCCGACATGAAAAGTTCTAAATTTAATAAAAAGTTCAGATCAATACTTCGGCATAATGATATTGAAGAAAATAATATCATTTAAGAAGAAATAACATCCCTTACCTCGGAAAGACGGTACTTCTGACTTGAATACTAGATATAGTGCTGAAGGAAACTTGCACCGTATAGCAACACTCAAAGTATCAAATACTCATAAGAATACGCTCGATATAGAGAGAGAAATAGAGAGAAACTTGTGTTTCTGGTGTGATTTTCAATTCTAACCTAAGCGCCCTATTTATAGGAAAATGCTTAGAACACCAAAGCAGAAAATTTAATATAATAATATATATATATATATATATATATATATATATATATAAATTTTCAAGCCCACCTTAGAAAATCTGAAATCAGCCACCTTGCACATGTTTATGATGTCCAAAAAAAATACAAAAAACGTTTTTCTCAAAATAATTAACTAAAACTCCCAAAAATCAATTATTTCGGAACTTCAAAACTTCAATAATTCATAATAAATAGCCCTTTTGTCAGAAAATTCGAAACTCTGAGTTTTTATAGGAAATTCAATTATCTACAACTTTACAGAAGAAAGTTTTTCTAAATTTCAAACAGAAATTGACCGAAATCCATAAACGGGCGATTTTACAGTCAATAATAAATTATCGGTCAAGAATTGTTTCCACCAACACACAAAACATGTGTTAATCATTTAATGCCATAAAAATACTCTTCCTCCTCATATACTCATATATCCCACATTCATTGTAAAAATATCACCATCAATATATTATTAAAATAATATATTTAAATGAATTATTTTTTCAGAAAAAGATAAAATATTAATTTTCAACAATTGTCACATTAAAAAAAATTCATCTATATCCACATAAAATCACTATTTTCCTCATCATATAAATCAATAATTAATTATACATAAATAATATTACAGAACCACAGTACTGGCAACTAGGCCGTTTCCAGGAAAGAGGGGGCTTTCCAATAAGGATCTCTCCTTACTGGCGCGCAATTAGATTATCAAACCTCTCCTTAGACAGAACTTTCTAGACATTACCAATAATGTTATCTAATAATATTATTCAGATAATATGAATTATTGTTCCGATAATAGAAAATACTGTGTAGTGACAATTATTAAAACAACAGTAATATAAAATATCAACGCAGCAATTATTGAATCAATAAAATACAATATTGAACAGTAATTACTGTAACAATTACTGAGTAGTGCCTTCTTACGTAAGAATCAATAATTGGTACAATACCGTGTGCTACTGTGCAACAACGCGTATTACTGTGTTTTAACCACCGGGTATTCCAACAGTATTAACGGTAACAACTATGCCGTTATTTATAACAACTTATTTTTGTCGTTTTCTTCATCCAATCGCTTTCCGTTATGGGGCCCACAAAAGACTGCGCCGTCGTACGAATATTCTCCGACAGTAAAAATATTCCACGACCAAGCGAATATTCCCCGACAACAATGAATATTTTATAACCACTTGCTTATTTAAAATATTTGCGCATTTTACCCATAACTGACCACATTAATCAAATCAACCCTTACTATTTCAGAATAATAAATAGAGGAAATTAAATTTCATTTATTAATAATTTGGGCTCTTACACATACGTTGCTTGCTCATTGGATGAGGATGATTGATCTCATGATCATTTGTGTGGAGACACTAAAGCAAGTATGTAGGTGCTTATTAGAGAATAAGTTCACTGAACATGGCTCACTAAGGAATACCTAATGAAGTTTTACTTGCCTGCCAATAGGAATTCCTGTAGTGATAGTAGTACAAGTGATCATTGGACTTGAGATCATCATAGTATCTTGTGTATAATGAGTTATACTTTGACTTATTCCTTAAGACCCTTAAGGTATATCAAAGGGTATGCTTGGGTATAATAAGTTGTACATGGAGATAATGTATGATCAATAAAGAATCTACCGCTTCTAGTAAAAGAAGAGAAATGTCCTATGTGATTTGATAAATGACAACCCAGTAGTCCTTGGCCAAGACAGAATGAAATTAGAAAGGAGTTTCTAATTTGCATTATTTGGAGTTGTGCATTTAAGAGTCGAAATACATATAATTAAATAAAATAAGACTTGACAGTAATTTCATATCTTATATTTAATTGGGACATTGTATGGTGGAAGGATTGAATTGTACGGTAACTATTTACTCAAAGGTTCTTTTATGATTAATGTTAAAACCTACATTATCTTGAAAGTCGTTAATCGCTAGAGAGGCTTATCCATATTGTAGAATAAATATTATTTATTTAAATAAATTAATATTTTAATTTATTTATTTAAATAAGATTAGAATTGTTCTAATTGATTTATTCACAACCGGTTTAATATGGAAAACCTAAAGGGTCACACCATAAAAGGAAGAATAATTTTTTAAGAAGTTAATGACATAATCGTAATAATATGTTAAGTATATTTAATTTAATCTATTGTGATAGAATAAATTAAATAGCTTAATATTTATTATTTAATATTTTAGAAATATTAAATATAAATTAATAAGAGGAGTCTTATTAATATTATTACAATTATTATTATTTTAATTTCTAAAAAAGTTTATGAATTAATTTAGTATTAGTACTCTCATTTATTTTTAATAAGATTAGGAGGCTAATTAATTAAAAGATTTTAATTAATTATTCCTAATAAGATTGGGAGCATAATTAATTAAAGGAGTTTAATTAATTAAAATAAAACTTAAATCCTTATTTGTTAAGAAGGGTTGCCCACATCTATAAATAAGAGTAGTCTTATTATGGGTAAGTTGTTGTTGTTGACTTTTTCACAACAGATGTGATCCCAACAGTTGGGCGAGTACGCTCTTTTTTTAAAACCTAGGGTTTAGCCAAATACCCATCTTCTTGAATTTTTGTTCTTCCTTGGTGGATCACCTTTAGAGGCCAAACACTTGGGTGGCTAATGTTGATCAAAGGAAGGAACCAAACTCGGTGGATTCAAGATGGAGCGCGAAAAGATTGGAGGTGAACTTGTACCTGAGGAAGCTCGAAACTTCAAGGGTATGATTCTTGTTCTTCTTATTTTCGTTTAATTAATAATTGTGCATAAAGGATGATCCGGGTATATGATTTGTAAAATTTTAAAACTCTGATTTTCCATGCTTTCGTTTATTTTATGCAATTTGATTGCGTTCATGAATATTACAAACCTAACAGGGTTATCCCAGTTTGCGTCCCACTTGGTTGATAATGAGGAGAGAACGTCCTACTTGCGCTCAACGTTTAAATTTAACTCCAGAGAAATTAGACTTTGATTTATCTGTTGAAACTCTGTTAGGAGAAACCTTCATTACATCCACTGTTTATAAGTCTTGTTTAATTTAAATCGATAACCGCACATTACCTGTCGATCTTATCTCTTTTAAAATACTTGCATTTGATGTGATTTTAGGGATTGATTGGTTAACTACTCATCAAGCTAAAATCGATTATTTTCGTAAGGTTGTTAGCTTTCATATTTCTAACCAACCTATTATGCGAATTCAAGCAATCAAACTACTAAAGTCAATCACTGTCATATCAAGCCATAAAGCTATTCGTTTATTAAAAAACGAATGTCAAGCTTTCTTAGCCCATGTCATGGATTTAAATAAAAATACTTCAGATTTGAATGATATTTCTATTGTTAATAAATTTCCTGACGTATTCCCTGAAGAACTTCCTGGCCTACCCCCAGAGCGTGAAATTAAATTTTGTATCGACCTTTTATCCGATACAAAACCTATTTCCAAAGCCCCATATCGAATGGCTCCTATTAAAATTCAGGAGTTAAAAATCTAACTACAGGAATTGTTAGACATCAGTTTCATTCATCCTAGTACATCTCCTTGGGGTGCTCCTATATTATTCGTGAAGAAAAAAGATGGAAGTATGCGACTTTGTATTGACTATCGGGAGTTAAATCATGTCACCGTCAAAAATAGGTACCCGTTACCTCGAATTGATGACATGTTTGACCAGTTGCAAGGTGCTAGATTCTTTTTAAAGATCGATCTTTGTTCGGGATATCATCAGTTAAAAGTTAAAACTGATGACATTCCAAAGACTGCTTTCAGAACTAGGTACGGGCATTACGAATTCCTAGTCATGTCTTTTGGATTGACTAATGCTCCTACGGCCGTCATGGATATGATGAACCGAGTATTCAAGGAATATTTGGATCATTTTGTTGTTGTCTTTATTGATGATATCCTCATATACTCCAAAAGCCATGAAGATCATAAGCAACACTTGAGGCTAATACTCCAAAAGCTTCGTGAAAACAAGCTATATGCCATGTTGAAGAAATATGAGTTCTGGCTTGAGGAAGTAGTATTCCTTGGGCATATGATATCAAATCATAGAATATCTGTTGACCCGGCAAAGATTGAAGCAATTCAAAGCTGGGAGCAACCTAAGTCAGTTACTGAAGTACGTAGCTTTCTGGGCTTAGCTGGTTATTATCGGAGATTCGTGAAAGAATTTTCTCGAATCGCTACTCCATTAACTCAATTGACTCGAAAAGATACAAAATTTGGTTGGAGCGAGGAGTGTGAGAAGAGTTTTTAAGAACTCAAGAGGAGACTCATTTCAGCACCTGTTCTGACAATACCATTTAGTTCGGAAGGAGAAGTCATCTACAATGATGCTTCAGGCAGAGGTTTAGGATGTGTTCTCATGCAACATGGAAAAGTTATAGCCTATGCCTCGCAACAACTCAAAGAATATGAGAAGAATTATCCTACTCATGATCTAGAGTTGGCAGCTGTCGTTTTCGAACTTAAAATCTAGAGGCATTACCTGTATGGAGAGAAGGTGGAGATCTTTACGGATCATAAAAGCCTCAAATATTTCTTCACTCAAAAGGAACTCAACATGCGGCAACGACGTTGGCTTGAACTGTTAGAAGATTATGATCATACTATTCAATATCATCCTGGAAAAGCGAACATGGTAGTTGACGCATTGAGTAGAAGATCATATGCGGGTACGAGTGCGATATTGTCAACACAAAGGCTCATTTTATATGACTTGCAAAGGATGGAGATAGAGATAAAGACTCCAGGGACCCACATGATGATGGCAAATATATGAGTAGAATCGACTTTAATCGATAAAGTTAAAGTTGCTCAAACTACAGACCTAGAGTTGATGTGTATGAAGAAGAAAGTGCAAGAAGGTGCTATTTCGGAAGCAAGAATCGATAAAGAAGGAATACTTAGAGTCAAATCCAGACTTTGTGTTCCTAACAACTCTGATTTGAAGTATAAAATCATGATGAAGGGGCAAAACACACCGTTTGCAATCCATCTTGGAAGTAGCAAAATGTATCGTGATATTCGGTATACATTTTGGTGGAGCAATATGAAGAGGGAGATCGCGGAGTTTATCTCAAGGTGTTTAACGTGTCAACGTGTCAAGGCGGAGCATCAAGTGCCAAAAGGTCCATTGCAACTACTTGAAATTTTAGAATGGAAGTGGGAGCACATTACCATGAATTTCGTTACCGGTCTTCCCATGGTTTCTCAAGGCATAGATGTAATTTGGGTCATTGTTGATAGATTGACCAAGTCTGCTCATTTCTTACCTATACGAGAAACTTATTCACTTGAACGTCTTGCTCGTATGTACATAAATGAGATTGTAAGACTGCATGGTATGCCAGTATCCATAGTTTCTGATCGAGACCCAAGATTTACTTCACAGTTTTGGGTCAGTTTGCAAAAATCTATGGGCACTGATTTACGATTTAGTTAGGCATATCATCCTCAAATGGACGGGCAGTCAGAGAGGACTATTCAAACTCTTGATGATCTATTAAGACTCTGTGTCCTTGATTTCAAAGGAAGTTGGGACAAGTTCTTGCCATTGGTGGAATTCTCCTACAACAACAGTTATCAAGCAAGTATTGGCATGGCTCCATTTGAGGCGTTGTATGGACGCAAGTGTCGTTCTCTATTATGTTGGGACGAGGTGGGTGAAGCAATGTTGTTGGGACCAGAATTGGTACGTATGACAACAGAAAAGATTCAAATAATCCGATAACGTATAAAAACCTTACAAGATAGACAAAAGAGTTATGCTGATCTTCATCGAAAAGACATGGAGTTCAATGTTGGAGATCATGTGTTGTTACGTGTCGCTCCATGGAAAGGAGTTACGAGATTTGGAGAGAGAGAAAAGCTCAATCCTCGATTCATTGGCCCATTCAAAATCCTCGATCGAGTAGGAACTGTAGCTTATAAACTCGCCATACTGCCAAGTATGTCTCGTGTTCATAACGTTTTTCACATATCCATATTACGTAAACATGTGGAAGACCCGAACTACATTATTGAGTTAGAACCAGACGAAATAGCGGAAGATTTAACGTATGAAGAAGTACATGTTAAAATCTTGGATAAGAAGGAACATATTCTATGCTCCAAGGTTATACCTCAAGTCAAAGTTGTGTGGAGAAACCACGATGTTGAGGAAATGACCTGGGAGTTAGAATCTGAAACGAAATCAAGGTATCCTCTCCTCTTCGATATACCAGGTATGTACCCTAATTTCGAGGACGAAATTTCATAAGAAGGGGAGGTTGTAAGACCCCAACTTTTATGAATAAAGATTATTTTTTTTCTCTAAATATCATTTTGAATATTATGGTGTGGATTTGATATAATGTTATAGTTGTGGGTAATATTTATAAATTTTGTAAAGTAAGCAAGTTGTTATAAAATATTCGTTTGGTCGGGGAATATTCTTTTTGTCGGAGAATATTCGTACGATGGCACAATCATTGGTGGACCCCACAACAAAATTATTGTCGGAGTTAGAAAACGACAGAAATATCTTTTTACGAAAAATAACGGCAAAAGTTTTACCGTTAACTGTCGAAATACCTGGTGGTAAATGTACAGTAATACGTGTGGTTGTATAGTAGCACACGATATTGATTATTGATGCTTACGTAAGAAGTCACTCAGTTATACTCAATTATTGCTACAATAATTGCTGCATAGTATCTCATATTATTGATTCAATTATTGTCACAGTATCATCTGCATAATATTTTATATTATTAAATCAATAATTGAGACGATAAAGTTATTTATATTATTATTTATAATATTGACGATGTCTAGAAAGTTCAGTCGAGGAGAGGTTTGGTCACCTAATTGCGCGCCAATAGGGAGAAATCCTTATCGGAAAGCCCCCTCTTTCCTGGGAATGATCTGGTTGTTAAATCTTGTGAGTTATAATATTAATGATGAATAATTGTTGGAATATTAAAAATGTGTTGATTGAAGACAAAATAATTTATGGTAATATTTATTCAATCTTTGATATAAATAAGAAGTCTGTTATGAGACGTTTGTGGTAAGTTTGGTTTTTTCTATGGGGGCCCTTATGTCATCATCTAAGAGTCATTTTCGCCAATAGTAATTACCTCTACAAGCGTCGAACCACTTGTCATTTCACATTGCAGGCGTCGAACCACTTGTCGTTTCATATTGCAGGCGTCGAACCACTTGTCATTTCATATTGTAGGCGTCGAACCACTTGTTGTTTCACATTACAGGCGTCAAACCACTTTTCTTTTCACATCACCAGTCGTCAAGCCACTTGCCTCTTCACATTATAAGGACTAAGCTAGAAATCTTCTATAAATAGAAACTTATTTCTTCTTTCATTCTCACCAATTCACTACGACTCATAAGAGAATTCTATAGAGAGAGAATCAGAGAGAAAGAAGAAGAGTATTTTGTTACTACACTATTTCAGTATCTAATATCCTACTAAGGTAAGGGGTATTATTTTTTTCGTATTCGTAAGGGATATTATTTTTGTTCAATATTCGTATTAAATAATATTTTCTTCCATACTCTGTAGTATGTAAGTAATATTATTTCATTTTAGTTTTGAATTCTACACTCATGTTGTTAAGTATTGCTTCTATACTACTTGAAATTAGTAGAATATCCTTGAAATTTGCGCTTCATCTAGTATCGTTTTACAAGGATATTTTTCTGAACATTCTTGTTAAAGTTTAATCTTTTCATGCCGGAGTACTATTCACATGGTAGTATTCATAAAGTACTATTCACGGGATACTATTCATGATAATAATTAATTTCTTTTCTGTCTAAATTATTTTTGATACAATATTATTCTTGAATTTTACTTCACAAAGCAGTATCATGTTGGCAATTTGGACATTATTGAATTCTAGATAAATTGAATTATAAATCTTTAAAATTTATTCTTGCTCTCATTTAAATTGATTTCTTATATCATTGTCATCATCCTCATGCTTATATTGTGATGAAAGTCATCATTGGCCGTAGTGCATAGATGAACTGTTGATTGGTATGATTATGACCAGGGATTATTCGGTATAATCATGACTGTAATGTTACAAATGATGTGGTAAAAGTCCTCATTGGCCCATAGTGCATTGATGGATAGTTGTTGGAATGATCATGACCATTGGTGAAAACACGATTATCCTTGGCCTGTAGTGCATGAATAATTCGTGGTTGTGATACTAATGAATATCCTTGGCCCGTAATGCAGGGATGATTCAATGATGTGGATTATTTATTAAGCTGAGTCTCAGCGATAAAACTGTTGATAAACTTTTTAAATCATAGAAGATAGTTGATATCATGCTCAACTTGACTCTTCTAATGGATTGCTTGTTCCGCTGCAGTTAAACTTGATGTTTATTATATTTTATCAATTTAACAATGTTGAAGGCTAACGATAATTTATTCTGCATTATTTTAGTTATAATATTTCTTACTGGGTTAGTTGAGCTCACCCTTTGCTATCATTGTTCTCTTTAGGAAATGAAAATATAGCTGGGACTAGTCAGGAAACGGAGTGACGGTCCAAATGTTTGCATTAGTAGTCCTCACTATTCTGTGAAATAATGTGATAATAAATATAATGAGGACTTATTTTGAGTTTGAATACTATCTAGAAGACAATATTTGTATTAAAACCCACAGCTTATGTTTTGTCGTATTCTACACGACACTTAACAGTTGTATAAACTAAGTTTGTATTTGTATTCTGTACCATGTATTTGGCGATTCAGAATGAGTGATGTATATCTATTTTGGGGGCGTCACATAATAAATATTCAAAACTACCTCCTCCAATGCAAAGTTAGAGTTATATTTTAACTAGTCAATTCGAGAAACCTAATTGATCAAAATTAATATAAATTTATTTAAGTTTAAAAGTAACAATTTATTACTTTTAACTAAGTATTACTTTTAACTACTATATACAATAGTTATTTTTTATATTAAAATTTAATAAATTCATATCTGTTTATTCAAACTAACTTAAATTTTTTTAAACATATCTCTAATTTTTTAATAGAAATGGAGCGTTATTTTTTTCACTCATTGCCATAACTAATGTAACACCCCCTTTCCAAAATAGAAAGAGAGGTTACTCAAAACATAACAAAACTAATGAATTTACTAGCAAGACTCAAAGCCACAAAAGAATAGTCTTAATAACTGATAAATACCACAAGTTAACCATAATAAATCTCAAACTGTTTCAAACCACAATCTAAAATAATTATTACAATTCCAAGTAAATTGACACATCAAGTCTAAATATAATATTTCTAAATCATTGGAATGAATGGAGCTCTCATCACACTTGCCCTTTATTCCCCTGATTACCTGCCGGAAGAAAAACACAGCATGAGCTAAATGCCCAGTACGGATATAGAATTACAAATAATGAACCAAAATAACTAACTCAATTAAATGAAAAGAGATGAAACGAACTGAAACGAAACGAACAAATCTAACACAACGAAATAATAGGCTGAATTAAATGACTGGGTGTTATTTCATACCGAGCTCAGAATAAAACAGAAATATACCTTGCCACACAGGAAAGTCAAATAATGCCACAAAGGCAATCAAAATAATGCCACACAGGCAAGTCACACATCGGACTACGTAATCCAGATGCATGCAAAATCGAAAGGCGTGTTTGGCACAAACATCACCAATCCGCAGAACAGAACTGAACTGAAAACTAGGGTCGACCCATACACCTCCCACAACAAAACACCAAATGGCCAACTCCCACCGGAGCACAAAACGGAGACGCTGTGGACTGATCACACCGCCACGGAAAGTGTCATGCCTCGGTGCCAAGAGGACATGTCTGTGGTAGCCCCACAGGTGGTTATAGCTCAGGTATACCCTACGATATTCTAACAAAAATATAATGTCACAACACATGCGACAAAATATCAACACAAAGGGGTTTTAACATGTACATGTTAAATCGAACGAATCATCAACACAAGTCTCCAAAAATATACTAACATGTACATCACTATAAATATCAAAATAAAATTTAGACATGATACACTAGTCTAAATAGTACAAACATGAGTTCTAATATAACGCCAAAACAAAATAATCACAATAAATTGATGAGGAATAATTATGAGAAGCAATACCGAATTTCGAAACGACTAACGTAACGAACAAATTAAAAAAAATAGTCTCGCTGAAAGAGTACGGAATCCGTACCTGGATTAAGCAATGTAATACCCAAAATTTATACTCCAAATTTGACTCGTTTAGACTTTCTCCGTTCAATCTAAATAGTTTAATAAAATTTTATTACAATCAATTCATTAATAACATAATAATATTAAATTTATTATTAAAAACTTTTACAACTATGTCGGCAAAATTAATTAATTTAAATTAATATACATAACTTCAATTTAATTACCAATTCTGATTTATAAATTTCATGGCTAAATACTTATTAAAATATAATATATATATATATATATATATATATATATATATATATATATATATATATATATATATATATATATATATATATATATACCACATTCCTGAAGCAAGACTTTTGATCACTATAAATACATAATATAATAATATACTCATGAATAAAGAATCCTTTTTTACCTTGGTGAATTGTTATGTTTCCTTTTTCTTTTCCTCCGATTCTTCCACCGCCGCTCAGTTTTTGTTCTCTCTTTTCCCCAATTCGAAATAAAAGTATACGGCTCAAATTAGGTTATCTATTAACAATATTTTATTAATTAATAATATATATATATATATATATATATATATATATATATATATATATATATATATATTAACTCTCTAAATTTTAATAGGATTTTAAAATTACACAATTATAAATTAGACTCATTTAGTTTAAAGCCCAATTTTACCAATTAATTTATCCACACTAATTAATATTTATTAGTCAATATAAATTAAATACTAGTTTGACCCAAATAAATGACAAAGTCCAATTAATATGTTTGTAAAACAAAATAATCTTTTATTATTTAATATTTATTTATTAATTAATTTTTACCGGGTATTACATCACCTACCCCTTAAAAGAATTCCGTCCCCGTAATCAAAAGAATAGAACGTACCTAATTATTAAAAAGATGCGAATATTTCGCTCGAATAGACTCCTCAAGCTCCCAAGTGGCTTCTCGCTCCGAATGGTTCCTCCACAGAACCTTAACAAACGGAATAGTCTTCCTCCTCATAATCCTTTTTTGACGATCCAAAATCGCCTCAGTTTTCTCCTCACAAGTAAGATCCTCCCGAATCTTATCGAATGGATATTGCACCACATGCAACGGATGATAGTGATAACTACTCAATACTGACACATGGAATACATTGTGCACATGAGCTAGCTGTGGAGGCAAAGCTAACCGATATGCAACCTCACCAACCCTCTCCAGAATCTCAAATGGTCCAATATAACGCGGACTAAGTTTCCCTTTCAACCCAAATCGCCGGATTCCCTTCCAAGGAGAAACTTTTAGAAACACATGTTCACCAGGTTCAAACTCTAAAGTCCTCCTATGCTTATCAGCATAACACTTCTTCCGTGATCGAGCCGACTTTAGTTTCTCCTTAGCCACCGCTACCTTTTTCGTAGTGATTTGAACTAACTCAGGCCCTTCTATGGCCCTTTCACCAACCTCGTCCCAAAAAGTTGGTGCCCGACACTTTCTACCATACAGTGCCTCAAACGGAGCCATTCCAATACTTGCATGCCAGTTGTTGTTATAAGCAAACTCAACTAGGCTCAAGTAATCAACCCAATTACCTGACCACTCAAGTGCACAAGACCTCAACATGTCCTCCAATGTCTGAATAGTCCGTTCGGATTGCCCATCAGTTTGCGGATGAAAAGAAGTGCTAAAGTTGAGCCGAGTACCCCAAGCTCGTTGAAACCCTTTCTAGAACCGTGAAGTAAACCGTGGGTCCCGATCTGAAATAATAGACACCGGAGTACCATGAAGTCTAATAATATCTTGCTGAAAGATATGTGCCAACCTATCCACCGAGTAACCCTCATGGATAGCCAAAAAGTGTGCCGATTTGGTCAGTCGGTCCACCACTACCCAAATGGCATCATTCTTCCTGAAAGTCTTCGGCAAACCAGTCACAAAATTCATCGTGATATCTTCCCACTTCCACACTGGAATGTCTAACTGTTGCAGCAAACCACTAGCTCGTTGATGTTCTATCTTCACTTGTTGACAAGTAAGACACTTCCCAACATGTTCAGCCACGTCTTGTTTCTTCCTATTCCACCAAAAATTCTTCTTCAAATCTCTATACATCTTCGTAGAACCTGGATGAATAGAAAATGGCGAACTATGAGCCTCAGCCAACATAGCCTCTCGAATGATTGGATCTGATGGTACACACAATCGCTCACCTAACCAAATCACACCGTGATCATCAATACGAAACTTAGACTGCTTGCCCTCCTCTAGATTCTGCATCATACTCCACAACTCCCCATCTTCCTTTTGAGCTTCCTTGACTCGTGAGATAAGAGAGGGCTCCACTCTCATACCTGCCAAATGCCCATCTGAACCTCGTACATACAACTCCAACTCGATCCGCTCCATATACGAAATAAGCTAAGGTTGTGTAATAAGGGCTGCTACACTCCCTGAACTCTTTCGGCTAAGAGCATCTGCAACCACATTTGCCTTCCCCGGGTGATACTGAATCCTCACATCATAATCTTTTAGAAGCTCCAACCAACGCCTCTGCCTCATATTGAGCTCCTTCTGAGTAAAAATATATTTAAGACTTTTATGATCGGTGAAGTTATCACAAGTCTCTCCATACAAATAGTGCCTCCAAATCTTTAAGGCAAAGATCACCGCTGCCAACTCTAAATCATGAGTGGGGTAGTTCACCTCGTAAGGTTTAAGCTGCCTAGAAGCATAAGCAATCACCTTACCGTGTTGCATCAAAACACACCCCAAGCCTTTCTTAGAGGCATCACTATAAATCTGGTAACCTCCAGTCCCCGATGGCAATGCAAGTATAGGAGCTGTCACAAGTCGTTTCTTCAACTCCTCGAAACTCTTATCACGCTCCTCATTCCACACAAACTTTGTGTCCTTTCTCATCAACTGGGTCAATGTTAAGGCAAGCAAGGAAAACCCTTCCACAAACCTCCTATAATACCCTGCCAAACCCAAGAAACTCTTAATCTCTGTCACCGTGGTAGGTCTCGACCATTTAGTGATAGCCTCAACCTTCGCAGGATCCACCTTAATGCCCTCAGCAGAAACAATGTGACCCAAAAATGTAACCTGCTCCAATCAAAACTCGCATTTAGAGAATTTAGCATACAATTTCTCTTTCTGCAAAATCTCTAACACTGTGCAAAGATGCTCCTCATGTTCTTCCTTAGGCTTGGAGTAAACCAAAATGTCATCAATAAAGACAATAACAAATTGGTCCAAGTACTCCCTGAACACCCGATTATTTAAATCCATAAACACAGCTAGAGCGTTAGTCAACCCGAATGGCATCACCAGAAACTCGTAGTGCCCATATCGAGTACGAAATGCCGTCTTAGGAATATCCTCATCCCTCACCCTCAACTGATGATAGCCCGGTCTCAAATCTATCTTCAAAAAATACTTTGCCCCCTGAAGTTGGTCAAACGAGTCATCAATCCTCGGCAATGGATACCGATTCCTGATGGTGATCTTGTTCAACTCTCTTTAGTCTATACACAGCCTCATAGACCCATCCTTCTTCTTTACAAACAAGACCGGAGCACCCCACGGCGAAACACTCGGTCGAATCGCGCCACGATCTAACAATTCCTGCAACTGCTCCTTCAACTCCTGCAACTCCAACGGTGCCATCCGATACGGCGCCTTAGAGATAGGCTCCGCACCAGGAACAAGCTCAATAGCAAACTCCACTTCCTACTGCGGTGGTAACCCTGACAACTCCTCAGGAAACACATCAAAAAAATCACGAACAGTTAGAACATCCTCAATACGGGACTCACCCTTAGAGGTATCCTTCACAAATGCCAAATGTGACGCCCCCAAAATTAGGTATACATCACCCATCTTGGGTCGTCAGATACATAGTACAGAATACAAATACAACTGATTAATACATCTGTCGTGTACAATACGACAAAACATAAACTGTGAGTTTGAATACAAATATTATCTTCTAGAGAGTATTCATACTCAAAAGGAGTCCTCATTACATTTATTAACACACTATTACATAGAATAGTGAGGACTACTAACTAATATTATCATTAGGACCATCACTCTGTACCCCGACTTGTCCCAGCTACGTTCTCATTTCCTGAAGAGAACAGTGAAAGAAAGGGTGAGCTCAACTAGCCCAGTAAGAAATATTATGACTAAGATAATGCAGAATAAATTATCATTAGCCTTCAACAATGTTAAACTGATAAAATATAATAGACATCAAGTTTAACTGTAGCGGAACAAGCAATCCATTAAAAGAGTCAAGTAGAAAATAAACTCTACTATCTTTTATGATTTAAAAAGTTTTTCAACACTGTAATCGCTGAGACTCAGCTTAATAAAATAATCCACATCATCGAATCACCCCTGCACTACGGCCAAGGATATTCGTGTATTCATTAATGGTCATGATCATGCCAACAACTGTCCATCAATGCACTACGGGCCAATGAGGACTTTTACCACATCATTTGTAACATTACGGTCATGATTATACCGAATAATCCCTGGTCATAATCATACCAAGTCCATCTATGCAATACAGGCCACAGATGACTTTCAACATTTTATAAACATGAGGATGATGACAATGATATAAGAATTCAATAAAACAAGTTCAAGAATTAATTTATCCAGGAATTAACAACGTCCAAATTGTCAACATGATACTGCATTGTGGAGTAAAATTCAAGAATGCTTAGAAGAATATTTTCTTGAAAAGATACTGGATGAACCGCAACTATCAAGGATATTCCACAAATTTCATGGAGTATAGAAATCAAAACTTAACCAACTGAGTACAATAAAGAATGGAATAACAAAAGAAATCACCATGCATGCGATAGACCGCACAGACAGGTTATTCCAATAGAATAATAAATAATGGAACCAGGTCCGGCGTAAACGCACAGACAGGATATTCCGACAGAATAATAAATAATGGAACCAGGTCCGGTGTAAAACACACAGACAGGATATTCCAACAGAATAATAATAAAACGGAACCAGGTCCGGTGTAAAACACACAGACAGGATGTTCCAACAGAATAATAAACGGAACCAGGTCCGGTGTAAAACACACAGACAGGATGTTCCAACAGAATAATAGAAGAATGTCACCAAGTATAGGGTAGACCGCGTATACTGGTTATTCCAACAGAATAATAACAAATGGAATAACAGAAGTTCTCTTCATGAATATAAAAGAAATAATATTCCCTACCTTAAAAGAACTGGATATTGGAAAAGTGATGTAGCAGAATACTTTTATTCTCTCTCTCTTATTCTCTCTATACTTTCTCTCTCTATAACTTGAATGAATTCGTGAAAAATAATGAAGCCCTAGGCCTCTATTTATAGAAAAACTGAGGGTGGCTCTTGGTCTTAACGAAGGGTCAAATGACTCTTGGTCTTAACGAAGGTCAAATGACTCTTGGTAATATTGAAGGGACAACTACTATTGACGAAAATAATTACTATTGACCAAGGTAAATACTATTGACGAAGGTAATTACTATTGACGATGGTAATTACTATTGACGACGGTAATTACTATTGACGAAGAGACTCTTAGATGATGACATATGGCCCCCCATAAAATAACCAAACTTACCACAACGTCTCAATAATATAACATATTATACAGATGATACTATGACAATAATTTAAGAGATATGATGCAGCAATTACTGTAGCAATAATTGAGTATAGCTGAGTGACTTCTCACGTAAGCATCAATAATCAATACCGTGTGCTACTATGCAACCACGCGTATTACTGTACTTTTACTACCGAGTAGTTCAACAGTTTTAACGGTAACACCTCAGCTGTTATTTTTATAGAAAGATAATTCTGTCGTTTTCTCAATCCGACAATAATTCCGTTGTGGGGTCCACCAATGATTGTGCCGTCGTACGAATATTCCCCGACAAAAAGAATATTCTCCGACCAAACGAATATTTTATAACAACTTGCTTACTTTGCAAAATTTATAAATATTACCCACAACTATAACATTATATCAAATTAACTCCATAATATTCAAAAATGATATTTATAGAAAATTCATCTTTATTTATAAAAGTTGGGGTCTTACAACCTCCCCTTCTTATGAAATTTCGCCCTCGAAATTAGGGTACGTACCTGGTATGTCGAAGAGGTAAGGATACCTTGATTTCATTTCTGATTCTAACTCCCAAGTCATTTCCTCAACATCGTGGTTTCTCCACAAAACTTTAACTTGAGGTATAACCTTGGAGCGTAGAATATGTTCCTTCTTATCCAAGATTTGAACAGGAACTTCTTCATACGTCAAATCCTCCGCTATTTCGTCCGGTTCTAACTCAATAATGTGGTTCGGGTCTTCCACATATTTGCGTAACATGGATATGTGGAAAACGTTATGAACACGAGACATACTTGGCGGTAAAGCGAGTCTATAAGCCACAGTTCCTACTCGATCGAGGATTAAAAATGGACCGATGAATCGAGGATTTAGCTTTCCTCTCTTTCCAAATCTCGTAACTCCTTTCCATGGAGCAACACGTAAGAACACATGATCTCCTACATCAAATTCCACGTCCTTTCGATGAAGATCAGCATAACTCTTTTGTCGATCTTGTGAGGTTTTTATACGTTGTCGGATCGTTTGAATCTTTTCTGTAGTCATACGTACCAACTCCGGTCCCAACAACGTTGCTTCGCCCACCTCATCCCAGCATACTGGAGAACGACATTTTCTTCCATACAATGCTTCGAATGGAGCCATGCCAATACTTGCTTGATAACTGTTGTTGTAGGAAAACTCCACCAATGGTAAGAACTTGTCCCAACTTCCCTTAAAGTCAAAGACACAGAGTCTTAATAGATCTTCAAGAGTTTGAATAGTCCTCTCTGATTGTCCGTCCGTCTGAGGATGATATGCTGAACTAAATCGTAACTCCGTGCCCATAGCTTTTTGTAAACTAACCCAAAATCGTGAAGTGAATCTTGGGTCTCGATCAGAAACTATGGATACTGGCATACCATGCAGTCTTACAATCTCGTTTATGTACATACGAGCAAGACGTTCAAGTGTATAAGTTTCTCGTATCGGTAAGAAATGAGCAGACTTGGTCAATCTATTAACAATGACCCAAATCGCATCAATACCTTGAGAAACCCTAGGAAGACCGGTAACGAAATCCATGGTGATGTGCTCCCACTTCCATTCTGGAATTTCAAGTGGTTGCAATGGACCTTTTGGTACTTGATGCTCCGCTTTGACTCGTTGACAAGTTAGACACCTTGAGATAAACAACGCTATCTCTCTCTTCATATTGCTCCACCAAAATGTATGACGAAGATCATGATACATTTTGGTACTTCCAGGATGGATTGCAAATGGTGTGTTGTGCGCCTCCATCATGATTTCATACTTTAAATCAGGGTTGTTAGGAACACAGAGTCTGGAGTTGACTCGAAGTATTCCTTCTTCATCGATTCTTGCTTCCGGCATAGAACCTTCTTGCACTTTCTTCCTCATACGCATCAGCTCCAGGTCTGTAGCTTGAGCAGCTTTAACTTTATCGATTAAAGTCGGTTCTACTCGTATATTCGCCATCATCACATGGGTCCCTGGAGTCTTCAACTCTATCTCCATCCTTTGCAAGTCACACAAAATGGGCCTTTGCGTTGTTAATATTGCACTTGTACCCGCATATGATCTTCTACTCAATGCGTCAGCTACCACGTTCGCTTTTCCAGGATGGTATTGAATGGTATGATCATAATCTTTCAACAGTTCAAGCCAACGTCGTTGTCGCATGTTGAGTTCCTTTTGAGTGAAGAAATATTTGAGGCTTTTATGATCCGTAAAGATCTCCACTTTCTCCCCATACAAGTAATGCCTCCAAATTTTAAGTGCAAAGACAACAGCTGCCAACTCTAGATCATGAGTAGGATAATTCCTCTCATATTCCTTGAGTTGTCTTGATGCATAGGCTATGACTTTTCCATGTTGCATGAGAACGCATCCCAATCCTTTGCTCGAAGCATCACTGTAGATGACAAATCCCTCCGAGCCAGATGGTATTGTTAGAACAGGTGCTGAAATGAGTCTCCTCTTGAGTTCTTGAAAACTTTGCTCACATTCTTCGCTCCAACCAAACTTTGTATCTTTCCGAGTCAGCTGAGTTAATGGAGTAGCGATTCGAGAAAATCCTTCCACGAATCTTCGATAATAACCAGCTAAACCAAGAAAGCTACGTACCTCGGTCACTGATTTAGGTTGCTCCCAGCTTTGAATAGCTTCAATCTTTGCCGGGTCAACAGATATTCCACGACTTGATACTACGTGCCCAAGGAATGCTACCTCCTCCAGCCAGAACTCGCATTTCTTCAACTTGGCATAAAGCTTGTATTCACGAAGCTTTTGGAGTACCAGCCTCAAGTGTTGGTCATGATCTTCACGGCTTTTGGAATAAATAAGGATGTCATCAATAAAGACGACCACAAAGTGATCCAAATATTCCTTGAATACCCGGTTCATCATATCCATGAAGGCAGCAGGAGCATTAGTCAATCCAAAGGACATGACTAGGAATTCATAATGCCCGTACCGAGTTCTAAAAACCGTCTTTGGAATATCCTCAGTTCTAACCTTCAGCTGATGATATCCAGAACGAAGATCGATCTTTGAAAAGAATTGTGCTCCTTGCAACTGGTCAAACAGGTCATCAATACGTGGCAATGGGTACCTGTTTTTGATGGTGACATGATTCAACTCCCGATAATCAATACAAAGTCGCATACTTCCATCTTTCTTCTTCACGAATAGAACAGGAGCTCCCCAAGGAGAAGTACTAGGACGAATAAAGCCAATGTCTAACAATTCCTGCAGTTGGATCTTTAACTCCTGAAGTTCAATAGGAGCCATTCGATATGGGGCTTTGGAAATGGGTTTTGTACCAGGTTCAAGGTCGATACAAAATTCAATTTCACGCTCTGGGGGTAGGCCAGGAAGTTCTTCGGGAAATACGTCAGGAAATTTATTAACAACAGAAATATCATTCAAAGCTGACGTATTTTTGTTTAGATCTGTGACATGAGCTAAGAAAGCTTGACATCCGTTTTTCAATAAACGAATAGCTTTATGGCTTGAGATGACAGCGATTGATTTTAATGGTTTGGTTGCTTGAATTCGCATAATAGGTCGATTAGGAATATGAAAGCTAACAACCTTACGAAAACAATCAATTTTTGCATGATGAGTAGTTAACCAATCAATCCCTAGAATCACGTCAAATGCAAGTATTTTTAATGAAATAAGATCGACAGGTAATGTGTGGGTACCAACTTGAACCAAACAAGACTTATAAACCGTGGATGTAATGAAGGTTTCTCCCAATGGAGTTTCAACTGCTAAGTCAAAGTCTAATTTCTCCGGAATCAAATTTAATCGATGAGCGCAAGTAGGAGAAATAAAAGAATGGGTTGAACCGGTATCAAATAAAGTATAGACTTCGTTAGAGTTTATGATAAGCTTACCCGTGATGACCTCATTCGGGTTCCTTGCGTTCTGGGAGGTCACAACAAACGCTCTCCCTTGCACAACCGGTTTTGACTTTTCTGGGACGGCCTTTGGTGCCTCCATCCTAGCTGAATTTGTCTTCGGTAAACGACAAAATCGGGCTAAATGACCTTCTCTTCCACAATTATAACATGCTTTGGACGGCATCGCGCAGTTTGGACTGATGTGCCCCTCCCCTCCGCATTTGAAACATATGATAGGTGGTCGTTCTCCTTCCTTAACGACAGGTGCTGGTGCTGACATCTTTCCATCATTGTTGAATCTCCTCTTCTTAAAATGTCCATTCTTATTATTTTGGCCCTGATTACCACCGAAGTGGTTACCATTTCTGGCCTGTTGATTCCCTCCACGCTTGTTGTCACCGCTTCGATGACTGCTCTCACTGGTATTATCATTTTGTCGGCTGCTCTCTTTTGGTTGCGTTATCTCGTTATCGCGCTCCACCAACTGAGCCCTATTTACAACATCTGAATACAAACACAGTTTATGAGAAACAAGATGTTGACGTATCTCCGGCTTCAAACCTCTTAAAAACATCCGCGTCATTCTTTCTTCATTATCCACCAGGTGGGACGCAAACCGGGATAACTCCGCAAATTTTGCCTCGTACTGCGACACGGTCATATTATTCTGCTCCAATTTGATGAACTCCACCTCCTTCATGTGACGAATACTCTCGGGAAAGTATTTGTCGTTAAACAGCTCTTGGAACTTCTCCCAGGACATCTTCAGTGCGGCAGGTTGAGTACGCTTTATCGATTCCCACCAGTAATCTGCCTCTCCTCGCAACATAAAGGCGGCAAAGGGAACCTTTTGCTCCTCGGAGCAACCCAAGACATCAAATATCTTGGTGATCTGCTTTATCCATGTTTCAGCTACAAGTGGTTTGGGTTCTCCCTTAAACTCCGGTGATCCCAGCTCCTTAAACTGTTTAGCGGTGACCGCCAGAGAGTTTCTAGTATTTCCACCTACGTTGTGGACAGGAGCCGCTATCACCTGTTGTTGCATGAATTGCATAAAGCCTCTGAACATTTGATCATTCATCATTTGGTCAGTGTTGTTGTTTGCATGAGGATTGACACCTTCCTGATGCACATTATCCTGATTATTGATATGTGGTGAATCAACAGTCGTCTGTGCTCCATTGCTATTCTCAACGTTCTCAGATGCCATTTTCAGATACTGCCACAAAATAAAAATTAATTGATATGTCATATATTATCCTTATATTATGACCGACCAATTAAATACCATGCAAATAAACTTAGATATGTCATACTAGCGAAGGAATTCCCCGTCTCTCCCCTCCTAGTTCTATTCTCACATCTTAGCCAGGGATCATATCCCTAAGCTCTGATACCAACTGTGACGCCCCCAAAATTAGGTATACATCACCCATCTTGGGTCGTCAGATACATAGTACAGAATACAAATACAACTGATTAATACATCTGTCGTGTACAATACGACAAAACATAAACTGTGAGTTTGAATACAAATATTATCTTCTAGAGAGTATTCATACTCAAAAGGAGTCCTCATTACATTTATTAACACACTATTACATAGAATAGTGAGGACTACTAACTAATATTATCATTAGGACCATCACTCTGTACCCCGACTTGTCCCAGCTACGTTCTCATTTCCTGAAGAGAACAGTGAAAGAAAGGGTGAGCTCAACTAGCCCAGTAAGAAATATTATGACTAAGATAATGCAGAATAAATTATCATTAGCCTTCAACAATGTTAAACTGATAAAATATAATAGACATCAAGTTTAACTGTAGCGGAACAAGCAATCCATTAAAAGAGTCAAGTAGAAAATAAACTCTACTATCTTTTATGATTTAAAAAGTTTTTCAACACTGTAATCGCTGAGACTCAGCTTAATAAAATAATCCACATCATCGAATCACCCCTGCACTACGGCCAAGGATATTCGTGTATTCATTAATGGTCATGATCATGCCAACAACTGTCCATCAATGCACTACGGGCCAATGAGGACTTTTACCACATCATTTGTAACATTACGGTCATGATTATACCGAATAATCCCTGGTCATAATCATACCAAGTCCATCTATGCAATACAGGCCACAGATGACTTTCAACATTTTATAAACATGAGGATGATGACAATGATATAAGAATTCAATAAAACAAGTTCAAGAATTAATTTATCCAGGAATTAACAACGTCCAAATTGTCAACATGATACTGCATTGTGGAGTAAAATTCAAGAATGCTTAGAAGAATATTTTCTTGAAAAGATACTGGATGAACCGCAACTATCAAGGATATTCCACAAATTTCATGGAGTATAGAAATCAAAACTTAACCAACTGAGTACAATAAAGAATGGAATAACAAAAGAAATCACCATGCATGCGATAGACCGCACAGACAGGTTATTCCAATAGAATAATAAATAATGGAACCAGGTCCGGCGTAAACGCACAGACAGGATATTCCGACAGAATAATAAATAATGGAACCAGGTCCGGTGTAAAACACACAGACAGGATATTCCAACAGAATAATAATAAAACGGAACCAGGTCCGGTGTAAAACACACAGACAGGATGTTCCAACAGAATAATAAACGGAACCAGGTCCGGTGTAAAACACACAGACAGGATGTTCCAACAGAATAATAGAAGAATGTCACCAAGTATAGGGTAGACCGCGTATACTGGTTATTCCAACAGAATAATAACAAATGGAATAACAGAAGTTCTCTTCATGAATATAAAAGAAATAATATTCCCTACCTTAAAAGAACTGGATATTGGAAAAGTGATGTAGCAGAATACTTTTATTCTCTCTCTCTTATTCTCTCTATACTTTCTCTCTCTATAACTTGAATGAATTCGTGAAAAATAATGAAGCCCTAGGCCTCTATTTATAGAAAAACTGAGGGTGGCTCTTGGTCTTAACGAAGGGTCAAATGACTCTTGGTCTTAACGAAAGGTCAAATGACTCTTGGTAATATTGAAGGGACAACTACTATTGACGAAAGTAATTACTATTGACCAAGGTAAATACTATTGACGAAGGTAATTACTATTGACGACGGTAATTACTATTGACGACGGTAATTACTATTGACGAAGAGACTCTTAGATGATGACATATGGCCCCCCATAAAATAACCAAACTTACCACAACGTCTCAATAATATAACATATTATACAGATGATACTATGACAATAATTTAAGAGATATGATGCAGCAATTACTGTAGCAATAATTGAGTATAGCTGAGTGACTTCTCACGTAAGCATCAATAATCAATACCGTGTGCTACTATGCAACCACGCGTATTACTGTACTTTTACTACCGAGTAGTTCAACAGTTTTAACGGTAACACCTCAGCTGTTATTTTTATAGAAAGATAATTCTGTCGTTTTCTCAATCCGACAATAATTCCGTTGTGGGGTCCACCAATGATTGTGCCGTCGTACGAATATTCCCCGACAAAAAGAATATTCTCCGACCAAACGAATATTTTATAACAACTTGCTTACTTTGCAAAATTTATAAATATTACCCACAACTATAACATTATATCAAATTAACTCCATAATATTCAAAAATGATATTTATAGAAAATTCATCTTTATTTATAAAAGTTGGGGTCTTACACCAAATACCCATCACAACCCTTTGCTACCAACTTCCCAGCCTTCAAAGTTGAAATCAACTTCAACACCCTACTCGGCTGTGAACCCTGGAACACGAACTCCGGAGACTTCACATCTCCAAATATAACCTTCTTCGCCTGACAATCGATAGTGGCTTGGTGCTTATCCAACCAGTCCATCCCAAGAATGACATCAAAATCGTGAATACTCATCGGAAGAAGATTAGCCCTACGAATATTATCCCCAAAACTTATTGGACACCCTTGACACAAATCAGAAATAACAACAGAAGTCCCCATCGGGGTAGCAATAGACATAACAAAATCTAAAGACTGAGATGGCATACCCAGGTGCCGAATAAAAGACTGAGCGACAACGGAATGAGTAGAACCCGTATCAAACAAAATAGAAGCCTCACGATTACCAACTAAAAGAGTGCTCGAAACAATACCTGGTGCACCTGCTGCCTGGTTATATGTCAAGGCAAACACTCGACCACCCTGACGCTGACCTCCATTGCCACCATTATCACCACCTCCACCATTTTCACGTGGATCGGTACAATTCCTAGCAATATGACCCATCTGTCCACACAAGAAGCATGCACATGTGAGTCTGTGGCACTGCCTCCCCGGATGAATAGCCCTACAAGTAGCACAAGGAGCCATCGAAATAAGATTTGGGTTACCCCCACCAGCTGGTCCAGGATAATGACCCTGATTCTGCCCCTGCTGACGATTTTGCCACTGCTGACGATTCTGACCATTCCAAGGTAGCTGCAATTGACTATTCTGCC
Source organism: Panax notoginseng (assembly GCA_016801055.1). Taxonomy (NCBI): domain Eukaryota; kingdom Viridiplantae; phylum Streptophyta; class Magnoliopsida; order Apiales; family Araliaceae; genus Panax; species Panax notoginseng. The sequence continues at coordinate 152,603,940 of CM029022.1, read as the reverse complement.
CTTGTTGAGGCATCTGCTGATAACCCCTGTTTTGATTTTGGCCATGCCACTGCCCTTGTTGGCCACCACAAATTCCTATTCAACTGACCACCCTGATTTCTCCCATGCTGAACTAAAGTTTGACCCTGTTGGTCATCTCTGTCCCTCTTTCGACTTCCATTTGGTTTAGAAGACCAAAAATCATATCGCTCCATCTCAATATTCTTTGCTGCATTGGCCACTGCTGATACATCAACAAACTTGTTATTAATAAGATGTTGGCGATACCTATAATGAATCCGCCACTTGAACTTCTCCGCCTGTTTCGCTGCAGTCCCTGCAGAAGTTCCCGCAAAGCCTGCCAACCTAGTAAACCTCATCATGAAATCCGTGATGAACTCATCATCTTTCTGTCAAATAGACAGATACTCTCTGGCATAGGCCTCTTTATCAGCAGCTGGGAAGTACTGCTGATAAAAGACCTCACAAAACTCTGCCCAGCTAAGTGCCTCAACATAACCATAACCCTTTGTTATTTTCATCGCTTTCCACCACCTCTGTGCATCCCCTTCTAGCTTGTAAGCTGCAAGCAACACTTTCTGATTATCTGAGCACCCCAACACATCAAAGATCTTCTCTAGGTGGGCAATCTAATTCTCTGCATCAATTGGAGTTGAAGCTAAACTGAATGCTTGTGGTTTCTTCTTTTGAAACCTTTCCAACCACATATACATTGGAATCACCTGCTGATCAAGACCATCTGCATTCCCTTCCTCCATATTTGCATGCTGACCATTATTTCCCGAATTGCTTGGTTCAGGAATTTCTGGTGGCGGCTGCTGCATTGCCTGTACAACCTGTGCCACCAACTGAGGTAACGCCTGATTCACTACCTGATTCACCAAGGTAGCCAACTGAGCATTTATCTGATTGTTAGGTTTCTCATTGGGTTGACCCTCACCTCTTCCCCTATTGTTGTCTCGCCTCCCAGCAACTCTGGCGGATCTACAAGCCATCTAACAAAGAGATCAACGAATAGATAACAAAGCAGATTAGAGACAGATTCGAATATAGCTGATATGATAACTGAACAGAAAATCAAACAGAACAAAACCTAACCCAGAAGTCTACCCATAACTCACAGGTCAAACCTAAATAGGTTTTCTACAAGAAAGAACCCCAGCTCTGATACCAACTCTGTAACACCCCCTTTCCAAAATAGAAAGAGAGGCTACTCAAAACATAACAAAACTGATGAATTTACTAGCAAGACTCAAAGCCACAAAAGAATAGTCTTAATAACTGATAAATACCACAAGTCAACCATAATAAATCTCAAACTATCTCAAACCACAATCTAAAATAATTATTATAATTCCAAGAAAATTGACACATCAAGTCTAAATATAATATTTCTAAATCATTAGAATGAATGGAGCTCTCATCACACTTGCCCTTGATTCTCCTGATTACCTGCCAGAAGAAAAATACAGCATGAGCCAAATGCCCAGTACGGATATAGAATTACAAATAATGAACCGAAATAACTAACTCAATTAAATGAAAAGAGACGAAACGAACTGAAACGAAACGAACAAATCTAACACAACGAAATAATAGGCTGAATTAAATGGCTGGGTGTTATTTCATACCGAGCTCAGAATAAAACAGAAATATACCTTGCCACACAGGCAAGTCAAATAATGCAACAAAGGCAATCAAAATAATACCACACAGGCAAGTCACACATCGGACTGCGCAATCCAGATGCATGCAAAATCGGAAGGCGTGTTTGGCACAAACATCACCAATCCGCAGAACAGAACAGAACTGAAAACTAGGATCGACCCATACGCCTCACACAACAAAACACCAAATGGCCAACTCCCACCGAAGCACAAAACGGAGACGTCGTGGACTGATCACACCACCACAGAAAGTGCCATGCCTCGGTGCCAAGAGGACATGCCTGTGGTACCCCCATAGGTGGTTATAGCTCAGGTATACCCTACGGTATTCTAACAAAAATATAATGTCACAACACATGAGACAAAATATCAATACAATGGGGTTCTAACATGTACATGTTAAATCAAACGAATCATCAACACAAGTCTCCAAAAATATACTAACATGTACATCACTATAAATATCAAAATAAAATTTAGACATGATACACTAGTCTAAAGAGTACAAACATGAGTTCTAATATAACGCCAAAACAAAACTATCACAATAAATTGATAAGGAATAATTATGAGAAGCAATACCGAATTTCGAAACGACTAACGTAACGAACAAATTAAAAACAAAAGAGTCTCGCTGAAAGAGTACGAAATTCGTACCTGGATTAAGCAATGTAATACCCAAAATTTATAATCCAAATTTGACTCGTTTAGACTCTCTCCGTTCAATCTAAATAGTTTAATAAAATTTTATTACAATCAATTCATTAATAACATAATAATATTAAATTTATTATTAAAAACTTTTATAACTATGTCGGCAAAATTAATTAATTTAAATTAATATATATAACTTCAATTTAATTTACCAATTCTGATTTGTAAATTTCATGGCTAAATACTTATTAATATATATATATATATATATATATATATATATATATATATATATATATATATATATAAAATCCTCATGTATATATATATAAAATAACAAATCAAATCATGCTTGCCAAAGTTGCAATCAACAATTATATATATGAATATATGTTACCGTAATATATATATATATATATATATATATATATATATATATATATATATATATATGTATACCACATTCCTGAAGCAAGACTTTTGATCACTATAAATACATAATATAATAATATACTCGTGAATAAAGAATCCTTTTTTACCTTGGTGAATTGTTATGTTCCCTTTTTCTTTTCCTCCGATTCTTCCACCGCCGCTCAGTTTTTGTTCTCTCTTTTCCCCAATTCGAAATAAAAGTATGCGGCTCAAATTAGGTTATCTATTAACAATATTTTGTTAATTAATATATATATATATATATATATATATATATATATATATATATATATATTAACTCTCTAAATTTTAATAGGATTTTAAAATTACACAATTATAAAATAGACCCATTTAATTTAAAGCCCAATTTTACCAATTAATTTATCCACACTTATTAATATTTATTAGTCAATATAAATTAAATACTAGTTTGACCCAAATAAATGACAAAGTCCAATTAATATATTTGTAAAACAAAATAATCTTTTATTATTTAATATTTATTTATTAATTAATTTTTACCGAGTATTACAACTAAGGTATCCTGATATAGTTATTATTTATACTAGTGATTAGTTGTGAAATTATTGTTTACCAACAATTACTGGTAAGAGATTAATACTTAATCGGGTGATTATCTTAGAAAAATGGGATTAAGATCCATTTCATTACACTTATCTTATAATTTTTCTCAATACACATTCAGTGACACAAATATTATATTTACTGACATTTTTAGTGACACAATTGTTTGCTGTGAATTTTATTGTGTCACTATATGGAGAAAATGACCTAATAGTTAACCAATAATTAATATACAGTGATTGAAGAGAAGTGTTCAAGTGCGAGGGTGGTGAATTCTCAATGAAGAGTTGGTGCTTCCCTACAGGTGCTCTCGATAGTGATGTTTAATTCTCGATGGGTTTAGCCGAGAATTGGTTTCGAGAGTGGTTGGCCGAGAAGTGGTGATTCGTGGTGATTAAATATATGTTACATTCTTGACGGAAGTTGACTCGATGGAGAAAAAAGACCCATAATAGTTAGATAATAATTGGTGTACGGTGATTGAAGAGAAGTGCAATGGTGGTCAATTCTCGATGAAGGGTTGGTGCTTCCCTTAATGTGCTCTCGATAGTGATGTTGAAATTTCGATGGGTTTAGCTGAGAATTGGTTTCAAGAGTGGTTAGAAGAGAATTGGTGATCCGCGGTGATGGAAAATAAGATGTTTAATTCTTGACAGAAGTTGACTCGATGGAGAAAAAGGACCCAAAATAATTAGCCAATAGTTGGTGTACAATGATTGAAGATAAGTGTTCAAGTGTGATGGTGGTGAATTCTCGATGAAGGGTTGGTGTTTCCCTTAAACCGCTCTCAACGGTGATGTTGAATTTTCGATGGGGTTTAGCTGAGAATTGGTGATCAGCGGTGATTATTGAAGATAAGATGTTTAATTTTTGACGGAAGTTGACTCGATGGAGAAAAAGGACCAATAATAGTTAGCCAATAATTGGTGTACAGTGATTAAAGAGAAATGTTCAAGTGAGGGGAAGCTCTTAATGTGATGGACTCACATGTGAGGGGGGATATCACAAGCCTCACAAGTGAGTTGCAGTCTCACATTGGATAAATAATGAAAGAGTGAATGATTAATATAATACATGAATGAGCCCAAAACCTAATGACTTAAACTTTGATTGAAGAGAAGTGTTCAAGTGAGGGGAAGCTCTTGATATGATGAACTCACTAGTGAGGGGAATATCACAAGTGAATTAGAGTCTCACATCCGATAAATATTGAAAGAATGAATAATTAATACTCCCTCCATCCTATTATATCTGACGTTTTGGAGTGTTTTTTTTTCTCAAAATATTTGACGTTCTCCAAAATCAAGACTCTTTTGCCTAATTTTTTTTCTTCTTTACACTTCCTTCTCCGGCACAATTAATACTCCTATAGTCCAACAGAGCGGGCAGAGGAGCTCCACCACCATTAATACCCTTCCTTCTCCACCTTCCTTCGCATCCTGATTGAATCCGGCAGAGGAGCTCCACCATGGCTAAGGCTCTCTCCGCGCCGCATTTCTCAAAATCTGGCAATCTGTCGATGAGCGCCTCCACCGCCCCGGCTATGACGGCGTTGTGCTTGTGTTCTGATTTCTGCTCGCAGATCCGGTGATCTGGTTCCAGCGACGACGGGTGATCTCGTTCCAGCGACGATCGGTGATCTAGACTACAATCCCATTACCATTTGGTAATCCAAAATTCATGCCTTTGTAAATATCGGGTGTAGATACTATAATTCCATTACCATTTGGTAATCCAAAATTCATGCCTTTGTTACTGGGATTACTGTTTCCGGGTTTAGCAACTTAGGCGTGATTTTCTTTTGGTTTTTCTTCCTCAGATCGCCTATCAATTTCATGGCTTTTTCTGTGCTTTATGATGAAAATTTCCTTCTTGAAAGATTCTTGTTCTGGTTTCTTTTTTTCTGGTTCGATATTAGATTGGATTTGAATGGGTGGGTCTGGAAGTGGAGAGGGAGAAGAAGAACTAATGCTTTTCTTGCTGAAACAACTACCCATTTTCCTCTACAATGAGATGGAGTAAATATCAGATTGAAAAATGGAAAGAGAAAAGATTTTTGGTAAGGGGAGAAGGGAAGGGTTCGGTAACCGAGAAATCCAAAATGGGGGAAAGTTTGAGTAGAGAGAAATCCAAAATGGGTTGCACCAGAGCGTCTTTCTTGCAATTTATTTTGTATTATTCTTTGGGACGATTGAAGCTCTCTACTTCTCTGCGTCTCTATTTTATTCCCAAGCGAAGATGAACTGACAGAAGAACAGATAGAAGAATTATTAATTAAGGGTAAAACAATAAAACTGCATCTATTCTTAATCTAAGTGAAATACTCTAGATCGACAGATATAATGGGATGGAGGGAGTGTAATACATGAATGAGAGCAAGACCTAATTAATGACTTAAGCTTTTGGAAAATGATATATATACCGACAAACTAAATTGGATTGTGAACAACATGAAATTGTATGCGATAAAATATAATAAATAAAATTGGGAACTTCTTAATTCTTACATGTTTGGGTTCCAAACATGTGTATTTGTGTATATACACGTAACATGACAATAGAATCTTATAAAAAATTACTTACAAAATGATGTGATTGGTTGTTATCACTAGATCTATTCATGTATGGTGTATCATCCACTAATTATATTATGTCACATCACTTTATAAGCTAATTTTTATAATTTTTTTTAAGAGTAACAAAACTCTTATTCAGTTATTCGTACCCAAGTTGTTACAGATTTTGTGCACAGAATATATGGCGAATGCAATTTTTGTTGTACCCTTGGTATATAAAATTAAAAAATTGCATCATTAATATATGTGTGTCAAATACATAGAAAAGAGTTGATTGGTATAGGAAAAAAGTTGCATTTGGTGCATATTTGATTCACAATTATTCCCTTATATATACCGTACAAAAAATTAGAATTTTATTTTATGTTTTGATGTTATTCTTTTTTATTCATGTTTGATTTAGGACAAATTTCAGATGTATTCTTAATATATTTTAAAAAAAAAATCCTTATTATCTAGAAACCTTAATTTCCTAAAAGAAAGAAAATTAAGAGGAAAAGAAAAAGTTCAATGGGTCTCCCGTATCAATGGGTCTCTCGTTTACATGATTAAGGAGGGAATATCATAAAAGGAAGGATCTAGTTTGTGCTAATATCATAAATTCCCTTGTATATTTGCCACTAACAACTCTAAATGGCAGATGCTCATCTGTAATTGTAAAAATTATAATAATAATCTTGTTGTAGCATCTTAGTTTTATTTTGTTTTTGGAAATACTCCTGAAACTATGATTTGTTGTCATGTGTGTTGTTAGTATATCCAACAAAGTGTTTACAAGTTGTCTTGACAAGCTGAGCATGTGTGACATCCATGCACCACCTTGAGGAGGGATATTAGAATATGTGATTGGGAGTAATCTTCTCCTATAATAATGGAGTGATTATTATTATTATTATTGTTGTTGTTGTTGTTGTTGTTGTTGTTGTTGTTGTTGTTGTTGTTATTATTATTTTTATTTTTTATTTTTATTATTATTATTATTATTATTATTATTGTTATTATTATTATTATTGTTATTGTTATTGTTATTGTTATTATTATTGTTGTTATTATTATTATTATTATTATTATTGGAATAAAATATAAATAATTCTGCTCCCCCTGTTGTTATGAATTAATTTATTATATAGCAATAATCTTTGGATAACTTGGTAGTTAAGCTTATGGTGGTCAAGTAGTCTCTTAGTCATAACCTCAAACTTGAGGTTATGGGATTAAATCTAGGTAGTAGCATCTTTTCAGGAATTAATTTGATTAAAATTGACATCAGCATTGCCACGTGCAACATGTCAATAAGTCAACGCACATGTGACGTCTGCGAAAAGTAAAAAATAACTTGATTTGTATTGACCAAAAGAATAGGGCTCAATACTCAAACATACTTAAAGTACAGTGGTCACATTTGCATTTAGGCTTATTTTATGTAATCAAATGATAAAAAAATATATACACTCATTAAACAAATGCATGAATAGCACATGACAAGAAATTCGAAAAAGTCCAACTAAGGAACTACTCCCTCCGTCCTAGGATAAAAGTCCTTATTACTATTTTAAGTAGTCCCAAGTTAAATGTCTACTTACTTTAAATGATCTATTTTTTTACAATAATTTGCATATACTATCCTTATTATTAATTGTTATATTTCTATTCTCTATGCATATTTATGGAGTATCACTAGTAATGTACAGAAAACTATGTAATTAAATGAGAATTTAAGTATGGACAATTTTGTCATTTTGTCCTCTTTCTTAATATGCACAAAAAGTCAACCAAGACTTTTATCCTAGGACGGAGGGAGTATAATTCAATCTATTTTGTTTTTGTTTTTGTTTTTGTGTGAAATATATAGAAAAGAGTTGAATTGTGGAGAAAAAAATTGTACTAGGTACACATTTGATCCACTATTATTCTCTTTTTCTATACCATTCTATACCGATATTAGATTTTCATTTGATTTTTTGATTTTTTGATTTTTTTTTCCTTATTAAAGTTTGTCTAAAATACACTTTAGATATATGCTTAACATTCTTCAAATATTTTTATTTATTAAAATTTCTTTATGACACTTATAAAACACATATACAGTAGTCATTTTTTATATTAATATGAATTTATTTAAGTTTGAAAGTAATAAATATGGTAATAATTTGTATTTTTTTTAACTAAGTATTACTTTTAACTACTATATACAGTAGTTATTTATTATATTAAAATTTAATAAATGTATATCTATTTATTCAAACTAACTTACTAAAATTTAAAATATGTCTCTAATTTTTTAATAGAAATGGAACGTTATTCTTTCCAATCATTGCCACAACTAATTAAGGTATCCTGATATAGGTATTGTTAACGCCAAGATCCGTCCACGCGCTCCAATTACCAAAACGCGTTCAATTCTACACAAAAACAAGTAAACACAAAAAACTTGACGGTTTGGGCCGCCAGGGAATAACTCCAGTGTGAGAATAAGTACAGACTGATATAAGGTTAACAATGGAGGCTTAATGCTCTGGTGCTGGAAACTAATAATTTGCATATACCTTAAAATTAGAGATAAGCTTAGTATTTATTGTGTTCTCACCACCTTCACGTAATCCTTCTCCGAATCAGATTAAAGTTCTCTCCCAAACAACCATTCCTTAATAGAATCGCACCGAATCTCCTAGAATCAAGGAAGTGGATTTATAATCCAACACTTCCTTCCATATCTAGAGACCGAATTGAATTAGGATCATTAATCCAAAAATCCCCTGTCCATCTAAACCACTCCTGGTTCAAGCCCATATAGCAGCACATGATTAATGGCCCACTGTATTCCAAAGGCCTAAATAACCATGGCCTAACATTGCCCCTAGTCTTCCACCAAATAGAATATTTGATGGAAGAGTATTCAAGACCAAAGCCAACAGCAACAAAGATGCCCAAACAAGGCCAAGCAAGGCCCAAACACCAAAGAGTCCCAACACCGGATATCAAACCAACCCTTCAGATCCACCATCATAACCCCCATTAATGCGTCGTCCTCGAGATCTGGGAACAACTGAAAGGACAACATTATAAAAACTCATTTCCCCCAATTCAAATAGTTTCACCAGCTCATTTCAAATTCAAAGATATTCTTCCTCTCTCCCACCTCCCGATTTTCTCTCTTCAAACTGCAACAATGGCTTCCCAAAACCCAGATAACTTCCAACCAGAAACCAACCTCCCCACAACCTCTTCCAACCCTAACACAAACACCATGCCAGAATCAAACCCTAACACTGGCTCAACCTCCACCCAAAACCCATTCGAGATACCTCTTGAATACCCCAACGAGAATTAATTCCCTCACGTCAACACTCCCTCTCAAATTATAGAAGCCAACCTCCTCGTAGTTCGTGAACACTACCAAATCCCAGAAACCCATCACCTAAGAGCACCCTCACCCATCGACCGTATGTATCACCGACCCAAAGGCTGGACCTCCATCCCCCTCACCCTACTGGAGAAAGGAATCTGACTACCCCTCCACGCATTCATTGTCACCCTTCAAGGGTTTATGGGCATCGGTCTAGCAAAACCGGTGCCCAACTTTTACATCTATATCATCGCCTTTATCGCCTTCTGTCATGAGATTGAAGTTCCACCTTCAATCGATTTCTTCTTTACTCTGTCCCAAATTGGTAACTCCTGTGAACGGGGCTTCAAAGTATTAAGCAAACAACCCCCAAAACCCAACTCCAAGTTTGACAAACGCCCCCTGATGGACACCCCCTCAAGCAACAAAGGATGGCACAAGGACTGATTCTTCGTCAATGGACCATAAATTCCCAAAATCCCCAACTGGACTTCCCCCAAACGCCCAACCTTAAACTTTGGTGACACATCTCCCGAACGAGTGATGGAAATGGCGAAGCTGCACGAGAAACTTCCTATGAAAGAATGGAGCTTCAACGTCCTAACTAAATAGACATGGCTGTATGACCATAAACGTAAGTTTTGAACTTGATACTTGTTTAATCTTCTATGCTATTATTCTAAAAAATCCCTTCTGATTTCTACAGTATCTCTCATCAAACCAACTTCGACTGATAGAAAAGATCTTGAGGAATTCCTCTCCGAAAACCGAACTAAAATATCTGCTCAACCCCAGAACACCAAACCCGAACCGACCACTGCTGAAGACCCAAATCACTCTCGGCTGAAGAGAAGAGCAGCTAAAAAACCCAAAAACGTCCCTGTCCCCACTCTTATAGAAAGCCTCCTCGACATGCTCATTTTCCGAAAGAACTCAGATCCTCCGAACTAAAAAGAAACGTGCCAAGATCACCCCTCTCTCAACCGAAGAGCTGAGGGTTCCTCCGACCGAAGCCAACCAATCCCAAAACATAACCGACGAAGTCGATGAAGCTAACGAACCAGCTAAACCCATCCCTCAACTCATCAAAAAATGAAAACACACCTCAGGCAATCAATCAACCCTACCAACAGAAACCCACATCCCGACTCCATCCGAACAATCAACACCACCTCCCCAACAGCCATCTTCATCTGAAGCCATACGTACCCCATCTTTATGGCCAGACGAGAATGAAGAATTCCCTCTATATCTATATGACCACTTCGTTTTGCCAACTGACGATCATCGCTTTGGGGACATATCAACTGCCGATCTCGTCCGTCTAGGCATGATTCATCAAGCTCGCGTAAGTCGATTAACATTAATCACTTTCATTTATGAACCATTTTCCATACCTCATATTGACTACTAAATAACTGCAGGCTACTGGGATCTTTGGGCGGCTCAACCAAAGATACAAAGAAATTGAAGCCGAAGAGATGGCCGCCTGAAGAGAAAATAAACTCTTGAAAATTGCCCTAGCAAAGGAGAAGAACTTACACGATAACACCTCCTTCTACTGCGAAGGCCTAAAAAAAGATATCGCCAAACTAAAAGAATAACTGGCAATAGTAGAAGCCCTTCAACAAACCACTTCAGAAAAGAACTACGAACATACAACAGAAAATGAAGTGCTGAAGCAGAACAACCAAACCCTCACCTGTGAAATCAACGACACTAAGAAAAAAGAGCAAATACACCTTCAACACCGAAGCAAAGTAGAAAAAGAACTCCGAGAGCTTAGAGCCCTTGGCCCACCTTTAACTGATGAACTACAAAATCAAATCCGAAGTGAATACCAAAAATCTCTCGAACTCACTAATGAAATCATAAAAATGTATGCTGAAGGATACGAAGCAGCCCAAAGCAAAGGAAAATCAAAACTTTCCTTGGCTGCACCGAACCCCCTGCTCCTCGACTCTTTTGAGGACGAAGACGAGGATAACGCTGAAGATGACCCCCCCCCCACCTTCAAAATTTCATACTTGTAAACATAGGATATTGTAATCTCTTTTTTATGCTTTAATGAAATACAATTGTTCCTTTTATTTTTCTATAAAAACTTCACATGTTTGCTTTATAGTACAATTAACATAAAAAAAATAACTACTTAAAAAGAACCGAACTCAACACTTAACACCAACCAAACAAATACTGTTAAACAACTATGTTCACTATCAAAGGGTCGAATAGATCTTACCAAACATCAAATGATCTTGCTCACCATCATAGGGTCGAACAGATACCACCAAACCTCCCAATGATCCTGTTCACAATCATAGGGTCGAACAGATCCCACTGACCTTCCCAACGATCCTGTTCACCATCATAGGGTTGAACAGATCCCTCCGAACCTCCAAACGATCCTGTTCAGCATCATAGGGTTAAAGAGATCCCTCCGAACCTCCAAACGATCCTGTTCACCATCATAGGGTTGAATAGATCCCACCGAACCTCCAAACGATTATGTTCACCCATCATAGGGTTGAACAGATCCCTCCGAACCCCCAAACGATCTCATTCACCATCATAGGGTTAAACAGATCCCTCCGAACCTCCAAACGATCCTTTTCACCGTCATAGGGTTGAACAGATCCCACTGAATATCAATTAGATGAAATAAACAAAACAACACTAGAGAGAAACACTTCTTTTATTGATAACTGTTGAAAGAATTACAAACTCAAAAATTCTGACATGGACTCTACTGAAAATACTTCTGAAGTCTTCCCGTATGCCAAGTGTTCTTTATCTCAGACCCATCCATTGCTCGTAACCGATAAGTTCTCGATTTTGGTACTTCGATAATTTCGTAAGGACCTTCCCAATTTGGCATCAGCTTTCCCATATTTTGAGGCATAGAAGCTTCCACCTCCCGAAGAACCAGATCACCTACTTCAAACCTTCGAAGCTTCACCACTCTGTTATAATACTTGGCCACTCGACGCTGATACGCTGCAAGCTTCACCAAAGCTGCTTCTCTAACCTCCTCTAATAAATCCAAATTGACCCGAAGTCCTTCCTCGTTATATATTTCTCGAAACTGACTGACCCGAAGAGACGGAGAGCCAACTTCCACAGGAACCAAAGCATCAGAACCATAAGCCAATCTAAAAGGCGAATCTCCCGTAGTCGTTCTCGGCGTGGTTCAATAAGCCCATAATACACTAAGTAATTCTTCAGGCCACCTTCGCTTTGCCTCATCAAGTCTTCTTTTAATACCATTTAGGAGGGTTCTGTTGGTTACCACAACCTGCCTATTTGATTGGGGATGCGCGATCGAAGTCTTCCGATGCTGAATTCCCAACTCATTTAAGAAAGCCTCAAACTTTGATCCCACAAATTGACGTCCATTATTCGAAACCACCACCATGGGAATGCCGAACCGGAACACCACATACTCCTTTAGAAACTTCAAACATTCCTGCTCCGTAATCATCCGAAGAGGTTTGCCCTCCACCCATTTAGTCATATAATCGATTATTACTATAACAAAACTGACCTGCCCCTTAGCCTTCGGTAACAAACCCAGTATATCCACCCCCCAAACAGCAAAAGGAATGGGATATAAAATTGAATACAATTCTTTCGATAGCTGATGTGGGATCGGACTGTTCAGCTAGCACTTCGGACACTTCTTCACATAATCAGTTGCTTTTTTGAAAATTTTCAGCCAGTAATACCCCTGCCGAAGCACCTTATACGCTAAAGACTTCGCCTTATGATCACCACAAATCCCTTCATGAATCTCCCGAAGAACGTACTCAGTTTCAGATGGTACCAAACACTTCAGCAACGGAGACGAATAAGCCCGTCGATAAAGATCTCCATCAATAAGCACGAAATTCGAGCTTTTGTACTTAACTTTCTTTGCTAACATCTGATCTGAAGGCAGTATGTCATCTGCCAAATAGTCGAGGTATGGAGACATCCAATAATTAGACCGTTCCACACACATCACCTCCACGTGCTGAACACTCGGCTGATTTAAAACCTCTAAATAAACCGACTCATTGAATGCACTCGATTCAGTTGTAGCCAACTTCGCCAATGCATCAGCTATTGCGTTATCAGACCTATCTATTCCTTGAAAACTATAAGAGTCAAAATACTGAAGCCGGTCCCTTAACTCTGCCAGATACTTTACCATACACACACCTTACGCTTCATTCTCCCCTAAAACCTGTTTGACTACCAACTGAGAGTCACTGAAAATAACCAACTTTTGTACCTCTAGAATTTTTATCAGCCGTAAACCTGCCAATATTGCTTCGTACTCAGCCTCATTATTCGTCACCCTAAACCTGAACCGGATCTCCCGTTGTACTTTAAACCCTTCTGGACTATTCAAAATTATCCCAGCACCACTGACATCCGAATTTGACGACCCATCCGCATACATCATCCGTGAACTCTGTGCTGGCTGAAGTACTGTAACCAGCTTCTCAGATCCTTCAACTTGACCCAAACTATTATCTGCTTCAGAAAATAAACATTCCATCACAAAATCAGCCAACGCTTGCCCCTAATTACTATTCAAGGATGGTACTCTAGAAAAAATTATGACAGCTCTGTTGTCCATGCAGCAAGCCTACTCGAGACCTCTGGTCTCCCCAATACCTTCTTCAATGGCTGATCTGTATACACCACTATTAACCGACCTTGGAAGAACGGTCGAAGCTTCCGACTAGCTATTATCAGGGTAAAGGCGAACTTCTCAAGGTTTAGATTGTAAAACCCCGACTTTTATAAAATAAAAGTCTAATTTAATTTATGATTATTATTCTAAAATTGTAAAATGTTAAATTGATAAATGGTCAAACGAACGTTTAATCGGATAAATGAGTAATTAAAAGATGAGATATTAAAATTGTGGGCCATGGGGGAGGTGGCTAACATGTGGGCGGCTGAAGAAAAAAAGAAGAAGAGAGAATTATGGGGGAGGGAATTGAGGGGGGACATGTGGGGAATGGGAGGAAAAAGAAAAGAAAAGAAAGATAATAAAGGAAGAAAAAGAGAAAGAAAAAGGGAGAGAGAAGAAGGAATCAAAAGAAAGAAATCAGTATACTCCTCCCACCTCCATTTCTCCTACAACGAAAAACTTCAGCAAAAGAGAATAGAGAAAAGAGAGAGAGAAAGAGAGAAAAAGAGAAAGAAGAAGATGAAGATGAGGAAATTAAAAGAAAATGTATTTTTAAAATCTTCGATTTATTCTTAGATTTATGAATTTTATTGAGTACATATTTATGTATGTAGTGAATGATTTAAACTTGCATAAACATGAATCAAATGAGAGAAATCTAGAAATCAAAAGAAGAGCAAAATCTGGAAATTTTCAGAAAAATTAGTTTACTAATTGATTTTGTAAAATCCATAACTCTTTATATATAATGAGTTAGGAGATGAGCCATATATCAAAAGAAAGCCCTGAAAGTAAGATAATTGTAGAAATTTGAATCACCCAAAAATTCATTGTGGATTTTTCGTGCTGACTGTTTGAATGAAATTGGTCCGAAGGGCTCATAGTCTAAAAAATCAGTGTTCTTAAGCTATATTGCGTGAGTTATAATTTTTAATTCGACCGTTGGATCGTTGTGATTTTTGAATACATTATACATATATAAGTTTAGTATATGTCCACAAATTTTGAATCGTTAAAAATTAACGTATAATATGTTGTGAATTTCGTAAGGTGGCTGGTTCGGAAATTATTAAGCAGAATTTTTCGGTAAGTCTTTCTCTCTATGTTAGATTCAGAATTTAGAAAAACTTTCTTCTACAAAGTTGTAGAGAATTAAATTTTACATGGAAAGGTCATAAGATCTATAATTTGTTGATAAACGGGCTAATTATTATGAATTATTAAAGTTTGAATATTGGGAATTATAATTAATTTATCAGAAAAATTATTTGGGGTGTGATATTTTTACAGAATGCTTATAATATCATCTTAGAATTTCTGTAAATTTTTGATGAATTATTGAAAAGGAGAAGTAATTATTGTATTTTTAAACTATTTATAGTTAGTTTGAAAATAGAAGAAATTCATAGAAAATTCTATGAATGATGAAAAATTATGAAACTTGGTGAAAAATCTTATAATGTTATTTTATAATTTTTGGCCAGTTTTGAAAAAAATTATTGAATAACAGAAATATTTATTATATTTTAAGCTATTTATGGCTTGTTTAAAAATAGAGGAAATTCATAGAAAATTCTATGAATGGTGGAAAATTATGAATTTTGTTGAAAAATATTATAATAATATAAGATTAATATTGATAATTTTTTATAATATAAAAATATGTGGAGTTAGTATTTCTATTTTGAAGCTATTAAATGATAGTTTTTATAAATAGAAATAATTAAAGAAAATTGTTGGATAATCCGAAAAATGTGAAAATTATTTAGAAAGTTCATAATACTATTTTAAATATTTTAGAAGTATTAGTAAGCTCATGAGATGTCGGGATGCAAACGCACAAGTAACAAGAGTTATGATAAAAATAAAAATAATATTTTTGTTAAAGTAAAAATGGTGATAATATTAGAATAGTGGATTGTCATATATGAGGTTTTAGATTTCTCAAGTTTTATTATTTACTTCTAAAGTTTAGAAATATAAATAATGATTTTATGCGATAAATAAAGACAACTTGAATGATTAATGAATTGTTAGTTGGTTTATATGTTATTCGAGATAAATATGATTTGGTGTTGATCCCTACTTTTAATATAATTTAAATTATTTATAGTAAGGTATTGATTTGATTCTAACGTAAGAAGTCACCATGTATTTTATTCAATACTTGTCACAATAATTATTGCACAGTGATTCATATTGCTGATTCTTAATTACATAAGAAGTCACTCAGTCTTTCATTCAATAATTGTCAC
This sequence comes from Panax notoginseng, assembly GCA_016801055.1. Lineage (NCBI taxonomy): Eukaryota > Viridiplantae > Streptophyta > Magnoliopsida > Apiales > Araliaceae > Panax > Panax notoginseng. The sequence goes on along the minus strand of CM029022.1, from coordinate 152,587,741 downwards.
AGTAGTTATTGCACAATGACTCATATTATTTGATATGATATAATTAAACCACTTGGCAGTATTGTGAGTTTATGTTAATAATTGTGAATAATTGTTAAAAGATTAAAAATGTGTAAATAATTGATGAAAGGTGTTGATTAAAGATAAGTATGATATACAGATGTTTGTTCAATTATTTTCTTTTTACAAAAGTAAGTTTGGCAGGACTTATCGACACTTTACTTTTCTAAAGTAGTATGGACCACAACTCTATTATTAAACAAATTTTGTTAAAACGTGTACAAGTTAGTTTAATTTTCTCGGTGGGACCATAAATTCCACTACCATTATTATATACCTCATTTGGTTATTTTGTAAAAGCAGGTGTGCTAGTTGTTTACTAAATTTTTAGTATAAATAGGTTGCTCGGTTGAGTAACTAAATACACACCATCACTATACTAAAAATATAGAATTTTTTTACTACAATATTGTGAGTATAATATTATGAATATTTCTATTGAGTGTAATGTTACTCCAAGTGTAGATAAGGAATGCAAGCATTGTTAGAGTTAATCAATTTCACATAAAGCAAAATCAAATCACATGCTAAGGTAAGGGATATCATTATTGTGGTAAGGAGGTATCATTTTTATCGTAAAGGGATGTCATTTTCTTTCATACTCCATATTATAGTAAGATATTATTATTCGTTTCTTCATCTTATCATTAAACGGTGAAAAGTTCTTAAAGGATTAGAATATCCTTAATAGTTGTGCTTCATCTAATATAATGTTGGCAATTTAGACTCTGGATAATTAAGTTGAAAATCACTAAGATCTATTTTATCTTATTGTTCTGATTATTTATGTTCATTTATTATATATATCATTGTCATCATTCTCATGCTTATATTGTGTTGAAAGTCATCTTTGGCCCGTAGTGCAAAGATGGACTGTTGATTATTGATTTTACAGTTGTATATCTTTGGCTTACGTGCAAAGTTGGACTGTTGATTATTGGTTTTACAGTTGTATATCTTTGGCTTACGTGCAAAGACGAACTGTTGATTGATAGCTTTGGCCCGTAGTGCAAAGATGGACAGGTGTATGACATGATCATGACCACTGGTGATACTAACGAATATCCTTGGCCCGTAGTGCATGGATAATTCGATGATGTGATTGGCAGGATCATGACCATTAGTTAACAGTTGAATGTCTTTGGCCGTAGTGCACTGACAGACAATTGATTGGTATGATCATGACCATTGGTTTTATAGTTGAATATCTTTGGCCCATAGTGCAAAGATAGACAACTGATTGGTATGATTATTGTTATTACACTTGAATATCTTTAGCCTTTGGGGTAAAGATATTGAGTAAACGTTCTATTAAGCCTTTGTGGTAAGGAAAAACTATTGATTTGCATGATTATAAATATGAATTGTGAATTTAACTATAATCTTTGGTGGTTCAGGTGAAGACAGGTGATTAAAGTTCTCTTTGTCTTGAGTACAACAAAGAACTGTTGATGGGTGTTACAGTAATAAAATATTAATGGACTTTTAATTTAGAGAGGATAGTAGACAATATGTTCTACTTGACTCTTCTAATGAATTGTTGATTCTGCTGCAATTATGGTTGAAAACTTTTATCATCTACCATATGTTCTAAATCTCTGATTTATTATTGATGAAGGCTATTGATACTGTAATTATCTTAAGTCATGATATTCTTTACTGGCTATTTGTGCTCACCCTTTTGTTTCACAATCCCTTTCAGAAAATATAAGTATAGCTGGGACTAGTAGAGAGAACATGTGTATAAAGTGGTGTTTAGTCAAAATTCTAATCAAATTATGAAACGGTGGGGCATAATAATTATACTGAGAATTTAAAATGTGCGTGACATATTTTATACATCATTTAATAGTTATATTTGGTGAACCAAATTGGGTGATGCGAACTCGAATTTGAAAGCGTTAAAATGCACTTCATTAGAATGAGGACAAAAATTTTCTCGTATTCCTTTGGAGACTTGAAATATTTGCTGCTGTACATTATATGGCATTGTAATAATTTAAATATGAATATTTTCGTATTATATGCGTAACAATATTTGTATTGAAACTCACAGTATATGAGTCATCGTATTCTTCACGACAGTTGTATAAATGAAGTTGTTAATAGTGTATTCTCTGGCGACCCAAGATGGGCCATGTATAGCTATTTTGGGGGCGTCACATAGATACTTTGTCTCTGCATCCCTTATGGCATGATTCACATAGTAAACCGGGTGATGTTTACCCCCAATCTCCCGCACCAACACTGCTCCCACAACCAACGAACTAGTCACCAAATACAAGTATAGAGGTTCAGCAGGAACTGGATTCACCAATAAAGGAGCCGAAGACAAATACCTTTTTATTCCCTGAAAAACATTTTCACACTCCGAAGTCCACTAAAAACTCTTCGCAATCTTTGGCCCTTTCAATGTATCAAAGAACGGTAAGCACCTCTCTGCCGACTTGGATATAAACCTCCTTAAAGCTGCAATTCGACCCGTCAAACGTTGAACATCCTTATAAGACTGTGGGGACTTCATGTCCAAAATTGCTTGAATTTTCTCAAGATTAGCCTCAATCCCCCTCTTGCTGACTAAATAACCCAGGAATTTCCCTGCACCCAGTCCGAAGGTACACTTGGTCGAATTTAACCTCAAATTATAATTTTAAACAGTCTGGAAGCATTCCTCCAAATCAACCAAATGACCCCGAACCGACATGTTTTTGACAATCACGTCATCTACGTAGACCTCCATACTTCGACCCAACTGCCTTGTGAATACGTAATTTATCATCCTCTGACAAGTAGCCCCAGCGTTCAACAAGCCAAAGGTCATCTTTTTGTAAGCATACACCGACTGATGAGTAATGAAAGCTGTCTTCGGGATGTCCTCCTTGCACATTAAAATCTGATGATATCCCAAAAAGCATCCATAAAGCTGAGCAGAGCATATCCCGAAGTCCCATCAATAAGCTGATCAATGTGTGGTAGAGGATAAAAGTCCTTCGGGCACGCCTTGTTCAGATCGGTATAGTCTATACAAACTTACCACTTCCCGTTCTGCTTCTGCACCAGCACTACATTCGTCATCCACTCCGGATATTCAATTTCAAATATAAAATCCGATGCCAGAAGTTTTGCTAAAAATCTCTTCGGCACGAAAATCCTCCTCTTCTGCCTAACTGGTTTCTTTGTTGGGTCCATATGCAGCCTATGTTCAGAAACCTTCCGATCCATCCCAGGCATGTCACCGGGAACCTACACAAAGATATCTAAATAACATTGAAGTAATTCCTTCAGGTTCGTCCGGAAAGGTTCCGACAGACCTGACCCGATCCTTACAATCTTGTCCTTCTTTCCCGGGATCAACTGAACCTCTTCGATTTCTTCTGTAGGCATGACTAGAGGTTCAGTGCTACTTTCTATAAACGGTTCAATCTCAATAGCCATAGCCTGCTTTTGCTTACTAACCCCTACACCTAAAGTGATTAAAGCGTTTCTGTAGCATCTCCTTGCCAAGTCCAAATCACCAGTAACTTCCCTAACCCCATGTGGCGTAGGAAACTTGATCTTGAAGTGGGGAATCAGCGTCACCACCTAAAGAGCCGTCAGAGTGGGCCTACCCAAAATCGTATTTTATGCTGAATCCACATACACCGTGTAGAATTTACACATGATTTCCACCCGCTGTGGAATCGTCCCGAAGATAACTGGCAGCTCAATAGTCCCTGCGACTTTGACTGGCTCATTACTGAATCCATATAACGGAGACTCTTGCCCGATCTCTATTTTCCTCCCATCCAGGTTCATCATTTGGTAAGCGTGTGTGTACATGATATCCACTGAAGACTCATTGTCTATCATCATCCATTTCATGCCCACCGAACCCACCTGTGCAGTAATTACCAATGCTCATTCGTGTGGTTCGATCGGTTCTGAAGAAAAATCATCATCAGTGAATGAGATCACCAAACCAGGGTACACCCTTTCACTACTCGCAGGTTTTTTTGCCACTGACGTTACCGTATCTAGATATCCACGTTGCTTCTTGCCAGCAATTTTTCCCATATTTCCACCTGTAATCATATCCACAACCTGTCTCGTCACTTGAGTCTGTCCTGGCTGTATGGGCTGGTTGTTCTGAACAGGCGCACTATTCCCTTGCTGCGCCCTCGGGAAATCTTGTCCTGCCACATACTGTACTAACGCCCCACTGTGCACATTCTTTTCTATTAACTCCTCCAGGTTCCAGCAGGACTCCATAGCGTGCCCCACTACCTGATGGTAATCACAGTATTTGGATGGATTCCCAGACCCTGGTTTTATGTTATCTTTAGGCAGCTCGAAGTAAGGCTGGTCTCTTATCTTCTCCAGAATGGTAGCTCGATCAGTATTAAGTTTCATATATACCTTATTCAACTTTTGATTCGGAAAAGGCGGGCGACCTCCTCTCGAACTCCTATTGTTGTTATATCTATTCTAATACCCATCAGACCGATCATTATTGCCACCATACCTCCTCTGATTACTATTTGATTTATCCTTATCTTTTTCCTTTGGTTTTTCCGAAGAGCCCTGCTTTAAACTACTCATGACTTCCTCCACCACTATGAAACCTTCAGCTTTTTTAAATGTTTCAGCCAGGTTCTTCGGATGATTGAACATCAGATTCTTCACCAGTTTCTCTGACTTTACCAGATCTAATCCATTCTGAAAGAGTCCCACCACCTGAAGGTCATTAAGATCTGTCACCTGACCCACTGCTTCGCTGAACCTTTTCACTTATTGGCCCAGAGTCTCACTGGAATACTGTCTGACCTGTGCCAATGATCCCATGGGTTTCTCTCTTCTCTTATTGCTCCCAAACCGGATATGGAACTTGTCACACAACTCTTCCCATTATGAGATTGAGTTCGGGGCTAAGGTCCCTATCCAATATCTGGCATCTTTCCTCAACGTCGTCATGAAGGTCTAACACTTAGCTGCATCCGAGTAATCATAATAATCTATCAACCTATCATATGTCTGGCTGTGGTCGTATGGATCTCCTGAGCAATCATAACTTTCCATATAGGCGAGCTTTTTAATGGGGTATGCCTTCTCTCGCGTAATTTTCGAAGAAAAAGGCGACTCCTTTTTGCCCGAACTCACCTTCCCCTGTTTAACTTCGACCAGTTCTTTCTGAAGCTCTTCCAATTTGCTGTCCAACAGTTCCATCCCCTCTGGCTTTGTGGAAACTTCTTTCTTTAGGGATTCTTTATTCCAATGGCTGGATCGACCCTTTCCATCTGAACTATCTGCCCTGGAAGGGTCTTGTCTATCGTTCTCGCTGCGCCGAGACTCCACAGGGCGGTGTGCCCTCTTTGGATTCTCGGGTGTGCGACCTCTCGATCTGCTTCTTCTTCCATTATTATTGCCATGCCGAGAATCCACCACATGGCGATGTGCCCTCTTTGGATCCTCGGGTGTATGACCTCTTGCTCTGCTTCGATCTCGAGAGCGGCTCCGAAGCCTGCTTTCAGATCGCCTTGAATCTTCATCCCTCCGTGTCCTGGTTCGGCTATCTGGAGACCTACCACGCCTCCTAGATCGAGTGTGGCTAGAGGCCTCGTCTTCCTGCTCGGCCATAAGGACCATCTGTTTCACAATCTCTTCCTTCTATTGCAGCAGTACCTTCAAAACTTTATCTGTCTCATACGCCATTCTATCAAGAGTAGATTTTTTGTCAGCTTGAGCCTCTCGGTATTGGGTTTTAGGCGGTGTGCCTTCTACACTCATCCGATCGTTGTTAGGCCCTTTACTGGAAAATAGCTTCCTCCTGACATCATTGTGGTATCTAGCTTGAGACCCTACTGATGCACCTTGTGGTCCAAGTTTATCATGGATGCTCTTTGATGGCCATAGTCTATCTTTAACAGACCCTCTCTGGTAAGAAGAACCTTCCGCCATCGGCTGTCCTGCACCTGTAACTGTCCTACTGTTTTCCATAATCTCAGATGCAGGAAATTGATGAGTGTGATTGAAAACCAGCAACACTAGACAACCCTCCTTCTAGCGCCAATGTTAACGCCAAGATTCGTCCATGCGCTCCAATCACCAAAGCGCGTACAATCCTGCATAGAAACGAGTAAACACCTAAAGCTTGACAGCTTAGGCCGTCGGGGAATAGCTCCGGTGTGAGAATAAATACAGACTGATATAAGATTAACAATGAAGGCTTAATGCTCTAGTGCTGGAAAGTAATAATTTGCATGCAACTTAAAATAAGAGATAATCCTGGTATTTATAGTGTTCTCACCACCTTCACGTAATCCTTCTCCGAATCAGATTAAGGTTCTCTCCCAAACAACCATTTCTTAATAGAATCGCACCGAATCTCCTAGAATCAACGAAGTGGATTTATAATCCAACACTTCCTTCCATATCTAAAGACCGAATTGAATTAGAATCCTTAATCCATAAATCCCCCGTCCACCAAAACCACTTTTGGTCCAAGCCCATATAACACCATAGGATTAATGACCCACTATATTCCAGAGGCCCAAATAACCATAGCCTAACATGTATTACTTATTTTTAGCAAACGACAAAAGAAGATTTTATTACTTATAAAACTTTAATCCAAAAGACTTTAGATATATTCTTAACATTCTTCAAATAATTTTGTTTGTTAAAATTTGTTTATGACACACTTATAAAACACAACCGGCATAATGTGTCTTATCTAGAACCCTTAATATTCCTAAAAGAAAGAAAATTAAGAGGAAAAAAACAAAAGGAATCAATGGGTCTCTAATTTACATAAGTAGGTATTATCATAAAAGAAGGATCTAGTTTCAGTTCAAGTCAAAGATGCCCTTCTATATACGCCACTATTAACAACTCCATGGGGTTGATGCCCTTTTATAATTTATAAAATTATAATCTTGTTGCAGCATCTTTCTTAATTAGTTTTACTATTATCAAAAATTGCTGTTAATTAATTAATTAAGTGCATGTTCTACTTAATTAAATCCAATTCATCTACTCCTCTGTCGTCCCACACTTGTCGTACCTATGAATTGTTTAAGGAAAAAGTCCCTTGAAATTAGGATTTGTCTGTCATATTTTTCTTTATGGAACAAAATAAATCGTACCGTAAGTAACTTATTTATTTGATAATTTTTTTTTTATTTAAATGCATCAATCAATCAATTAATCAATACAAAAATATAATAACTCAATGAGCAAATTATTTTGTTAGTTCCGAGTCGACTTAGTTATTTAAAAAATAAATTATTTGTCAACTCAACAGTTTTTTTAAAATAATTTTACTATCAAACATAAAATGTATCCGTACGACATAATTTTAATATAATGTTTAGTTGATAATAATACATTAATATTACCACATTATATTCTAATTTGTACTTACTAAGAATGTATTAAAATATTATGACCCTTTGTTTATTTGATTCATGAACCTAACTAATATAAAATTATCTTATTCAACTTACTCTAATAAATTATAAATAGAAATCTGACTACACACTAAATTATAACCAAATTTTCAACAAGTTTTCTTGGATCAACAACATGTTTAGTTGAACCAATTATTTTCTAGAATGGATGATGTTAATTACTATCAAAGTTGGAGTGACTATAATTTAGAATGACGTAAATATAAAATAATAGTCAACATCAATAGTTATGAAGAGATATGTACTGTTTTTTCAATATATTAAGCAATGTCTCAAATTATAGATTTTATTTTCAATTCATAACGTAACTCATATTACAACGCCTTCATTTGAAATTAAATGAAACAAATTTTTTTATTATAAATATCATCACTCAAATATTTGATTTTTAAAATATTGCTCTATATGTAATTTTTAAACTTTGCCCGATATATAATTTCTAAAATTTATCCGTGCTTTGCACGAATTATATGCACGAATTGTATGCTTGTTGATGTATATGCTTTTTAAAAAACATTCTTTTTCCATCATGAATTATGGGTAAATAACTTTGGTTTACTTTATACGTATATATTATTTTTAATACGAATTAGTTTTTTTAGTTGACAATATACGTAATTTTTCTAATATTTTAATTGCTGGATGGTGAATGGGTCCAACGGATATGGTGGGGTCGTCCCACGTGGCTATTTTAATGATTGACAGTTTGGCGACTTAACATTCTAGAAAAATCAAAATCCTAATCAATACGCTGAGATAGAGTATGTCACATCAACAATTTATAAAATAGTTTGTGTCTGTAGCACTACTCTTTATCAAATGATGGTGAATACCGTCTTATCTATTATCTATTATATATATTAAATTACAGTACATGACACAATAAATTGACATATGTCATTTTACAAAATCAATACATGTCCATCCTAATTAATGCTGTAACGACCCCAAAATAGGTCCATTCCACCCAACCCATTCTGAGTCGTCAAATACATGGTACAGAAAATAACTACAACTTTATTACAACAATTGTCGTGCAAAATACAACAACACATATGTTGTGAGTTTGGATACAAATATATACCAAATGTGACACATGTCCCAACCGTGGACAGCACCTCACAGTGGCACCTTACATAAAGGTATAGTCAAAAATTGTTTTAGAAATGATAATCTTTGGGAAGTGCTCAAGGAAACCTTCGTACATGGGAGACCATGCATCTGGATATGATAGATATCATATGGCCACAGAATTATCCTTGGTTGACCCAATAGACTCCAAAGAAAAACGAGAAGATTACTATCATATTCTTCCCAATAGTGAGTCTTCTCTTGACTTATCATTATCTCCACTGTCTCTAATTGAGAATTATACTTCAAACAAACACCAAGATTATATAGGTAGTGCCCATAGATAGACTCAGCAAGTGGATGAGCACAACCCTGTCTTATGATGACACGAGGTTGTATGTCATTAGATATCTTGTATGATAGTGACAAAACACCCTTCCAACGTTGGGTTCGCTTCACCCTAGATGATTCACCAAATATAACTACTAAATGATGACCACCGTTCTATTCCCTTGTTACTCCCGCTCGGCCCAGCTACACTCTTATTACCTGAAAGGAATTGTGAAGCAAAAGGGTAAGCACAACTAGCTCAGTAAAGAATATCATGACTAAAGATAATTCAATTATCAATAGCCTTCATCAACAATAAATCAGAGATTTAGAACATATGGTAAATGATAAAAATTTCATCCATAGTTGCAGCGGAACGAGCAATCCATTAGAAGAGTCAAATAGACTATAAAGTCTATTATCTTCTCCATGTTAAAAATCCACCAACAATGTTTTATCCATGTAACATCACTCAACAGTTCCTTTCCACAATCATATGAATAACTCATAATCATAATTGTAACTATAAATTTTTCTTCGCACCCAGGACGAAGAATATTTTCATCACCTGTCTTTACCTGAAACATCAAAGATCATGGTTATACCAAATCACAATTCCTGTTTATAATCATACTAACAAATCCATCTTTGCACTACGGGCCAAAGATATTCATCAACAAACCATCTTTGCACTACGGGCCAAAGATATTCAACAACAGTTCATCTTTGCACTACAGGCCAAAGATATTCATCAACAAACCATCTTTGCACTACGGGCCAAAGATATTCAACAACAGTTCATCTTTGCACTACAGGCCAAAGATATTCAACAACAGTTCATCTTTACACTACAGGCCAAAGATATTCATCAACAATTCATATTTGCACTACATGCCAAATATATTCATATCTCAAAGAAATATATAATCATTTCAGAATTTATATAAACAATAATTATAACCATGTTGATCAATTCACCATTGCACTTAAGCTTAAGATATTCAATTATAAATTCAATGGTCATGATCATACCAGTCACAATTCAACTTTGCACTACAGGCCAAAGAGAACCCTAGTCATGATCATACCAATAATCTACCCATCTTTTCACTCTAGTGAAAGAGAATTTCAACATCAGGGTTATAAAAATGTTATATATGATAATAAAATCAATATAATCAATACATATTTTTAATCTCGAGAGTAATATTCATAACTCAACTATAATTTGGTTAGAAAAAGAAACCAATTTTTATCGTGAATAGTAACTCGTGAATAGTAACTCATGATTAGTAACTCGACACAAAAAGATAGAAATTCCACAATAAAATCTATTACTATCCCTTACTATCCCTCACAATCCCATACAATCCCTTACTATCCCTTACAATCCCTTACCTCAAAAGAGCAGTACTTCTGATCGGTATAAGGCTAAAAGAAACTTGCACTGATGAATAGAAACTCTCAAAGTATCTAAATACTCACAAAATATGCTTCATAATATAGAGAGAGAAAGAGAGAAAGCTTATGTTTTTGGTGTGATTTTCAATTCTAACTTAGCCCTCTATTTATAGGAAAATTTTGGTAGGTTTGACCTGCAACCTGATGGCTTTACCTGCTACTATTCCCACCCACCACATTTGAAATATAATTCAGCACATTTCTTCACCAACCACAAGTGGGGCCCACCAATTCTAGAATTTTCCACCAAAATGATAAACTCCGAAAATTCAACAATTTCTGAACCAGTCATCTCGTAAAATTCATAACAAATCATACATTCATTTTTAACGGTTCAAAATTTATGGACATATACTCAACTTATATATGTATAACATATCCAAATATTACTACGATCCAACGGTCGGATTAAAAATTATAACCCCCGCAAAATATCTCAAAAACCCTGATTTTTAATACCTCCATTCCGACAAAAATACTGATAAAAACCTCAACATTAACTCCTTCATTTTAACCACAAAAATATATCCCTCATTTATATCCACATAAAATAAATATTTTCTTATCATATAAATCAATAATTAATTATTCACAAATAATATTACAGAATCACATTTATGACAACCAGGTCGTTCCCAGGAAAGAGGGGGCTTTCCAATAAGGATTTCTCCTTACTGGCGCGCAATTAGATGACCAAACCTCTCCTTAGACAGAACTTTCTAAACATTGTCAATAATGCTATCTAATAATATTATTTAAATAATATGAATTACTGATCTGATAATGGAAAATACTGTGCAGCAATAATTATTGAAACAACAATAATATAAAATATCAATGCAGCAATTATTGAATCAATAATAAAATATTCAACAGTAATTACTGTAACAATTATTGAGTAGTGCCTTCTTACGTAAGAATCAATAATTTCAAAAATACTGTGCAATACCGTGTGCTACTGTGCAATAACGCGTATTACTGTATTTTAATCACCGGGTATTCCAACAGTGTTAACGGTAACAACTACGTCGTTATTTGTAAAAACTCAAATTTATCGTTTTCTTCACCCCGACAGTTATTCGTTATGGGGCCCACAAATAGCTGTGCCGTCGTACGAATATTCCCCGACATAAAGAATATTCCACGACCAAACGAATATTCCCCGACAACAATGAATATTTTATAACTACTTGCTTATTTTGAAAAAAAATCATATTTCACTCATAACTTTAAACTTTTATCAATTTAACCATTTACTGAATAGTAATTATAAGAAAAATTGAATACTTTTATTTCATAAAATTCGGGGTCTTACAATCTCCCCTCCTTATGAAATTTCGTCCCCGAAATTTACGTACCTGGTAATTCAAAGAGTTGAGAATACCGTGCTTTCATTTCAGATTCCATATTCTCTGTCATCATGATTTCTCCATTGCTTATCTCCTGTATTTCAGATATCATTCTAGAATACAGCTTCAAAACAAGGGTTAATTGATCAAATTAACATATCACATAATATCCTGATATTATGACTGACCAACAAATAAGCTTAGGTAGGACACACTAGCGAAGGATTTACTCATCTCTCCCCTCCTAGTTGTATTCCCCGATCTCCGCCAGAGATCATATCCCTAAGCTCTGATACCACCTGTGACACCCCCAAAATAGGTCCATTCCACCCAACCCATTCTGAGTCGTCAAATACATGGTACAGAAAATAACTACAACTTTATTACAACAATTGTCGTGCAAAATACAACAACACATATGTTGTGAGTTTGGATACAAATATATACCAAATGTGACACATGTCCCAACCGTGGACAGCACCTCACAGTGGCACCTTACATAAAGGTATAGTCAAAAATTGTTTTAGAAATGATAATCTTTGGGAAGTGCTCAAGGAAACCTTCGTACATGGGAGACCATGCATCTGGTTATGATAGATATCATATGGCCACAGAATTATCCTTGGTTGACCCAATAGACCCCAAAGAAAAACGAGAAGATTACTATCATATTCTTCCCAATGGTGAGTCTTCTCTTGACTTATCATTATCTCCACTGTCTCTAATTGAGAATTATACTTCAAACAAACACCAAGATTATATAGGTAGTGCCCATAGATAGACTCAGCAAGTGGATGAGCACAACCCTGTCTTATGATGACACGAGGTTGTATGTCATTAGATATCTTGTATGATAGTGACAAAACACCCTTCCAACGTTGGGTTCGCTTCACCCTAGATGATTCACCAAATATAACTACTAAATGATGACCACCGTTCTATTCCCTTGTTACCCCTGCTCGGCCCAGCTACACTCTTATTACCTGAAAGGAATTGTGAAGCAAAAGGGTAAGCACAACTAGCTCAGTAAAGAATATCATGACTAAAGATAATTCAATTATCAATAGCCTTCATCAACAATAAATCAGAGATTTAGAACATATGGTAAATGATAAAAATTTCATCCATAGTTGCAGCGGAACGAGCAATCCATTAGAAGAGTCAAATAGACTATAAAGTCTATTATCTTCTCCATGTTAAAAATCCACCAACAATGTTTTATCCATGTAACATCACTCAACAGTTCCTTTCCACAATCATATGAATAACTCATAATCATAATTGTGATTCTAAATTTTTCTTCGCACCCAGGACGAAGAATATTTTCATCACCTGTCTTTACCTGAAACATCAAAGATCATGGTTATACCAAATCACAGTTCCTGTTTATAATCATACTAACAAATCCATCTTTGCACTACGGGCCAAAGATATTCATCAACAAACCATCTTTGCACTACGGGCCAAAGATATTTAACAACAGTTCATCTTTGCACTACAGGCCAAAGATATTCATCAACAAACCATCTTTACACTACGGGCCAAAGATATTCAACAACAGTTCATCTTTGCACTACAGGCCAAAGATATTCAACAACAGTTCATCTTTACACTACAGGCCAAAGATATTCATCAACAATTCATATTTGCACTACATGCCAAATATATTCATATCTCAAAGAAATATATAATCATTTCAGAATTTATATAAACAATAATTATAACCATGTTGATCAATTCACCATTGCACTTAAGCTTAAGATATTCAATTATAAATTCAATGGTCATGATCATACCAGTCACAATTCAACTTTGCACTACAGGCCAAAGAGAACCCTAGTCATGATCATACCAATAATCTACCCATCTTTTCACTCTAGTGAAAGAGAATTTCAACATCAGGGTTATAAAAATGTTATATATGATAATAAAATCAATATAATCAATACATATTTTTAATCTCGAGAGTAATATTCATAACTCAACTATAATTTGGTTAGAAAAAGAAACCAATTTTTATCGTGAATAGTAACTCGTGAATAGTAACTCATGATTAGTAACTCGACACAAAAAGATAGAAATTCCACAATAAAATCTATTACTATCCCTTACTATCCCTCACAATCCCATACAATCCCTTACTATCCCTTACAATCCCTTACCTCAAAAGAGCAGTACTTCTGATCGGTATAAGGCTAAAAGAAACTTGCACTGATGAATAGAAACTCTCAAAGTATCTAAATACTCACAAAATATGCTTCATAATATAGAGAGAGAAAGAGAGAAAAGCTTATGTTTTTGGTGTGATTTTCAATTCTAACTTAGCCCTCTATTTATAGGAAAATTTTGGTAGGTTTGACCTGCAACCTGATGGCTTTACCTGCTACTATTCCCACCCACCACATTTGAAATATAATTCAGCACATTTCTTCACCAACCACAAGTGGGGCCCACCAATTCTAGAATTTTCCACCAAAATGATAAACTCCGAAAATTCAACAATTTCTGAACCAGTCATCTCGTAAAATTCATAACAAATCATACATTCATTTTTAACGGTTCAAAATTTATGGACATATACTCAACTTATATATGTATAACATATCCAAATATTACTACGATCCAACGGTCGGATTAAAAATTATAACCCCCGCAAAATATCTCAAAAACCCTGATTTTTAATACCTCCATTCCGACAAAAATACTGATAAAAACCTCAACATTAACTCCTTCATTTTAACCACAAAAATATATCCCTCATTTATATCCACATAAAATAAATATTTTCTTATCATATAAATCAATAATTAATTATTCACAAATAATATTACAGAATCACATTTATGACAACCAGGTCGTTCCCAGGAAAGAGGGGGCTTTCCAATAAGGATTTCTCCTTACTGGCGCGCAATTAGATGACCAAACCTCTCCTTAGACAGAACTTTCTAAACATTGTCAATAATGCTATCTAATAATATTATTTAAATAATATGAATTACTGATCTGATAATGGAAAATACTGTGCAGCAATAATTATTGAAACAACAATAATATAAAATATCAATGCAGCAATTATTGAATCAATAATAAAATATTCAACAGTAATTACTGTAACAATTATTGAGTAGTGCCTTCTTACGTAAGAATCAATAATTTCAAAAATACTGTGCAATACCGTGTGCTACTGTGCAATAACGCGTATTACTGTATTTTAATCACCGGGTATTCCAACAGTGTTAACGGTAACAACTACGTCGTTATTTGTAAAAACTCAAATTTATCGTTTTCTTCACCCCGACAGTTATTCGTTATGGGGCCCACAAATAGCTGTGCCGTCGTACGAATATTCCCCGACATAAAGAATATTCCACGACCAAACGAATATTCCCCGACAACAATGAATATTTTATAACTACTTGCTTATTTTGAAAAAAAATCATATTTCACTCATAACTTTAAACTTTTATCAATTTAACCATTTACTGAATAGTAATTATAAGAAAAATTGAATACTTTTATTTCATAAAATTCGGGGTCTTACAAATGCTCCTTATTGTCGTTGACAAAAATACCATTGATAATTACTTTGATATATATACTGATCACCTTATTTTATGGATATTATTAACATCCACGTTATTTTAGGATTCATTAATTAGATAACGCTCTTAGGCAACAACCAGATTAGATCAATTTAAACACGATAGGGCGAACTTGCTTTTTATGAAAAATTAGCTTCAATTCTTTGAAAAGTAAATTTCTTTTAATATTAGACTTTTATTTATTTTACCTACTTTTCATGTGCCTAATAAATTTATTCTATGATTAATTAATTACTTCCATAGTTCCATGCAATTAAAAATTAGTTCCATATTCATTTTAAAACTTCAATCTATTAGCTTCTAAAAATTCTTCCAATTATTTGTACCACACAAATTAATTCTAAAGATATGAAAATTTATTTGCTTAACCAATTTATGGAAAACTCAATCAATTAATAAATTATGGAATACTTAAATAATATAAAATCCATCCCAAGATTTATGAAAACAATATTGGTTAGATATATGAAAGATAATAAATCTTTTAAAAACTTATTTTCTAACGAACTCCATCAATTATTGGAAGTACTAAAAATCAACATTTTAAAATATTTTCATATTTAATATTTTATTTTTTGTGCCAATTACGCGGCCAACACTTTTTCATCCAATTGAATCATGTAACAACCCGATATTTTCTATATAATTAAATAAGAAATTTTGTGTATACTTTTTTTTTATTTTAAAGATGAGAATTTGTACAAGATAATGTGTATATGTATTTATGTGGTAAATAAAAATATATTTATTACATAAATATTTACAAATAATTTTATTTTAGAATTATTAATTTTTGTAAAGTATATTCTTATAATAATTAATTTTATAGTAGAAATATTTTTATTAATTATTTTCCATGAAAATATGATTATATATTATTTAAATAATATATGAAATGATATTTAGAATTATTATAATAATTATTTATTTTATTATATTAATTTATGTTAGATTAATTAAGTTAATTATTTTTAACTTAATTAATAAAGTTAAATATGAAGAATAAATCAAATTCAAACCCTAATGTTGGATTTTGATCAATGGATGAGAATATTAATATAATATTAATTATATTTTGATTTTTTAGTGCTATAAATATGTACTGTATGTACGTATTGATAATGGTTGATCAATTATGGTGTATAATGTCAAACCCTAGCGTTATTGTGGGAAACCTTAATCCGAAACTCAAAATAGAGTACAAGATTGATATGTAATCAAGTTAATGTGATTAATATCATGTATAGTAGATTTTATTGCTAATTATGAAAAACCTAATTTGTAACTTAAAAACTCTAATATCTAAAACCCTAATTTGGAAATTAAAAACCCTAATTATAATTTGATAACCCTAATTATCAAAATTATAAATCCTAATTGCTAATTTAGCAATGTTAATTATAATTAGTGATATTAAACCCTAATGTTCCTGTATAAAGTAATTAGAAAACTAATCTAATTTAGAAAACCCTAATTACAAATTTTAAAATCTAAAATTTGTTATTATTTTATGTAATTTTTTTTACAAACCCTAATGGAAAAATCCTACAATTTGTGCTAAACCTTAGGGTTAAACCCTAAGGGTTTGCCAAGTTACAAAAAGGCCATTAAAATTGTATGACAATTGACCATTTTGTCCCTTTTGTATAATTGAAGCTAGCAAGTAGGTTTTGACAATAGGTGAAGTTGTTCACCAAATCCAACAACCCCATGTGACCTTATATCTCCAACAAACCAAGCAATCTCAGCCAATTCATGCATCCAACATCATATATATATAGATTGGAGAGAGAAAAAGTTAATTGTTAGCCTAAATTTTGCACAACACTCAAACTAACTCTCTCAAGCCCCACACCCCCGAAAATATCAAGATATATCAGTCACAAACAAAGCCCCACGATCACCCTTGGCAAATCATAAGCATAGAATCAAAGATTGATCAAAGAAGGTATAAACCCTAGCGATGAAATCTTACTTTAATCTTGTGTTAGATGTTATGTTTGAGTGTTAGAATATGTTATTTGTAGTCCATATAGTTGATCTGGGTTGACACATACTAGATTCACAACATTAATATGCTCAAAATCAAGTTTTTGAAAAACCTGGGTATAAATTTTTGGGTTGTCTGACAACGAATGTCAGAGCCCATAGATCCTTCTCTGTTTATTATTTTTGTTGTTTAAAGCTTCGAATGTGTAGCCTGTTATGTGGTCTGTGATCTGGAACAAGAATAAAGTTTATATCTGGTCTATAGTTGTAGTTATTAACGGTCAAAAGCCGTTGACCGGCATTGACCGGAAGAAATCTGGACAGCCCAGAATATGCCCAGGTCGGTCTGACAGCTCGTTCATGGCCTTGGATCTTGCAGGTGTTAGCTTATTTGTGTTGTTTGTTGTATTAAAGTGATAGTATGGTAGTTATGTTATATGATTAATGCTTTTAGATCCTTGAAATCATCAACAGATTGAGCACTATGGATGGTCAAACCAGCTCAGACGATCAAGGATTTGGTTTTCTAGAATTTCCAAAAAATCAAGAACATAATTTTTGACAATGGTTTGACCAGCTTATAACTGCTTGATTTGTTGTTTTTATGATGATGTTATATATTAGATCTGTAGTATTACATGCTGGCTACATCCTGGAAGTCTTAAATCACATAACTATTACCAGAATCACAAGTTGTAGAAGCCCAAAGTAAGGCAGTCGAACTGTTCTTCAATTCTGGGTAACCCAGAAATGAAGAACACGTCTAACAGTCTCTTTGAAGACTTCTAGTTTGCAGTTAGTGCTTGTTATGGCCTTACTTCTTGTTGGATATTATTGTGTTACATGAGTACTACAACATCTAACCATTATCTCGCCCAGAAACATCACAGATTAGAATTTATTGCTGGTCAAACATGGTCCCTTGTTAACTGCCTATGAGTGTTCTTGAGCCTCAAGAACATCTAAGACGACATATTTTGTCGCTAAAGGCTATAGCGACAGTTTTATTTATTTTAATTAATATATTTATGAAAAATTATTTAAAAATAGTAATTAATTTCTGAAAATTACAAAAATAGTTTTAAAAATTATTTGAAGTTATAAAAATTAACTTTTAATAATTTGAAATATTTTTCATAAATATTAGTATTTATTTAAATATTATTGATAATTAATTTATTTATTAAATGCATTGAATAAATTAATTAAAAATGATTTTAATATATTAAAAATCATTTTAAATGATAATAAGTTATTTTAAGTTATAAAATATAACTTTTAATATTTTAAAGTAAATTTCATTAATTATTTAATATTAATGATATTAGATTTATTTAACAATTAAATTAAATAAATTTATTAAAAATGATTTTGATATTATAAAAAATTATTTTAAATGAAAATAAATAGTTTAAAAATATTTTAAGTTATAAAATATAACTTTCAATATTTAAAAGTAAATTTCATTAATTAATTATTATTAATGATATTAAATAATTTAATAATTATATTAAATAATTTAGTTTAAAAATGATTTTAATATTAGAAAAATCATTTGAAATGAAAATAAAGTGTTTAAAAATATTTTAAGTTATAAAATATAACTTTTAATACTTAAAGAATAATTTCATTAATAATTTAATGTTAATGATATTAATTTAATATTAAATGATATTAAATTTATTTAATAATTATATTAAATAAATAGTTTAAAAATGATTTTATTAATTTAAAAATCATTTAAAAAGGATATAAATGAATTAAAAATATTTTAAGGTATAATTAATGACTTTTAATATTTTGATAAATAGTACATTAATATTTAAATATTAATGGTAATTATTTAGAAATAATTTTGATGGTCTTAAAAATCATTTAAGGGTAATATTAATACTTTAAAAGTATTTTGAGTTATTATAAATAACTTTAATATTTTGGCAATGGTTTCATTAATAGTTTAATAGTAATTAAATATTAATGATAATAGAATTATTTGATATTTAAATCATTTAATAATGATTTTGATGTTTGCAAATTCATGATAAATTATAATAAATGTTTAAAAATTATTTTAAGTCATTTAAAAATAATATGACTAATAATTACAGTTATTGAGTTACAGGATAAAGTTTTAGACTCGATAATTACTCGATAAAGTCATCGGTACACCGACATGTTTTAGAAATTGATCTGGACTTAAATAATTTGACTTGATAAGTATTTATTTGTGATTCAATGGTTGTTAAACATATGTAACAATATGATTAGGTAATGTGCTGACTGCAATAAGCAGTGCTATGTGTTATAATATGTTATTCTAATCAGTAAAATGATCTTATTACTGATAGGTGTTATATAAGAGATAAAACTAAGTTGCGAATTGTAAGCAGCGTATCAGGCAAGTATCTTACCTTTGTATTTTCTTTATGCAATGAACATGAGTAAGAATGTTTCTGAATTATATTATTACTGTACAAATTATTAACCCTATATTATATACGCTCATTGTTTATCAACATGTTAGTATATGGTAATTCAGATATATATTCTGTTCGTTAATTTCTATAAATAGTTATACAAGTGTCCTCACTTGGATAATCATTGTATTTAATCACATATTGATACACCTTTGTTAATTAACCGTATATATATATATATATATATATATATATATATATATATATATATATATATATATATATATGTTGAATTATAGATTATTGTTGAACAAGATAAAACCTTACTATTATACAACTGAATCTCTTTGGTTTGGAACCCAGACAAGTATGAACATCCCGATCAAGGGAAAACTTTTATGCGCCCAAGGCGGACAGAGTGAACGATACCCTCGTTCTTACATGTAGTGTTGATCAATACAGGGTACAACGGGCTGATCACCCCTGTGCCCGTAAGTTATGACGGTTTACAGATGAAGTTCTATTTAACCTTTTCGAAAATAAAAACAAAATTCATAGTATGTCACCTTAACCTTAGTTATAGTCAATGCGTAGTTTCAAAAATTTAAAAGAGGGTTGTTATGTTATTATTATCGGTTCAGATTACTTCAGAACTATTGATTTGTTGTAGAAGGGTAGAATAAAAAAAATATTTAAATTTTTTCAGCGTATATATATATATATATATATAGAAGATGGCCGGTTAATCGGTAAAGTAATCTCTTTCTTTTATTTATAAACAGTTGAGGAAGGATTACATTATTTCCTAATCTAGCTGTTTGAGGAAGATCGAAGTATGAAAGACTTCGACTTCATCTTCTAACTAAGAAGATCGAAGCTGGAAGCTTCGTCTCCGGCTAACTCTAGAGAGAAGGGAGAGAGCGGACCTCAGGTGAGGTTTTCTTACAAAAGAAAAGCCTGAGTAACTCTAACACTTCGAGTTACTTAAATAGAAAACTGAAAGTAAATGTGACGCCCCCAAAATTAGGTATACATCACCCATCTTGGGTCGTCAGATACATAGTACAGAATACAAATACAACTGATTAATACAACTGTCGTGTACAATACGACAAAACATAAACTGTGAGTTTGAATACAAATATTATCTTCTAGAGAGTATTCATACTCAAAAGGAGTCCTCATTACATTTATTAACACACCATTACATAGAATAGTGAGGACTACTAACTAATACTATCATTCGGACCATCACTCCGTTCCCCGACTTGCCCCAGCTACGTTCTCATTTCCTGAAGAGAACAGTGAAAGAAAGGGTGAGCTCAACTAGCCCAGTAAGAAATATTATGACTAAGATAATGCAGAATAAATTATCATTAGCCTTCAACAATGTTAAACTGATAAAATATAATAGACATCAAGTTTAACTGCAGCGGAACAAGCAATCCATTAAAAGAGTCAAGTAGAAAATAAACTCTACTATCTTTTATGATTTAAAAGGTTTTTCAACACTGCGATCGCTGAGACTCAGCTTAATAAAATAATCCACATCATCGAATCACCCCTGCACTACGGCCAAGGATATTCGTGTATTCATTAATGGTCATGATCATGCCAACAACTGTCCATCAATGCACTACGGGCCAATGAGGACTTTTACCACATCATTTGTAACATTACGGTCATGATTATACCGAATAATCCCTGGTCATAATCATACCAAGTCCATCTATGCACTACATGCCACAGATGACTTTCAACATTTTATAAACATGAGGATGATGACAATGATATAAGAATTCAATAAAACAAGTTCAAGAATTAATTTATCCAGGAATTAACAACGTCCAAATTGTCAACATGATACTGCATTGTGGAGTAAAATTCAAGAACGCTTAGAAGAATATTTTCTTGAAAAGATACTGGATGAAACGCAACTATCAAGGATATTCCACAAATTTCATGGAGTATAGAAGTCAAAACTTAACCAACTGAGTACAATAAAGAATGGAATAACAAAAGAAATCACCATGCATGCAATAGACCGCACAGACAGGTTATTCCAATAGAATAATAAATAATGGAACCAGGTCCGGCGTAAACGCACAGACAGGATATTCCGATAGAATAATAAATAATGGAACCAGGTCCGGTGTAAAACACACAGACAGGATATTCCAACAGAATAATAATAAAACGGAACCAGGTCCGGTGTAAAACACACAGACAGGATGTTCCAACAGAATAATAAACGGAACCAGGTCCGGTGTAAAACACACAGACAGGATGTTCCAACAGAATAATAGAAGAATGTCACCAAGTATAGGGTAGACCGCGTATACTGGTTATTCCAACAGAATAATAACAAATGGAATAACAGAAGTTCTCTTCATGAATATAAAAGAAATAATATTCCCTACCTTAAAAGAACTGGATATTGGAAAAGTGATGTAGCAGAATACTTTTATTCTCTCTCTCTTATTCTCTCTATACTTTCTCTCTCTATAGCTTGAATGAATTCGTGAAAAATAATGAAGCCCTAGGCCTCTATTTATAGAAAAACTGAGGGTGGCTCTTGGTCCTAACGAAGGGTCAAATGACTCTTGGTCTTAACGAAGGGTCAAATGACTCTTGGTAATATTGAAGGGACAACTACTATTGACGAAAGTAATTACTATTGACCAAGGTAAATACTATTGACGAAGGTAATTACTATTGACCAAGGTAAATATTATTGACCAAGGTAAATACTATTGACGAAGGTAATTACTATTGACCAAGGTAAATACTATTGACGAAGGTAATTACTATTGACTAAGGTAAATACTATTGACGACGGTAATTACTATTGACGACGGTAATTACTATTGACGACGGTAATTACTATTGACGAAGATACTCTTAGATGATGACATATGGCCCCCCATAAAATAACCAAACTTACCACAACGTCTCAATTATTGATTTAATAATATAACATATTATACAGATGATACTATGACAATAATTTAAGAGATATGATGCAGCAATTACTGTAGCAATAATTGAGTATAGCTGAGTGACTTCTCACGTAAGCATCCATAATCAATACCGTGTGCTACTATGCAACCACGCGTATTACTGTACTTTTACTACCAAGTAGTTCAACAGTTTTAACGATTTTAACGGTAACACCTCGGCTGTTATTTTTATAGAAAGATAATTCTGTCGTTTTCTCAATCCGACAATAATTTCGTTGTGGGGTCCACCAATGATTGTGCCGTCGTACGAATATTCCCCGACAAAAAGAATATTCCCCGACCAAACGAATATTTTATAACAACTTGCTTACTTTGCAAAATTTATAAATATTACCCACAACTATAACATTATATCAAATTAACTTCATAATATTCAAAAATGATATTTATAGAAAATTCATCTTTATTTATAAAAGTTGGGGTCTTACAACCTCCCCTTCTTATGAAATTTCGCCCTCGAAATTAGGGTACGTACCTGGTATGTCGAAGAGGTAAGGATACCTTGATTTCATTTCTGATTCTAACTCCCAAGTCATTTCCTCAACATCGTGGTTTCTCCACAAAACTTTAACTTGAG
Source organism: Panax notoginseng (assembly GCA_016801055.1). Lineage (NCBI taxonomy): Eukaryota > Viridiplantae > Streptophyta > Magnoliopsida > Apiales > Araliaceae > Panax > Panax notoginseng. Next base: position 152,564,420 of record CM029022.1, on the reverse strand, counting down.
GTATAACCTTGGAGCGTAGAATATGTTCCTTCTTATCCAAGATTTGAACAGGAACTTCTTCATACGTCAAATCCTCCGCTATTTCGTCCGGTTCTAACTCAATAATGTGGTTCGGGTCTTCCACATATTTGCGTAACATGGATATGTGAAAAACGTTATGAACACGAGACATACTTGGCGGTAAAGCGAGTCTATAAGCCACAGTTCCTACTCGATCGAGGATTAAAAATGGACCGATGAATCGAGGATTTAGCTTTCCTCTCTTTCCAAATCTCGTAACACCTTTCCATGGAGCAACACGTAAGAACACATGATCTCCTACATCAAATTCCACGTCCTTTCGATGAAGATCAGCATAACTCTTTTGTCGATCTTGTGAGGTTTTTATACGTTGTCGGATCGTTTGAATCTTTTCTGTAGTCATACGTACCAACTCCGGTCCCAACAACGTTGCTTCGCCCACCTCATCCCAGCATACTGGAGAACGACATTTTCTTCCATACAATGCTTCGAATGGAGCCATGCCAATACTTGCTTGATAACTGTTGTTGTAGGAAAACTCCACCAATGGTAAGAACTTGTCCCAACTTCCCTTGAAGTCAAAGACACAGAGTCTTAATAGATCTTCAAGAGTTTGAATAGTCCTCTCTGATTGTCCGTCCGTCTGAGGATGATATGCTGAACTAAATCGTAACTCCGTGCCCATAGCTTTTTGTAAACTAACCCAAAATCGTGAAGTGAATCTTGGGTCTCGATCAGAAACTATGGATACTGGCATACCATGCAGTCTTACAATCTCGTTTATGTACATACGAGCAAGACGTTCAAGTGTATAAGTTTCTCGTATCGGTAAGAAATGAGCAGACTTGGTCAATCTATCAACAATGACCCAAATCGCATCAATACCTTGAGAAACCCTAGGAAGACTGGTAACGAAATCCATGGTGATGTGCTCCCACTTCCATTCTGGAATTTCAAGTGGTTGCAATGGACCTTTTGGTACTTGATGCTCCGCTTTGACTCGTTGACAAGTTAGACACCTTGAGATAAACAACGCTATCTCTCTCTTCATATTGCTCCACCAAAATGTATGACGAAGATCATGATACATTTTGGTACTTCCAGGATGGATTGCAAACGGTGTGTTGTGCGCCTCCATCATGATTTCATACTTTAAATCAGGGTTGTTAGGAACACAAAGTCTGGAGTTGACTCGAAGTATTCCTTCTTCATCGATTCTTGCTTCCGGCATAGAACCTTCTTGCACTTTCTTCCTCATACGCATCAGCTCCAGGTCTGTAGCTTGAGCAGCTTTAACTTTATCGATTAAAGTCGGTTCTACTCGTATATTCGCCATCATCACATGGGTCCCTGGAGTCTTCAACTCTATCTCCATCCTTTGCAAGTCACACAAAATGGGCCTTTGCGTTGTTAATATTGCACTTGTACCCGCATATGATCTTCTACTCAATGCGTCAGCTACCACGTTCGCTTTTCCAGGATGGTATTGAATGGTATGATCATAATCTTTCAACAGTTCAAGCCAACGTCGTTGTCGCATGTTGAGTTCCTTTTGAGTGAAGAAATATTTGAGACTTTTATGATCCGTAAAGATCTCCACTTTCTCCCCATACAAGTAATGCCTCCAAATTTTAAGTGCAAAGACAACAGCTGCCAACTCTAGATCATGAGTAGGATAATTCCTCTCATATTCCTTGAGTTGTCTTGATGCATAGGCTATGACTTTTCCATGTTGCATGAGAACGCATCCCAACCCTTTGCTCGAAGCATCACTGTAGATGACAAATCCCTCCGAGCCAGATGGTATTGTTAGAACAGGTGCTGAAATGAGTCTCCTCTTGAGTTCTTGAAAACTCTGCTCACATTCTTCGCTCCAACCAAACTTTGTATCTTTCCGAGTCAGCTGAGTTAATGGAGTAGCGATTCGAGAAAATCCTTCCACGAATCTTCGATAATAACCAGCTAAACCAAGAAAGCTACGTACCTCGGTCACTGATTTAGGTTGCTCCCAGCTTTGAATAGCTTCAATCTTTGCCGGGTCAACAGATATTCCACGACTTGATACTACGTGCCCAAGGAATGCTACCTCTTCCAGCCAGAACTCGCATTTCTTCAACTTGGCATAAAGTTTGTATTCACGAAGCTTTTGGAGTACCAGCCTCAAGTGTTGCTCATGATCTTCACGGCTTTTGGAATAAACAAGGATGTCATCGATAAAGACGACCACAAAGTGATCCAAATATTCCTTAAATACCCTGTTCATCATATCCATGAAGGCAGCAGGAGCATTAGTCAATCCAAAAGACATAACTAAGAATTCATAATGCCCGTACCGAGTTCTAAAAGCCGTCTTTGGAATATCCTCAGTTCTAACCTTCAGCTGATGATATCCAGAACGAAGATCGATCTTTGAAAAGAATTGTGCTCCTTGCAACTGGTCAAACAGGTCATCAATACGTGGCAATGGGTACCTATTTTTGATGGTGACATGATTCAACTCCCGATAATCAATACAAAGTCGCATACTCCCATCTTTCTTCTTCACGAACAGAACAGGAGCACCCCAAGGAGAAGTACTAGGACGAATAAAACCAATGTCTAACAATTCCTGCAGTTGGGTCTTTAACTCCTGAAGTTCAATAGGAGCCATTCGATATGGGGCTTTGGAAATGGGTTTTGTACCAGGTTCAAGGTCGATACAAAATTCAATTTCACGCTCTGGGGGTAGGCCAGGAAGTTCTTCGGAAATACGTCAGGAAATTTATTAACAACAGAAATATCATTCAAAGCTGACGTATTTTTGTTTAGATCTGTGACATGAGCTAAGAAAGCTTGACATCCGTTTTTCAATAAACGAATAGCTTTATGGCTTGAGATGACAGCGATTGATTTTAATGGTTTGGTTGCTTGAATTCGCATAATAGGTCGATTAGGAATATGAAAGCTAACAACCTTACGAAAACAATCAATTTTTGCATGATGAGTAGTTAACCAATCAATCCCTAGAATCACGTCAAATGCAAGTATTTTTAATGAAATAAGATCGACAGGTAATGTGTGGGTACCAACTTGAACCAAACAAGACTTATAAACCGTGGATGTAATGAAGGTTTCTCCCAATGGAGTTTCAACTGCTAAGTCAAAGTCTAATTTCTCCGGAATCAAATTTAATCGATGAGCGCAAGTAGGAGAAATAAAAGAATGGGTTGAACCGGTATCAAATAAAGTATAGACTTCGTTAGAGTTTATGATAAGCTTACCCGTGATGACCTCATTCGGGTTCCTTGCGTTCTGGGAGGTCACAACAAACGCTCTCCCTTGCACAACCGGTTTTGACTTTTTTTGGGACGGCCTTTGGTGCCTCCATCCTAGCTGAATTTGTCTTCGGTAAACGACAAAATCGGGCTAAATGACCTTCTCTTCCACAATTATAACATGCTTTGGACGGCATCGCGCAGTTTGGACTGATGTGCCCCTCCCCTCCGCATTTGAAACATATGATAGGTGGTCGTTCTCCTTCCTTAACGACAGGTGCTGGTGCTGACATCTTTCCATCATTGTTGAATCTCCTCTTCTTAAAATGTCCATTCTTATTGTTTTGGCCCTGATTACCACCGAAGTGGTTACCATTTCTGGCCTGTTGATTCCCTCCACGCTTGTTGTCACCGCTTCGATGACTGCTCTCACTGGTATTATCATTTTGCCGGCTGCTCTCTTTTGGTTGCGTTATCTCGTTATCGCGCTCCACCAACTGAGCCCTATTTACAACATCTGAATACAAACACAGTTTATGAGAAACAAGATGTTGACGTATCTCCGGCTTCAAACCTCTTAAAAACATTCGCGTCATTCTTTCTTCATTATCCACCAGGTGGGACGCAAACCGGGATAACTCCGCAAATTTTGCCTCGTACTGCGACACGGTCATATTATTCTGCTCCAATTTGATGAACTCCACCTCCTTCATGTGACGAATACTCTCGGGAAAGTATTTGTCGTTAAACAGATCTTGGAACTTCTCCCAAGACATCTTCAGTGCGGCAGGTTGAGTACGCTTTATCGATTCCCACCAGTAATCTGCCTCTCCTCGCAACATAAAGGCGGCAAAGGGAACCTTTTGCTCCTCGGAGCAACCCAAGACATCAAATATCTTGGTGATCTGCTTTATCCATGTTTCAGCTACAAGTGGTTTGGGTTCTCCCTTAAACTCCGGTGGTCCCAGCTCCTTAAACTGTTTAGCGGTGACCGCCTGAGAGTTTCCAGTATTTCCACCTACGTTGTGGACAGGAGCCGCTTTCACCTGTTGTTGCATGAATTGCATAAAGCCTCTGAACATTTGATCATTCATCATTTGGTCAGTGTTGTTGTTTGCATGAGGATTGACACCTTCCTGATGCACATTATCATGATTATTGATGTGTGGTGAATCAACAGTCGTCTGTGCTCCATTGCTATTCTCAACATTCTCGGATGCCATTTTCAGATACTGCCACAAAATAAAAATTAATTGATATGTCATATATTATCCTTATATTATGACCGACCAATTAAATACCATGCAAATAAACTTAGGTATGCCATACTAGCGAAGGAATTCCCCGTCTCTCCCCTCCTAGTTCTATTCTCACATCTTAGCCAGGGATCATATCCCTAAGCTCTGATACCAAATGTGACGCCCCCAAAATTAGGTATACATCACCCATCTTGGGTCGTCAGATACATAGTACAGAATACAAATACAACTGATTAATACAACTGTCGTGTACAATACGACAAAACATAAACTGTGAGTTTGAATACAAATATTATCTTCTAGAGAGTATTCATACTCAAAAGGAGTCCTCATTACATTTATTAACACACCATTACATAGAATAGTGAGGACTACTAACTAATACTATCATTTGGACCATCACTCCGTTCCCCGACTTGCCCCAGCTACGTTCTCATTTCCTGAAGAGAACAGTGAAAGAAAGGGTGAGCTCAACTAGCCCAGTAAGAAATATTATGACTAAGATAATGCAGAATAAATTATCATTAGCCTTCAACAATGTTAAACTGATAAAATATAATAGACATCAAGTTTAACTGCAGCGGAACAAGCAATCCATTAAAAGAGTCAAGTAGAAAATAAACTCTACTATCTTTTATGATTTAAAAGGTTTTTCAACACTGCGATCGCTGAGACTCAGCTTAATAAAATAATCCACATCATCGAATCACCCCTGCACTACGGCCAAGGATATTCGTGTATTCATTAATGGTCATGATCATGCCAACAACTGTCCATCAATGCACTACGGGCCAATGAGGACTTTTACCACATCATTTGTAACATTACGGTCATGATTATACCGAATAATCCCTGGTCATAATCATACCAAGTCCATCTATGCACTACATGCCACAGATGACTTTCAACATTTTATAAACATGAGGATGATGACAATGATATAAGAATTCAATAAAACAAGTTCAAGAATTAATTTATCCAGGAATTAACAACGTCCAAATTGTCAACATGATACTGCATTGTGGAGTAAAATTCAAGAACGCTTAGAAGAATATTTTCTTGAAAAGATACTGGATGAAACGCAACTATCAAGGATATTCCACAAATTTCATGGAGTATAGAAGTCAAAACTTAACCAACTGAGTACAATAAAGAATGGAATAACAAAAGAAATCACCATGCATGCAATAGACCGCACAGACAGGTTATTCCAATAGAATAATAAATAATGGAACCAGGTCCGGCGTAAACGCACAGACAAGATATTCCGACAGAATAATAAATAATGGAACCAGGTCCGGTGTAAAACACACAGACAGGATATTCCAACAGAATAATAATAAAACGGAACCAGGTCCGGTGTAAAACACACAGACAGGATGTTCCAACAGAATAATAAACGGAACCAGGTCCGGTGTAAAACACACAGACAGGATGTTCCAACAGAATAATAGAAGAATGTCACCAAGTATAGGGTAGACCGCGTATACTGGTTATTCCAACAGAATAATAACAAATGGAATAACAGAAGTTCTCTTCATGAATATAAAAGAAATAATATTCCCTACCTTAAAAGAACTGGATATTGGAAAAGTGATGTAGCAGAATACTTTTATTCTCTCTCTCTCTTATTCTCTCTATACTTTCTCTCTCTATAGCTTGAATGAATTCGTGAAAAATAATGAAGCCCTAGGCCTCTATTTATAGAAAAACTGAGGGTGGCTCTTGGTCCTAACGAAGGGTCAAATGACTCTTGGTCTTAACGAAGGGTCAAATGACTCTTGGTAATATTGAAGGGACAACTACTATTGACGAAAGTAATTACTATTGACCAAGGTAAATACTATTGACGAAGGTAATTACTATTGACCAAGGTAAATATTATTGACCAAGGTAAATACTATTGACGAAGGTAATTACTATTGACCAAGGTAAATAATATTGACGAAGGTAATTACTATTGACTAAGGTAAATACTATTGACGACGGTAATTACTATTGACGACGGTAATTACTATTGACGACGGTAATTACTATTGACGAAGAGACTCTTAGATGATGACATATGGCCCCCCATAAAATAACCAAACTTACCACAACGTCTCAATTATTGATTTAATAATATAACATATTATACAGATGATACTATGACAATAATTTAAGAGATATGATGCAGCAATTACTGTAGCAATAATTGAGTATAGCTGAGTGACTTCTCACGTAAGCATCCATAATCAATACCGTGTGCTACTATGCAACCACGCGTATTACTGTACTTTTACTACCAAGTAGTTCAACAGTTTTAACGATTTTAACGGTAACACCTCGGCTGTTATTTTTATAGAAAGATAATTCTGTCGTTTTCTCAATCCGACAATAATTCCGTTGTGGGGTCCACCAATGATTGTGCCGTCGTACGAATATTCCCCGACAAAAAGAATATTCCCCGACCAAACGAATATTTTATAACAACTTGCTTACTTTGCAAAATTTATAAATATTACCCACAACTATAACATTATATCAAATTAACTTCATAATATTCAAAAATGATATTTATAGAAAATTCATCTTTATTTATAAAAGTTGGGGTCTTACAGTAAATTACTATTTGATTCACGCAGGAATCACTATTACAATGACTGGAAGTAAAAGTAATTTACTTAAGTAAAAGTAAAACGTAAGAAACAGTTTACATTTACTTTTACATTGGTAAATGTAAAAATAAACGTAAGAAACAGTTTACATTTACTTTTACATTGGTAAATGTAAAAAACATTTAACTAAGTTAAAAACATTTAACTTAAAGTAAAAGCAAAAGTTATTCTTTTACTTTTACTTTTACATTTACTAAAGTAAAAGACTTTTGCTTTAGGTAAAAGCAAAAGCTGATCTGATGGCTGTCGGCCATCAGTGCTGACTGAAGATGCCTCTGGCGTCTTCTTTGACTGACCGGCGGCGACTGTTGCGTCGTCGTCTCCGGCGGCTTCTCCGGTTGACTTGTCCGTCTCCTCCGGTGCCGGATGGGACTGCTGATCGTCTTCTCCGACGAGTCATCACCTCCATACATTTCCACCTCAAAATTTTTATCCAGGAAATAACCCTTTCACCCCCAAAAATTTTGTTTACAAAAGAAGGAGAGAGAAAAAAAATTTCACCGAAAAATTGGTCAGATCTTCAAAATTTCTTGATTTTGAAAAAGTTTTTGTTTAAAAACAAATCAGATGAAATCTGAAACAAAGGATCACTCGATTGGTCCTGATCTATCAGTAAATCGATCCAAACAGAAGACTCTGAAAACCGTTTAAACAAAAATTCTTTTTCTTGAAGGTCCACTTAAAAGGCCTTACTTGCCGATAAATCATACCCCTTAGATCTAATGATTCCCTTTGGCCTTACACTGCTCACTTACTTGAGACTTACAAACAGGTACTAATCGGGACTTAAGGCGATCTTGGGTGTTTAACGGCGAAGGTCCGGTTACTGAAAGCGGAGCAAGAAAAATAAAAGTTTGTTAAAACGTTTAAGAATAAAGAACAAACTGTTTTTTCTTCGAAATCGCCGATAGCATCAAGAACCAACCGTGTGGCTCTGATACCATATAACAGCGGATAAGTTTTTAAAATGAAAACTTAAACAGAAAAGAAAAGATTAAGAAGATGGCCGGTTAATCGGTAAAGTAATCTCTTTCTTTTATTTATAAACAGTTGAGGAAGGATTACATTATTTCCTAATCTAGCTGTTTGAGGAAGATCGAAGTATGAAAGACTTCGACTTCATCTTCTAACTAAGAAGATCGAAGCTGGAAGCTTCGTCTCCGGCTAACTCTAGAGAGAAGGGAGAGAACGGACCTCAGGTGAGGTTTTCTTACAAAAGAAAAGCCTGAGTAACTCTAACACTTCGAGTTACTTAAATAGAAAACTGAAAGTAAATTACTATTTGATTCACGCAGGAATCACTATTACAATGATTGGAAGTAAAAGTAATTTACTTAAGTAAAAGTAAAACGTAAGAAACAGTTTACATTTACTTTTACATTGGTAAATGTAAAAATAAACGTAAGAAACAGTTTACATTTACTTTTACATTGGTAAATGTAAAAAACATTTAACTAAGTTAAAAACATTTAACTTAAAGTAAAAGCAAAAGTTATTCTTTTACTTTTACTTTTACATTTACTAAAGTAAAAGACTTTTGCTTTAGGTAAAAGCAAAAGCTGATCTGATGGCTGTCGGCCATCAGTGCTGACTGAAGATGCCTCTGGCGTCTTCTTTGACTGACCGGCGGCGACTGTTGCGTCGTCGTCTCCGGCGGCTTCTCCGGTTGACTTGTCCGTCTCCTCCGGTGCCGGATGGGACTGCTGATCGTCTTCTCCGACGAGTCATCACCTCCATACATTTCCACCTCAAAATTTTTATCCAGGAAATAACCCTTTCACCCCCAAAAATTTTGTTTACAAAAGAAGGAGAGAGAAAAAAAAATTTCACCGAAAAATTGGTCAGATCTTCAAAATTTCTTGATTTTGAAAAAGTTTTTGTTTAAAAACAAATCAGATGAAATCTGAAACAAAGGATCACTCGATTGGTCCTGATCTATCAGTAAATCGATCCAAACAGAAGACTCTGAAAACCGTTTAAACAAAAATTCTTTTTCTTGAAGGTCCACTTAAAAGGCCTTACTTGCCGATAAATCATACCCCTTAGATCTAATGATTCCCTTTGGCCTTACACTGCTCACTTACTTGAGACTTACAAACAGGCACTAATCGGGACTTAAGGCGATCTTGGGTGTTTAACGGCGAAGGTCCGGTTACTGAAAGCGGAGCAAGAAAAATAAAAGTTTGTTAAAACGTTTAAGAATAAAGAACAAACTGTTTTTTCTTCGAAATCGCCGATAGCATCAAGAACCAACCGTGTGGCTCTGATACCATATAACAGCGGATAAGTTTTTAAAATAAAAAATTAAACAGAAAAGAAAAGATTAAGAAGATGACCGGTGAATCGGTAAAGTAATCTCTTTCTTTTATTTATAAACAGTTGAGGAAGGATTACATTATTTCCTAATCTAGCTGTTTGAGGAAGATCGAAGTATGAAAGACTTCGACTTCATCTTCTAACTAAGAAGATCGAAGCTGGAAGCTTCGTCTCCGGCTAACTCTAGAGAGAAGGGAGAGAGCGGACCTCAGGTGAGGTTTTCTTACAAAAGAAAAGCCTGAGTAACTCTAACACTTCGAGTTACTTAAATAGAAAACTGAAAGTAAATTACTATTTGATTCACGCAGGAATCACTATTACAATGACTGGAAGTAAAAGTAATTTACTTAAGTAAAAGTAAAACGTAAGAAACAGTTTACATTTACTTTTACATTGGTAAATATAAAAATAAACGTAAGAAACAGTTTACATTTACTTTTACATTGGTAAATATAAAAAACATTTAACTAAGTTAAAAACATTTAACTTAAAGTAAAAGCAAAAGTTATTCTTTTACTTTTACTTTTACATTTACTAAAGTAAAAGACTTTTGCTTTAGGTAAAAGCAAAAGCTGATCTGATGGCTGTCGGCCATCAGTGCTGACTGAAGATGCCTCTGGCGTCTTCTTTGACTGACCGGCGGCGACTGTTGCGTCGTCGTCTCCGGCGGCTTCTCCGGTTGACTTGTCCGTCTCCTCTGTTGCCGGATGGGACTGCTGATCGTCTTCTCCGACGAGTCATCACCTCCATACATTTCCACCTCAAAATTTTTATCCAGGAAATAACCCTTTCACGGTTATGTAAGTCGACCTGTTCACCTCAAAATTTAGTAACAGGTCGACTTTACCTCCAGTCCCAGAGTTATGAAAACCTTAATCAAGTTTTGAATAATTGGAACATACCTAGGGTTTCCCCTAAAGAAATTTATCAGTCAACATTTTCAGATAAATTTAAAACAGATTACAATGTTAAAATGGTTGAAAGAGTTTTTGCTATTAACAAAGAATATGAAAATTGTAGCATGTTATCCCCAGAAGTTATTAAAAAACACAGAAAAAAGGGTTATAATTTTATTCATATAGGATTAATTGAAGTTGCAGTTAAACCACTTAATAGGAAAGGAATTAATTCATCAATCTACCTTTGTCTTAGAGACGCCAGATTTTTAAATTATTATCCTAGTATAATTGGTGCCATGGAAGCCAGTTTGCATAATGGACCAATTCACTTTAATTGTTTTCCAGATTTCACTTTAAGTCTTAGTGATCAAAACTTATTTAAAGCATTGACATTAAATATTAAAACTGAAGGAGAGATTACTCATATGATTGAGGGATCTCAGCCTATTGCTTTGATCTACCGGATTTACTATAAGACCATGAAGTCAAACCTGAATGTTCATGCTCTTAATAAGAGTCCTAAGGATCAGACAGTTTTAATTCAAAGTTCAACTAGTGATGCTAATATCCAGATCCTGAGAACAATCCTCTGGAAGGATATTACGTTACCCAGTCAATGGACTTTACCAAATGAGTTACCACAACAACCCATAGTTAATAATTCATTAAATATTGAAAACATCAAACAGTTTTCTGATGGAACTGTTAAAATTAGTTTTGAACGCACTAGAACTCCAGTTATTATTGAAGATATTTCCAGTTCTTCAACCCCTTCAGTTATTCATACTAGGAGAGATTCAGAAATAATTGGTAACCCTTCGATTAAAGACGTCAAACTAAAAGGAATTTTTAATCAAGGACAAGTTAGTCATCCCTGTTATACCCATAACGACCTTGATGGAGATGAAGGATCTTCTTCCCCAGCGTCGTCTGTGTATCCCACACAGTCTGACTTTAATGCCCCTATTCATAATCAACTAAGAGTCATTAAAAAAGAATTTATTTTAGAATGGGATAACTTAGTAAAAGATTTCAATTCAAAATCGAATAAAGAAAAACGACATCTATTTAGATCTAACCACCCTACTGAAAAAGAAAGAGATAAGATAGTCAATAGATGGAAGCGATTCATTCAAAATGAACAGATTAACATTACGTTTTATGATTGGTATGAACAGTACCAAAGTAAGTGTAATGTTATTAGTAAGACACAATGGATTAAAGAAGACAAAACAAAAATTTCGTCTAGTCACCCACCCTTAGAGACAGTTTTAATCCCAGTCAAGAACACCTCAGTTATCGCCAGTCCCTTTAAAATTCCCGACGGAATTAAAGATGATAAAAAGATAATTGAACAATTAAACTTTAGCAATCAGTATCTAGCAACTGTTGGAAAACAGCTTGACAGAATAGAGGAAAAATTTGAAGAAAATATTATTAAAAAACCTGATTCAAAGATTGAACAACCCTTAATAAAATTACCAGAAAATAGAAACAAATTAGGTTTACCTAATAAGGATGAAGAATTAGTTCAGTCCATAGATAAGTTATTTAAAAAAATTAAATCTGAAGCCAGTACGAGTGGAACTATTGCAGTCATTGATCAAGTAGAGTCTGATAATGACGACGACAGTTCTTCTATTCACTCATCAACCTCTAACCTTAATGAACAGCTAAATAAATTAACTGTTAATAACACTAGTATCACCAGAAATTGGTACTCTAGACCTACTCCTCCGGATCTACAATTCGAAGAGAGAAATCTAGATAAGCAATTCTCTGTTTCATCCAATAAAGTATATGAATGGAATATTGATGGATTTAGTGAACAAGAAATCCTTAATAAATTAAATCATATGTCAATGGTAGCAAATAGCTATATCACCAAATTCAACAATTTATCCCAACCAGACATAGTTGAATTAATAGCTAGTGGATTTACTGGTATTCTTAGATCTTAGTGGGAAAAATATCTCACAGAAGACATTAGGATATCAATAATTCATGCTATCCAAAGAGATGATGATGGCAATCCCATCTTTAATGAAGATGTTGGTATGGGTCTGCCAGATGGAGTCAATACTTTAATCTTCACCATAATTAAACATTTTATTGGAACTCCTAGTAACATCACAGAGCGAATTCATGACCAATTAAGTAATCTTACTTGTCCCACTCTAAGTGATTTTAGATGGTACAAGGATGTGTTCACCTCTAGAGTTATGATGCGAAATGACAGTAATAAGCCATTTTGGAAAGAAAAGTTTGTTAATGGTTTACCGTCGTTATTTGCACATAAAGTTAGAGAAGAATTAAGTAAAAATTTAGGATATATTGATTACGATAATTTAACTTATGGAGACATTATAAGTTACATTCAGAAAATTGGATTAAAAATGTGTATTGACTTTAAATTAGCTAAACAAGCCAATAAGGATAAAAAGAAAGCTAAATATGAATTAGGCACCTTCTGTGAACAATATGGTTTACCGCCCGTTGCTCCCTCTAGAAGAAAGCACCGGCATCCCCATAAGCATATTGAGTCGCAAAAGAGTCACAAACATCGTAAAAGACGGTATACTCAAGATAAGAAAATAATTAATAAAGACTCTTACTATAAAAAACCTCAGTCAACACACAAGAAATTAACCAAAAAATCAAAACAATTTGATAAAAGTAAAATTGTCTGTCACAATTGTGGGCAGAAAGGACACTTTAAAAGTGAGTGCAGAGTTAAGCAAAAATTAAGTCAATTAAACATCTCAGCCGAAGACACTGAGCATTTACTTGAGTTAATGAGAATTGAAAATAAAGATAGTAGTAATGAAGTTTCAGATGCCCCTGAATCTTCTAGCACTAGCAGTACTTGTAACGATGAATCAAATACAGAAAACGAAGTTACTGTCTGTACTGAAAATTGCAGTAACAATTGTTGCAAAAGAATTAATGTAATTACTAAAGAAGACGAAGAGTGTTCGTTATTAGTTGATCTAATTAGTAAAATCATACCCCTTAGATCTAATGATTCCCTTTGGCCTTACACTGCTCACTTACTTGAGACTTACAAACAGGCACTAATCGGGACTTAAGGCGATCTTGGGTGTTTAACGGCGAAGATCCGGTTACTGAAAGCGGAGCAAGAAAAATAAAAGTTTGTTAAAACGTTTAAGAATAAAGAACAAACTGTTTTTTCTTCGAAATCGCCGATAGCATCAAGAACCAACCGTGTGGCTCTGATACCATATAACAGCGGATAAGTTTTTAAAATGAAAACTTAAACAGAAAAGAAAAGATTAAGAAGATGGCCGGTTAATCGGTAAAGTAATCTCTTTCTTTTATTTATAAACAGTTGAGGAAGGATTACATTATTTCCTAATCTAGCTGTTTGAGGAAGATCGAAGTATGAAAGACTTCGACTTCATCTTCTAACTAAGAAGATCGAAGCTGGAAGCTTCGTCTCCGGCTAACTCTAGAGAGAAGGGAGAGAGCGGACCTCAGGTGAGGTTTTCTTACAAAAGAAAAGCCTGTATGGAGGTGAAAGAAAAGATTAAGAAGATGGCCGGTTAATCGGTAAAGTAATCTCTTTCTTTTATTTATAAACAGTTGAGGAAGGGATTACATATATCCTAGATCTAACTGTTTGAGGAAGATCGAAGTATGAAAGACTTCGACTTCATCTTCTAACTAAGAAGATCGAAGCTGGAAGCTTCGTCTCCGGTTAACTCTAGAGAGAAGGGAGAGAGCGGACCTCAGGTCAGGTTTTCTTACCAAAGAAAAGCCTGAAGAACTCTAACACTTCGAGTTCTTTAAATAGAAAAACTGAAAGTAAATTACTATTTGATTCACGCAGAAATCACTATTACATTAACTGAAGTAAAAGTAATTTACTTAAGTAAAAGTAAAACGTAAGAAACATTTTACATTTACTTTTATATTGGTAAATGTTAAAAACATTTAACTAAGTTAAAAACATTTAACTTAAAGTAAAAGTAAAAGTTATTCTTTTACTTTTACTTTTACATTTTACTAAAGTAAATGCTTTTGCTTTACGGAAAGCAAAAGCTGATCTGATGGCTGTCGGCCATCAGTGCTGACTGAAGATGCCTCTGGCGTCTTCGTTGACTGACCGGCGGCGACTGTTGCGTCGTCGTCTCCGGCGGCTTCTCCGGTTGACTGATCCGTCTCCTGTGGGTGCCGGATGGAACTGTTGATCGTCTTCTCCGACGAGTCATCACCTCCATACATTTCCACCTCAAAATTTTTATCCAGGAAATAACCCTTTCACCCCCAAAAATTTTGTTTACAAAAGAAGGAGAGAGAAAAAAAAATTTTCACCGAAAAATTGGTCAGATCTTCAAAATTTCTTGATTTTGAAAAAGTTTTTGATTAAAAACAAATCAGATGAAATATGAAACAAAGGATCACTCGATTGGTCCTGATCTATCAGTGAGATCGGTCTAAACAGTTTGACAAAACCCTAACCGTTTAAACAAAAATTCTTTCTCTTGAAGGTCCACTTAAAAGGCCTTACTTGCCGATGAATCATACCCCTTAGATCTAATGATTCCCTTTGGCCTTACACTGCTCTCTTACTAGAGTCTTACAAACAGGCACTAATCGGGACTTAAAGGCGATCTTGGGTGTTTAACGGCGAAGGTCCGGTTACTGAAAGCGGAGCAAGAAAAATAAAAGTTTGTGTAAACGTTTAAAAACCAAGAACAAACTGTTTTTTCTTCGAAATCGCCGACAGCATCAAGAACCAACCGTGTGGCTCTGATACCATATAACAGCGGATAAGTTTTTAAAAGAAAAACTTAAACAGAAAAGAAAAGATTAAGAAGATGGCCGGTTAATCGGTAAAGTAATCTCTTTCTTTTATTTATAAACAGTTGAGGAAGGATTACATTATTTCCTAATCTAGCTGTTTGAGGAAGATCGAAGTATGAAAGACTTCGACTTCATCTTCTAACTAAGAAGATCGAAGCTGGAAGCTTCGTCTCCGGCTAACTCTAGAGAGAAGGGAGAGAGCGGACCTCAGGTGAGGTTTTCTTACAAAAGAAAAGCCTGAAGAACTCTAACACTTCGAGTTCTTTAAATAGAAAATAAGAAAGTAAATTACTATTGATTCACGCAGGAATCACTATTACATTGACTGGAGTAAAAGTAATTTACTTAAGTAAAAGTAAAACGTAAGAAACATTTTACATTTACTTTTACATTGGTAAATGTTAAAAACATTTAACTAAGTTAAAAACATTTAACTTAAAGTAAAAGCAAAAGTTATTCTTTTACTTTTACTTTTACATTTTACTAAAGTAAATGCTTTTGCTTTACGGAAAGCAAAAGCTGATCTGATGGCTGTCGGCCATCAGTGCTGACTGAAGATGCCTCTGGCGTCTTCGTTGACTGACCGGCGGCGACTGTTGCGTCGTCGTCTCCGGCGGCTTCTCCGGTTGACTTGTCCGTCTCCTCCGGTGCCGGATGGGACTGCTGATCGTCTTCTCCGACGAGTCATCACCTCCATACATTTCCACCTCAAAATTTTTATCCAGGAAATAACCCTTTCACCCCCAAAAATTTTGTTTACAAAAGAAGGAGAGAAAAAAAAATTTTCACCGAAAAATTGGTCAAAATCTTCAAGATTTCTTAGATTTTGTAGAAAGTTTTTGTTTAAAAACAAATCAGATGAAATCTGAAACAAAGGATCACTCGATTGGTCCTGATCTATCAGTGAGATCGGTCTAAACAGTATGACAAAACCCTAACCGTTTAAACAAAAATTCTTTCTCTTGAAGGTCCACTTAAAAGGCCTTACTTGCTGATGAATCATACCCCTTAGATCTAATGATTCCCTTTGGCCTTACACTGCTCTCTTACTAGAGTCTTACAAACAGGCACTAATCGGGACTTAAAGGCGATCTTGGGTGTTTAACGGCGAAGGTCCGGTTACTGAAAGCGGAGCAAGAAAAATAAAAGTTTGTGTAAACGTTTAAAAACCAAGAACAAACTGTTTTTCTTCGAAATCGCCGACAGCATCAAGAACCAACCGTGTGGCTTTGATACCATATAACAGCGGATAAGTTTTTAAAAGAAAAACTTAAACAGAAAAGAAAAGATTAAGAAGATGACCGGTTAATCGGTAAAGTAATCTCTTTCTTTTATTTATAAACAGTTGAGGAAGGGATTACATATATCCTAGATCTAACTGTTTGAGGAAGATCGAAGTATGAAAGACTTCGACTTCATCTTCTAACTAAGAAGATCGAAGCTGGAAGCTTCGTCTCCGGTTAACTCTAGAGAGAAGGGAGAGAGCGGACCTCAGGTGAGGTTTTCTTACCAAAGAAAAGCCTGAAGAACTCTAACACTTCGAGTTCTTTAAATAGAAAAACTGAAAGTAAATTACTATTTGATTCACGCAGGAATCACTATTACATTAACTGAAGTAAAAGTAATTTACTTAAGTAAAAGTAAAACGTAAGAAACATTTTACATTTACTTTTACATTGGTAAATGTTAAAAACATTTAACTAAGTTAAAAACATTTAACTTAAAGTAAAAGCAAAAGTTATTCTTTTACTTTTACTTTTACATTTTACTAAAGTAAATGCTTTTGCTTTACGGAAAGTAAAAGCTGATCTGATGGCTGTCGGCCATCAGTGCTGACTGAAGATGCCTCTGGCGTCTTCGTTGACTGACCGGCGGCGACTGTTGCGTCGTCGTCTCCGGCGGCTTCTCCGGTTGACTTGTCCGTCTCCTCCGGTGCCGGATGGGACTGCTGATCGTCTTCTCCGACGAGTCATCACCTCCATACATTTCCACCTCAAAATTTTTATCCAGGAAATAACCCTTTCACCCCCAAAAATTTTGTTTACAAAAGAATGAGAGAAAAAAAAATTTTCACCGAAAAATTGGTCAAAATCTTCAAGATTTCTTAGATTTTGTAGAAAGTTTTTGTTTAAAAACAAATCAGATGAAATCTGAAACAAAGGATCACTCGATTGGTCCTGATCTATCAGTGAGATCGGTCTAAACAGTTTGACAAAACCCTAACCGTTTAAACAAAAATTCTTTCTCTTGAAGGTCCACTTAAAAGGCCTTACTTACCGATGAATCATACCCCTTAGATCTAATGATTCCCTTTGGCCTTACACTGCTCTCTTACTAGAGTCTTACAAACAGGCACTAATCGGGAATTAAAGGCGATCTTGGGTGTTTAACGGCGAAGGTCCGGTTACTGAAAGCGGAGCAAGAAAAATAAAAGTTTGTGTAAACGTTTAAAAACCAAGAACAAACTGTTTTTTCTTCGAAATCGCCGACAGCATCAAGAACCAACCGTGTGGCTCTGATACCATATAACAGCGGATAAGTTTTTAAAATGAAAACTTAAACAGAAAAGAAAAGATTAAGAAGATGGCCGGTTAATCGGTAAAGTAATCTCTTTCTTTTATTTATAAACAGTTGAGGAAGGATTACATTATTTCCTAATCTAGCTGTTTGAGGAAGATCGAAGTATGAAAGACTTCGACTTCATCTTCTAACTAAGAAGATCGAAGCTGGAAGCTTCGTCTCCGGCTAACTCTAGAGAGAAGGGAGAGAGCGGACCTCAGGTGAGGTTTTCTTACAAAAGAAAAGCCTGAAGAACTCTAACACTTCGAGTTCTTTAAATAGAAAATAAGAAAGTAAATTACTATTGATTCACGCAGGAATCACTATTACATTGACTGGAGTAAAAGTAATTTACTTAAGTAAAAGTAAAACGTAAGAAACATTTTACATTTACTTTTACATTGGTAAATGTTAAAAACATTTAACTAAGTTAAAAACATTTAACTTAAAGTAAAAGCAAAAGTTATTCTTTTACTTTTACTTTTACATTTTACTAAAGTAAATGCTTTTGCTTTACGGAAAGCAAAAGCTGATCTGATGGCTGTCGGCCATCAGTGCTGACTGAAGATGCCTCTGGCGTCTTCGTTGACTGACCGGCGGCGACTGTTGCATCGTCTTCTCCGGTTGACTGATCCGTCTCCTGTGGGTGCCGGATGGAACTGCTGATCGTCTTCTCCGACGAGTCATCACCTCCATACATTTCCACCTCAAAATTTTTATCCAGGAAATAACCCTTTCACCCCCAAAAATTTTGTTTACAAAAGAAGGAGAGAGAAAAAAAAAATTTCACCGAAAAATTGGTCAGATCTTCAAAATTTCTTGATTTTGAAAAAGTTTTTGATTAAAAACAAATCAGATGAAATCTGAAACAAAGGATCACTCGATTGGTCCGGATCTATCAGTGAGATCGGTCTAAACAGTTTGACAAAACCCTAACCGTTTAAACAAAAATTCTTTCTCTTGAAGGTCCACTTAAAAGGCCTTACTTGCCGATGAATCATACCCCTTAGATCTAATGATTCCCTTTGGCCTTACACTGCTCTCTTACTAGAGTCTTACAAACAGGCACTAATCGGGACTTAAAGGCGATCTTGGGTGTTTAACGGCGAAGGTCCGGTTACTGAAAGCGGAGCAAGAAAAATAAAAGTTTGTGTAAACGTTTAAAAACCAAGAACAAACTGTTTTTTCTTCGAAATCGCCGACAGCATCAAGAACCAACCGTGTGGCTCTGATACCATATAACAGCGGATAAGTTTTTAAAAGAAAAACTTAAACAGAAAAGAAAAGATTAAGAAGATGGCCTGTTAATCGGTAAAGTAATCTCTTTCTTTTATTTATAAACAGTTGAGGAAGGATTACATTATTTCCTAATCTAGCTGTTTGAGGAAGATCGAAGTATGAAAGACTTCGACTTCATCTTCTAACTAAGAAGATCGAAGCTAGAAGCTTCGTCTCCGGCTAACTCTAGAGAGAAGGGAGAGAGCGGACCTCAGGTGAGGTTTTCTTACAAAAGAAAAGCCTGAAGAACTCTAACACTTCGAGTTCTTTAAATAGAAAATAAGAAAGTAAATTACTATTGATTCACGCAGGAATCACTATTACATTGACTGGAGTAAAAGTAATTTACTTAAGTAAAAGTAAAACGTAAGAAACATTTTACATTTACTTTTACATTGGTAAATGTTAAAAACATTTAACTAAGTTAAAAACATTTAACTTAAAGTAAAAGCAAAAGTTATTCTTTTACTTTTACTTTTACATTTTACTAAAGTAAATGCTTTTGCTTTACGGAAAGCAAAAGCTGATCTGATGGCTGTCGGCCATCAGTGCTGACTGAAGATGCCTCTGGCGTCTTCGTTGACTGACCGGCGGCGACTGTTGCGTCGTCTTCTCCGGCGGCTTCTCCGGTTGACTGATCCGTCTCCTGTGGGTGCCGGATGGAACTGCTGATCGTCTTCTCCGACGAGTCATCACCTCCATACATTTCCACCTCAAAATTTTTATCCAGGAAATAACCCTTTCACCCCCAAAAATTTTGTTTACAAAAGAAGGAGAGAGAAAAAAAAAATTTCACCGAAAAATTGGTCAGATCTTCAAAATTTCTTGATTTTGAAAAAGTTTTTGATTAAAAACAAATCAGATGAAATATGAAACAAAGGATCACTCGATTGGTCCTGATCTATCAGTGAGATCGGTCTAAACAGTTTGACAAAACCCTAACCGTTTAAACAAAAATTCTTTCTCTTGAAGGTCCACTTAAAAGGCCTTACTTGCCGATGAATCATACCCCTTAGATCTAATGATTCCCTTTGGCCTTACACTGCTCTCTTACTAGAGTCTTACAAACAGGCACTAATCGGGACTTAAAGGCGATCTTGGGTGTTTAACGGCGAAGGTCCGGTTACTGAAAGCGGAGCAAGAAAAATAAAAGTTTGTGTAAACGTTTAAAAACCAAGAACAAACTGTTTTTTCTTCGAAATCGCCGACAGCATCAAGAACCAACCGTGTGGCTCTGATACCATATAACAGCGGATAAGTTTTTAAAAGAAAAACTTAAACAGAAAAGAAAAGATTAAGAAGATGGCCGGTTAATCGGTAAAGTAATCTCTTTCTTTTATTTATAAACAGTTGAGGAAGGATTACATTATTTCCTAATCTAGCTGTTTGAGGAAGATCGAAGTATGAAAGACTTCGACTTCATCTTCTAACTAAGAAGATCGAAGCTGGAAGCTTCGTCTCCGGCTAACTCTAGAGAGAAGGGAGAGAGCGGACCTCAGGTGAGGTTTTCTTACAAAAGAAAAGCCTGAGTAACTCTAACACTTCGAGTTACTTAAATAGAAAACTGAAAGTAAATTACTATTTGATTCACGCAGGAATCACTATTACAATGATTGGAAGTAAAAGTAATTTACTTAAGTAAAAGTAAAACGTAAGAAACATTTTACATTTACTTTTACATTGGTAAATGTTAAAAACATTTAACTAAGTTAAAAACATTTAACTTAAAGTAAAAGCAAAAGTTATTCTTTTACTTTTACTTTTACATTTTACTAAAGTAAATGCTTTTGCTTTACGGAAAGCAAAAGCTGATCTGATGGCTGTCGGCCATCAGTGCTGACTGAAGATGCCTCTGGCGTCTTCGTTGACTGACCGGCGGCGACTGTTGCGTCGTCTTCTCCGGCGGCTTCTCCGGTTGACTGATCCGTCTCCTGTGGGTGCCGGATGGAACTGTTGATCGTCTTCTCCGACGAGTCATCACCTCCATACATTTCCACCTCAAAATTTTTATCCAGGAAATAACCCTTTCACCCCCAAAAATTTTGTTTACAAAAGAAGGAGAGAGAAAAAAAAAATTTCACCGAAAAATTGGTCAGATCTTCAAAATTTCTTGATTTTGAAAAAGTTTTTGTTTAAAAACAAATCAGATGAAATCTGAAACAAAGGATCACTCGATTGGTCCTGATCTATCAGTGAGATCGGTCTAAACAGTTTGACAAAACCCTAACCGTTTAAACAAAAATTCTTTCTCTTGAAGGTCCACTTAAAAGGCCTTACTTGCCGATGAATCATACCCCTTAGATCTAATGATTCCCTTTGGCCTTACACTGCTCTCTTACTAGAGTCTTACAAACAGGCACTAATCGGGACTTAAAGGCGATCTTGGGTGTTTAACGGCGAAGGTCCGGTTACTGAAAGCGGAGCAAGAAAAATAAAAGTTTGTGTAAACGTTTAAAAACCAAGAACAAACTGTTTATATATATATATATATATATATATATATATATATATATATATATATATATATATATATATATATATATAATTGCTATTACTTGCCGGGCACTCAAATGCTCATCTTTGCTTAATTTAAATGTTTTCAGCTAAGTGTGAACAACCTAAAGGCTCTTTCAAGAACAAAGGGAAAGGAAAGATCGCTGAATGAATAATAATGCTATCTTTTGTAATAACTAGACTTTATTAGGATAATGATGATATATATTAATTATCATGCAATGTAACGAATGTTTAAAGGTCTCTGTTGATTGATTTCGCAATCAATTAATACGTGCAAGTATACACGGTCAACAAGTAATAAAGTGAAAGTAGAGTATCGTTCCCACGAGGAATTATTTAATAAAAATCACCAAGTACTAATTCTTAACCAAATTAATTTTATTTAAACAACCAATAATTGTGATTTCTAGAATTAAGAAAACTAAATTAAACAAAACAAAAAGATTATTCTAAAAGAAAGCAAATAAACAACTAAGAATTGATGGAATTCAGATAAATAAGAATTAAGACTCCAATATCCCCAATTATGAATTATAAATCAATTATTCAACTATCCCAATTATTATATCTACTGAATTGTTAACAGGAATTCTCAAATGCCAAAAGCCCTCTTTCGAGTGATCAATTGCCTTCTATTTAACCCAGATTAATTTTGCTATATCTCTATGCAAAATAATTGAATTAAACTCGTTACAAACCCAATTCCTCTTATGTTACATGCGGTAAATAGATATTCTCATTCTATTCACAAACCTAATTATTCACTGTGCAAATAACTAAGTCACATGTCACCAAGCCCAGTTCTAACCCTAGAATTCCTTTCCCAATTCCTTCTAGAGTAACAAGGTAATTATTGATCAAATAATTAATCAATAAGCACAAAGCAAGATGAACAATTTACTTCAACACAAATAATTAGAATAAATTAAATAATCAATTCAAAACCATAAAAAGTTTAATTGAAATCTTAATAAAAGAGTTAGTTCATAATTAATGAATTAAAACCAAGAATCCACAATTGAATAAACATTAAAAGATAAAAGTACGATAAGAGAAGATAATAGGATCTGTTGTCAGCAAATCTGATGCTCCCCTCTTGCTCCTGCTCTTGATCTTCAATGATCTCCAAGTTGCTTCAATCTCCTAAACTAATAAGAACTAGGGTTAATGTCTAATCTAATGGAGTGTTTTATCTAGTCTACTCTATGTAATCCCCCTTTATTTTATGCCTCCCATCATGTATTTATAGGTTACAAGTTAAAATTTTAGGTTAGGAACAAATCCAATCCAATTTGTAGTCAAAAAGGTGTCAAAATTCGCCCAAAAACGCGTCTAAGCCTTCCCAGTCTCTTCCCCAGCGCCCCAGCGCTGGGCACGACGCTGGTATTCTGCCTTATAGCGCCCCGGCGCTAGAATTACATAGAGAAATAGCGCCCCGGCGCTGCCACTTTTTCTAACATTTTCTGCTCCGACGTCCTTTGGAAAAATGGCCATAACTTCTTCGTCCGAACTCCGATTTCGATGATTCAAGATGTTCCGGAAAGAGGAGAAGTAGATCTACAACTTGCATTATTTAAGTTTTTCGAAATAAGGTCCGTAGAAATACTCAAATTGGCTCTGAAGTGACTACTGTGTAAATGGTAAGCCGAAAACGCGAATCTAGCCACCCCGAACGTCGATCCAAGTAACTTTTGTCCCAAATCCTACAAAACAATGTAAAACATGCATGAATGGACACAAACACTTAAAAACTATTTTAAAAAACTTGAGAATAACAATAAATTAAGCCCGAATGTATCCAATTTATATGTATAAAACTCACTCATCAGTCTCGTACCTGGGGATTAGACTCTGATGATATGTAAATTAAGTTGATCTTTATATTATTGTTAATATTATTAGTATTATTCCGCTCATAGAAATGGTATAGTGAAGCACCAAGTTCGGGTTTTAAGTACCTGAATTTGGGGGCTTTACAGGTTGGTATTAGAGCTTAGGGTTAAAAACCTTAGGTAGGATAGACCTTAGGCTATAACCTTAGAATAGAGGGTAACATTGAAAATATAAATAACTCATATAGAGTTTAAAAGGAGATGAATTGGATAAATTCATCGTCAAAACAAAATAAAAGATAACTTTTATAAAACTAATATTTGTTGTGTGTATATATTAGATGCTAATCAGGATAATTTATGTGTGTAAATGTCAGGAGGAAAAGGCTTGTTATATGCTTATAGCATGAAGAAGGATCAAATCTATACACCCGAGCTAATATAGAAGCCAATAGCTAAAATAGAAGCTCACGATGAAAACAACTCAGACTAAGTGGTTATTTTAGAAAACGTAATACCAGACCCGGAGATGGTGGAGCTGACAGATAGTGATTCAGACACTAAAGTTAAAGCAGATCAAGCATCAACGGAGGTGCAAGATCTGAGGAATAAGGTTTCTTCTCTGGAAAAGCTGTGGGAAATAGAAAAACTGCTAAATAGTCAGTTGCGAAAAGCCTTACTAGAAACAATGGAAGAACAAGATAAGCTTAAAATCCAAATTGATAAGATGGGAACCACAAGCAACACATCGTGTGCAGCTCCGGGCAATAAGGGGAAAGAACGATAGAAGACCATGACGTAGGAAAATCTGATAAGAAGAAAGGGAAAAGAATATGTTACATTTGCGGCTATGAAGGACATACCACTCTGTATTGTCCCTACTATAAACCAGGTGCACGTTTTATCTGTGGAATAGAAGGTCATCAGGCGAATGGTTGTCCAAGAAAAGGGCGTAGCGAATAGGTAGTATAGGTTCTGTGGTGTAGGTGTGTTTAATGTAATATATAGGATAAGTATGTCTGTGTAAGTTTATGTTCTCAACTTTTGTAATGATCAAGGTTGTGAATCCTGACTTTTGTAGTCATAAAAGGATAATTGATGTTTAAAGTAGTATGTGCTATGCTATGTAAAATATTCGCTAAATAAATATGAATCTATGCTTGTGTAATGAAATAAATTTAATATATTAAACTTATGCAATGAGGTTTAGAATGTAAGTTAAATTTATGATTTTATTTAATCAGATAATGCCGCCAAGACGTCGAACTCGAAATCAAAGGACAAAAGAATCTGTCAATAACGTTGAGGGACAACAACAAGCAGACCCGATGTAGAACTTCGCGAACATGGTAGCTCAGGCAATGCAACAGGGAATACCAGCCACAGGGATCCCGCCAGACAATCGCTTGGCGAACTTTAAAGATTTCAAGGCTGTGGGACCGCCAAAATTTAAAGGTACCACTGACCCTGTTGAAGCTCAAACTTAGGTCAAAGAGATTGAAAAAGCATTCATGATAGCTAGGGTAGCTGAAGGGCAAAAGACCGCTTTTGCCACCTACATGATGAAGGGTGAGGCAAATTTTTGGTAGGAAGAAAATCAGGCAAGGACATGAGAAGGTGCAGTTACATGAGATAGGTTTAAAACACAGTTTTTTGAAAACTATTTTTCATCTAGTATGCAGGCTAGGATGGAGGTAAAATTTTTAGAGTTGAAGCAGGAGAATAGGACTGTTGTGGAGTATGCCGCAAAGTTCAATGAGTTGGTTAGGTTTGCTCTGCATCAAGTTGATACGGAGGCTAGGAAAGCTAGAAGGTTTGAGCTGGGATTAAAACCCTGGCTCTATAACAAAGTGACAGTGTTGTAGATTCCTACATTTGCAGCACTCATGGAGAAAGCTATTATTGCTGAGGAAGGGAGTGAGGCCATGAGCCTCTACAACAAGGAGAGAAAGAGCAAAGCCAAGGTAGAAGGAGCTGGGAAGGTAGGAATTAATAGTGGAAGCAGGAGTGGAGATGGAAAGAGGAAGGTGAATAACTTTGGGAATGTTCAGATCAAGCAGGAAGGAGTTAAGAAGCCAGCTGTACAGTGTAAGACTTGTGGAAAGAACCACTCTGGGGAATGTCTGAAGAGAAAATTTGTATGTTATAAGTGCGGGTAGGAGGGCCATATCTCTCCCAACTGCCCCAATCCAAGAATGAACAGTAGTTGTTTTCTGTGCGGATCAACTAAGCACAAGGTGAAAGATTATCTGAAGAGGAGGATGGAGGCAAGAAGTGTGAATACTTGCACTGGCAGCGGGACTTTGGCAATCACAGGACCGACTTCGTCAAGCAAGCCAACAAAATAAATAGCAAGGGTCTACAACATGACTGTCCAGGATACGATGGCAGCTGACAATAGAACTCCAGGTATTATTTGTATAACTTTTATTTTATTATACATGATTTTCCTATATATAGTAAATTATTTTATAAAGAAATTTTGAGGAAGGAATTTGAGTTCTTTTAGAAATCAAATTTTCCATTTAATCAGATAGACAAGCTTTATGTGAATAGTTAAAGATCAGTTCGATCAAAGTTAGTTGAGATCTACTTGTGAAGATTTTTTTGTGCTATGTACCCTTGTATGTATATGTTTTAAAACGGTGATTCCGGGGATGGAATCTTTATAAGGGAGGGTGAATGTAACAACCCGATATTTTCTATATAATTAAATAAGAAATTTTACGTATAATTTTTTTTTATTTCTTATTTTAAAGATGAGGATTTGTACAAGATAATGTGTATATGTATTTATGTGGTAAATAAAAATATATTTATTACATAAATGTTTACAAATAATTTTATTTTAGAATTATTAATTTTTATAAAGTATATTCTTATAATAATTAATTTTATAGTAGAAATATTTTTATTAATTATTTTTCATGAAAATATGATTATATATTATTTAAATAATATATAAAATGATTTTTAGAATTATTATAACAATTATTTATTTTATTATATGAATTTATGTTAGATTAATTAAGTTAATTATTTTTAACTTAATTAATAATGTTAAATATGAAGAATAAATCAGATATGGAATCCAAACCCTAATGTTGGATTTTGATCAATGGATGAGAATAATAATATAATATTAATTATATTTTGATTTTTCAATGCTATAAATATGTACTGTGTGTACGTATTGATAATGGTTGGTCAATTATTGTGTATTATGTCAAACCCTAGCGTTACTGTGGGAAACCTTAATCTGAAACTCAAATTAGAGTACAAGATTGATATGTAATCAAGTTAATGTGATTAATATCATGTATAGTAGATTTTATTGTTAATTATGGAAAACCTAATTAGTAACTTAAAAACTCTAATATCTAGAACTCTAATTTGGAAATTAGAAACCCTAATTATAATTTGATAACCCTAATTATCAAAATTGTAAACCCTAATTGCTAATTTAGCAATGTTAATTATAATTAGTGATATTAAACCCTAATGTTCATGTATAAAGTAATTAGAAAACTAATCTAATTTAGAAAACCCTAATTACAAATTTTTGAAACTAAAATTTGTTATTATTTTTATGTTATTTTTTTTACAAACCCTAGTGGGAAAATCTTACATTTTGTGCTAAACCTTAGCGTTAAACCCTAAGCAAACCCTAAGGGTTTGCCAAGTTACAAAAAGGCCATTAAAATTGTATGATAATTGACCATTTTGCCCCTTTTGTATAATTGAAGCTAGCAAGTAGGTTTTGACAATAGGTGAAGTTGTTCACCAAATTCAATAACCCCATGTGACCTTATATCTCCAGCAAACCAAGCAATCTCAGCCAATTCATGCATCCAACATCACATATATAGATTGGAGAGAAAAATTTCATTGTTAGCCTAAATTTTGCACATCACTCAAACTAACTTTCTCAAGCCCCACACCTCCTAAAATATCAAGATATATCAGTCACAAACAAAGCCGCACGATCACCCTTGGCAAATCATTAGCATAGAATCAAAGATTGATCAAAGAAGGTATAAACCCTAGCGATGAAATCTTACTTTAATCTTGTGTTAGATGTTATGTTTGAGTGTTAGAATATGTTATTTGTAGTCCATATAGTTGATCTGGGTTGACACATACTAGATCCATAACATTAATATGCTCAAAATCAAGTTTTTGAAAAATCTGGGTAAAAATTTTTGGGTTGTCTGACAACGAA
Source organism: Panax notoginseng (assembly GCA_016801055.1). Classification (NCBI taxonomy): domain Eukaryota; kingdom Viridiplantae; phylum Streptophyta; class Magnoliopsida; order Apiales; family Araliaceae; genus Panax; species Panax notoginseng. The sequence goes on along the minus strand of CM029022.1, from coordinate 152,536,779 downwards.
TGTCAAAGCCCATAGATCCTTCTCTGTTTATTATTTTTGTTGTTTAAAGCTTCGAATGTGTAGCCTGTTATGTGGTCTGTGATCTGGAACAAGAATAAAGTTTATATCTGGTCTATAGTTGTAGTTATTAACGGTCAAAAGCCGTTGACCGGCATTGACCGGAAGAAATCTGGACAGCCCAGAATATGCCCAGGTCGGTCTGACAGCTCGTTCATGGCCTTGGATCTTGCAGGTGTTAGCTTATTTGTGTTGTTTGTTGTATTAAAGTGATAGTATGGTAGTTATGTTATATGATTAATGCTTTTAGATCCTTGAAATCATCAACAGATTGAGCACTATGGATGGTCAAACCAGCTCAGACGATCAAGGATTTGGTTTTCTAGAATTTCCAAAAAATCAAGAACATAATTTCTGACAATGGTTTGACCAGCTTATAACTGCTTGATTTGTTGTTTTTATGATGATGTTATGTATTAGATCTGTAGTATTACATGCTGGCTACATCCTGGAAGACTTAAATCACATAACTATTACCAGAATCACAAGTTGTAGAAGCCCAAAGTAAGGCAGTCGAACTGTTCTTCAATTCTGGGTAACCCAAAAATGAAGAACACGTCTAACAGTCTCTTTGAAGACTTCTAGTTTGCAGTTAGTGCTTGTTATGGCCTTACTTCTTGTTGGATATTATTGTGTTACATGAGTACTACAACATCTAACCTTTATCTCGCCCAGAAACATCACATATTAGAATTTATTGCTGGTCAAACATGGTCCCTTGTTAACTGCCTATGAGTGTTCTTGAGCCTCAAGAACATCTAAGACGACATATTTTGTCGCTAAAGGCTATAGCGACAGTTTTATTTATTTTAATTAATATATTTATGAAAAATTATTTAAAAATAGTAATTAATTTCTGAAAATTACAAAAATAGTTTTAAAAATTATTTGAAGTTATAAAAATTAACTTTTAATAATTTGAAATATTTTTCATAAATATTAGTATTTATTTAAATATTATTGATAATTAATTTATTTATTAAATGCATTAAAAAAATTAATTGAAAATAATTTTAATATATTAAAAATCATTTTAAATGATAATAAGTTATTTTAAGTTATAAAATATAACTTTTAATATTTTAAAGTAAATTTCATTAATTATTTAATATTAATGATATTAGATTTATTTAACAATTAAATTAAATAAATTTATTAAAAATGATTTTGATATTATAAAAAATTATTTTAAATGAAAATAAATAGTTTAAAAATATTTTAAGTTATAAAATATAACTTTCAATATTTAAAAGTAAATTTCATTAATTAATTATTATTAATGATATTAAATAATTTAATAATTATATTAAATAATTTAGTTTAAAAATGATTTTAATATTAGAAAAATCATTTGAAATGAAAATAAAGTGTTTAAAAATATTGTAAGTTATAAAATATAACTTTTAATACTTAAAGAATAATTTCATTAATAATTTAATGTTAATGATATTAATTTAATATTAAATGATATTAAATTTATTTAATAATTATATTAAATAAATAGTTTAAAAATAATTTTATTAATTTAAAAATCATTTAAAAAGGATATAAATGAATTAAAAATATTTTAAGGTATAATTAATGACTTTTAATATTTTGATAAATAGTACATTAATATTTAAATATTAATGGTAATTATTTAGAAATAATTTTGATGGTCTTAAAAATCATTTAAGGGTAATATTAATACTTTAAAAGTATTTTGAGTTATTATAAATAACTTTAATATTTTGGCAATGGTTTCATTAATAGTTTAATAGTAATTAAATATTAATGATAATAGAATTATTTGATATTTAAATCATTTAATAATGATTCTGATGTTTGCAAATTCATGATAAATTATAATAAATGTTTAAAAATTAGTTTAAGTCATTTAAAAATAATATGACTAATAATTACAGTTATTTAGTTACAGGATAGAGTTTTAGACTCGATAATTACTCAATAAAGTCGTCGGTACACCGACATGTTTTATAAATTGATCTGAACTTAAATAATTTGACTTGATAAGTATTTATTTGTGATTCAATGGTTGTTAAACATATGTGACAATGTGATTAGGTAATGTGCTGACTGCAATAAGCAGTGCTATGTGTTATAATATGTTATTCTAATCAGTAAAATAATCTTATTACTGATAGGTGTTATATAAGAGATAAAACTAAGTTGCGAATTGTAAGCAGCGTATCAGGCAAGTATCTTACCTTTGCATTTTCTTTATGCAATGAACATGAGTAAGAATGTTTCTGAATTATATTATTACTGTACAGATTATTAACCCTATATTATATACGCTCATTGTTTATCAACATGTTAGTATATGGTAATTCAGATATATATTCTGTTCGTTAATTTCTATAAATAGTTATACAAGTGTCCTCGCTTGATTATCATTGTATTTAATCACATATTGATACACCTTTGTTAATTAACCGTATATATGTGTGTGTGTGTATATATATATATATATATATATATATATATATATATATATGTTGAATTATAGATTATTGTTGAACAAGATAAAACCTTACTATTATACAACTGAACTGCTTTGGTTTGGAACCCAGACAAGTATGAACATCCCGATCAAGGGAAAACTTTTATGCGCCCAAGGCGGACAGAGTGAACGATACCCTCGTTCTTGCATGTAGTGTTGATCAATACAGGGTACAACGGGCTGATCAACACTGTGCCCGTAAGTTATGACGGTTTACAGATGAAGTTCTATTTAACCTTTTCGAAAATGAAAACAAAATTCATAGTATGTCACCTTAACCTTAGTTATAGTCAATGCGTAGTTTCAAAAATTTAAAAGAGGGTTGTTATGTTATTATTATCGGTTCAAATTACTTCAGAACTATTGATTTGTTGTAGAAGGGTAGTATAAATAAAATATTTAAATTCTTTCAGCTTATATATATATATATATATATATATATATATATATATATATATATATATATAATTGCTATTACTTGTCGGGCACTCAAATGCTCATCCTTGCTTAATTTAAATATTTTCAGCTAAGTGTGAACAACCTAAAGGCTCTTTCAAGAACAAAGGGAAAGGAAAGATCGCTGAATGAATAATAATGCTATCTTTTGTAATAACTAGACTTTATTAGGATAATAATGATATATATTAATTATCATGTAATGTAACGAATGTTTAAAGGTCTCGTACCTGGGGATTAGACTCTGATGATATGTAAATTAAGTTGATCTTTATATTATTGTTATTATTATTAGTATTATTCCGCTCATAGAAATGGTATAGTGAAGCACCGGGTTCGGATTTTAAGTACCTGGATTTGGGGGCTTTACAGATAATTCAAGTTATAAAATATAACTTTTAATATTTAAAGGATAATTTCATTAATAATTTAATATTAATAATTATTAATTTACTATTAATGATACTAAATTTATTTAATAATTATATTAAATAAATAGTTTAAAAATGATTTTATTAATTTAAAAATTATTTAAAAAGGATATAAATGAATTAAAAATATTTTAAGTTATAATTAATGACTTTTAATATTTTGATAAATAGTACATTAATATTTAAATATTAATGGTAATTATTTAAAAATGATTTTAAATGTTTTAATAATCATTTAAAGGTAATATAAATGTTTTAAATATATTTTGAGTTATTATAAGTAACTTTAATATTTTGGCAATTATTTCATTAATAGTTTAATATTAATTAAATATTAATGATAATAGAATTGTTTAATATTTAAATCATTTAATAATGATTCCGATGTTTGAAAATTCATGATAAATTATAATAAAAGTTTAAAAATTATTATAAGTCATTTAAAAATAATATGACTAATAGTTACAGATACTGAGCTACAGAATAGAGTCTTAGGCTCGATAAATACCCGATAAAGTTGTCGGTATATCGACATGTTTCAGAAATTGATCTGGACTTAGATAGGTTGACTTGATAATTGTTTATTTGTGATTCAATAGTTGTTAAACATATGTGACAATGTGATTAGGTAATGTGATGATTGCAATAAGCAATATTATGTGCTACGATATGGTACTAATCAGTAAAATGATCTTATTACTGGTAGGTTGTTATACAAAAGATAGAACAAAGTTGCAAATTGTAAGCAGCAGGCCAGACAAGTATCCTACCTTTGCATTTCCTTTATGCAAGGGACAGAAGTAAGAATGTTTTAGAATTATATTATTATTGTACCAGATTATTAACCCTATTGTTATATATGTTATATCCGATTATTGATTATCAACATGTTACTATACTGTAATTCAGATATATATATTCTATTCGTTAATTTCTAAATATGATTATTCAAGTGTCCCCACTTGGATAATCATTGTATTTAATCACATGTTGATATATACATATATATACCAATTGATTGCCAGTATGTATACAGTAGGTAAAAGTCGTCTAAGCTATTTGATTAGCTAGACACTGTTGGGGTAAAATCTAATTACACACAACACACAAGTATACGTGGTCAACAAGTAATACAGTGAAAATAGAGTATCGTTCCCACGAGAAATTATTTAATAAAAATCACCAAATACTAACCCGTAATCAACTCAATCTTATTTAAACGAATGAATTTCAAATTATATAAATTAAATTATTTAACTAAACTAATTCTAATTACCACTAATTAAAAATCAGATTAAGGAGATTTAAGATCACATGTAACGACCCCAAAATAGGTCCATTCCATCCCACCCATTTTTAGTCGCCAAATACATGGTACAGAAAATAACTACAACTTTATTACAACAATTATCGTACAAAATGCAACAACACATATGCTGTGAGTTTGGATAAATATATACCAAATGTGACTCATGTTCCAACCGTGGACATCACCTCACAATAACACCTTACATAAAGGTATAGTCAAAAACTGTTTTAGAAATTAGAATCTTTGGGAAGTGCTCAAGGAAACCTTCGTACATGGGAGGCCATGCGTCTAGGTTATGATAGATATCATATGGCCACAGAATTATCCTTGGTTGACCCAATAGACCCCAAAGAAAAATGAGAAGATTACTATCATATTCTTCCCAATGGTGAGTCTTCTCTTGACATATCATTATCTCTACTGTCTCTAATTGAGAATTATACTTCAAACAAATACCAAGTTTATATAGGTAGTGCTCGTATATATACTCAGCAAGTGGATGAGCACAACCCTGTCTTATGATGACACGAGGTTGTATGTCATTAGACATCTTGTATGATAGTGACAAAACACCCTTCCAACGTTGGGTTCGCCTCACCCTATTTTCTTCACCAAATATAACTACTAAATGATGACCACCGTTCTATTCCCTTGTTACCCCCGCTCGACCCAGCTACACTCTTATTACCTGAAAGGAATTGTGAAGCAAAAGGGTGAGCACAACTAGCTCAGTAAAGAATATCATGACTAAAGATAATTCAATTATCAATAGCCTTCATCAACAATAAATCAGAGATTTAGAACATATGGTAGATGATAAAAAATTTCAACCATAGTTGCAGCGGAACGAGCAATCCATTAGAAGAGTCAAATAGACTATAAAGTCTATTATCTTCTCCATGTTAAAAATCTATCAACAATGTTTTATCCCTATAACATCAATCAACAGTTCCTTTCCACAATCATATGAATAACTCATAATCATAATTGTGATTCTAAATTTTTCTTCGCACCCAGGACGAAGAATATTTTCATCACCTGTCTTTACCTGAAACATCAAAGATCATGGTTATACCAAATCACAGTTCCTGTTTATAATCATACTAACAAATCCATCTTTGCACTACGGGCCAAAGATATTCATCAACAAACCATCTTTGCACTACGGGCCAAAGATATTCAACAACAGTTCATCTTTGCACTACAGGCCAAAGATATTCATCAACAGGCCATCTTTGCACTACATGCCAAAGATATTCATCAACAATTCATATTTGCACTACAGGCCAAATATATTCATATCTCAAAGAAATATATAATCATTTCAGAATTTATATAAACAATAATTATAATCATGTTGATCAATTCACCTTTGCACTTAAGCTTAAGATATTCAATTATAAATTCAATGGTCATGATCATACCAGTCACAATTCAACTTTGCACTACAGGCCAAAGAGAACCCTAGTCATGATCATACCAATAATCTACCCATCTTTACACTCCAGTGAAAGAGAATTTCAACATCAGGGTTATAAAAATATTATATATGATGATAAAAATAATATGATCAACATATAGTTTTAATCTCAAGAGTAATATTCGTAACTCATGAATAGTAAATCGTGAATAGTAACTCATGAATAGTAACCTCGACACAAAAGATAGAAATTCCACAATAAAATCCATACCAATATTTCGGTATAATGATATTGAAAGAATAACATTACTTAAATTTATAAACAATTTATTTTAATTGTTTACACTTTACTAATTAATGCATTTAATCATCATAAAATGCCAACTCTTACAATTTCATCATCAATAACCAAAACCCTCATCAAAAATCTGCATATACCTCATATAGGATTCTCAAGCCATAAAATCCTATTTTCCAATTTTCTTTCTTCACAAAACATATTTAATTCATTTACTCATAACTAGACTATTTTCATAAAAAATACCAAATCAGTTCCAAAAATATTTCTTTTCTGGAATTTAGCATAATATAGTCCCATAGTGAACATATATTTTTCTCAGAATTTTTAAAACTCATTTACTATTTTTCATATGGCCAAAACCACCGAATATTTAGACATTTATCAAAAATTGTACTTTTGTCTAAAAATTCTGAAATTTACAGAGTATACTTCTATCATATACATGTACTCCCAATAAAAATTTCATCAATTTTGGAGTTAACCACAAGGAATTATAAGCAGTTACTTTTAAAATAGTCTTTTCTCATAAAATTCATAACTCTCAATCTATACATCCAAAAATCACCATTTTGGACACAATCAATAAAACGCATCAAAATATCATTTAAATTTTTCCAGAATTTTTGAAGTTCAGAAAAATTACGAAACTGAAAATCATAACAACCCTTAAAATCCCTTACTATCCCTTACTATCCCTTACCTCAAAAGAGCAGTACTTCTGATCGGTATAAGGCTGAAGGAAACTTGCACTGATGAATAGCAACTCACCAAGTATCTAAATACTCACAAAATACACTCAATAATCTAGAGAGAGAAAGAGAGAAAGCTTATGTTTCTGGTGTGATTTTCAATTTTAACTTAGCCCTCTATTTATAGGAAAATTTTGGTAGGTTTGACCTGCAACCTGATGGCTTTACCTGCTACTATTCCCACCCACCATATTTGAAATATAATTCAGCACATTTCTTCACCAACCACAAGTGGGGCCCACCAATTCTAGAATTTTCCACCAAAATGATAAACTCCGAAAATTCAACAATTTCTGAATCAGTCATCTCGTAAAATTCATAATAAATCATACGTTCATTTATAACGGTTCAAAATTTGTGGGCATATACTCAACTTATATATGTATAACATATCCAAAAATTACCACGATCAACGGTCGGATTAAAAATTATAACCCCCACAAAATATCTCAAAAACCCTGATTTTTAATACCTCCATTCCGACAAAAATATGGATAAAAATCTCAACATTAACTCCTTCATTTTTTAACCACAAAAATATATCTCTCATTTATATCCACATAAAATAAATATTTTCTTATCATATGAATCAATAATTAATTATTCACAAATAATATTACAGAATCACATTTATGACAACCAGGCCGTTCCCAGGAAAGAGGGGGCTTTCCAATAAGGATTTTTCCTTACTGACGCGCAATTAGATGACCAAACCTCTCCTTAGACAGAACTTTCTAGACATTGCCAATAATGTTATCTAATAATATTATTCAAATAATATGAATTATTGATCTGATAAAGGAAAATACTGTGCAGCAACAATTATTGAAACAATCAATAATATAAAATATCAACGCAGCAATTATTGAATCAATAAAATAAAATATTGAATAATAACTACTGTAACAATTATTGAGTAGTGCCTTCTTACGTAAGAATCAATAATTGGTGCAATACCGTGTGCTACTGTGCAATAACGCGTATTACTGTATTTTAACCACCGGGTATTCCAACAGTGTTAACGGTAACAACTACGTCGTTATTTGTAAAAACTCAAATTTGTCGTTTTCTTCATCCGACAGTTATTCTGTTATGGGGCCCACAAATGGCTGCGCCGTCGTACGAATATTCCCCGACAGAAAGAATATTCCACGACCAAACGAATATTTCACGACAACAATGATTATTTGATAACAACTTGTGTATTTTGAAAAAAAAATCATATATCACCCTTAACTTTAACATTTATCAATTTAACCATTTACTGAATAGTAATTATAAGAAAAATTGAATACTTTTATTTCATAAAATTCGGGGTCTTACAATCTCCCCTCCTTATGAAATTTCGTCCCCGAAATTTACGTACCTGGTATTTCAAAGAGTTGAGAATACCTTCCTTTCATTTCAAATTCCATCTTCTCTATCATCATAATTTCTCCATTGCTCATCTCCTGTATTTCAAATAACATTCTAGAATACAGCTTCAAAACAAGTGTTAATTTAACAAATTAACATATCACATAATATCCCGATATTATGACTGACCAACAAATAAGCTTAGGTAGGACACACTAGCGAAGGATTTACTCATCTCTCCCCTCCTAGTTTTATTCCCCGATCTCCGCCAGAGATCATATCCCTAAGCTCTGATACCAAATGTAACTCTGGACACCAACCTATGTCAGCACCTTACATTGATACCTATCAGTTTGCCACCGCAGAACGGCGTCCCCTACGGAGAGTCTGGCTTCGGTGCATCCCCCATCAACAGGAAGTCACCAGCGAGAGGCTCGGGGCTCTTTACTTATAGCTCTGATACCAAATGTAACGACCCCAAAATAGGTCCATTCCATCCCACCCATTTTGAGTCGCCAAATACATGGTACAGAAAATAACTACAACTTTATTACAACAATTATCGTACAAAATGCAACAACACATATGCTGTGAGTTTGGATAAATATATACCAAATGTGACTCATGTTCCAACCGTGGACATCACCTCACAATAACACCTTACATAAAGGTATAGTCAAAAACTGTTTTAGAAATTAGAATCTTTGGGAAGTGCTCAAGGAAACCTTCGTACATGGGAGGCCATGCGTCTAGGTTATGATAGATATCATATGGCCACAGAATTATCCTTGGTTGACCCAATAGACCCCAAAGAAAAATGAGAAGATTACTATCATATTCTTCCCAATGGTGAGTCTTCTCTTGACATATCATTATCTCTACTGTCTCTAATTGAGAATTATACTTCAAACAAATACCAAGTTTATATAGGTAGTGCTCGTATATATACTCAGCAAGTGGATGAGCACAACCCTGTCTTATGATGACACGAGGTTGTATGTCATTAGACATCTTGTATGATAGTGACAAAACACCCTTCCAACGTTGGGTTCGCCTCACCCTATTTTCTTCACCAAATATAACTACTAAATGATGACCACCGTTCTATTCCCTTGTTACCCCCGCTCGACCCAGCTACACTCTTATTACCTGAAAGGAATTGTGAAGCAAAAGGGTGAGCACAACTAGCTCAGTAAAGAATATCATGACTAAAGATAATTCAATTATCAATAGCCTTCATCAACAATAAATCAGAGATTTAGAACATATGGTAGATGATAAAAAATTTCAACCATAGTTGCAGCGGAACGAGCAATCCATTAGAAGAGTCAAATAGACTATAAAGTCTATTATCTTCTCCATGTTAAAAATCTATCAACAATGTTTTATCCCTATAACATCAATCAACAGTTCCTTTCCACAATCATATGAATAACTCATAATCATAATTGTGATTCTAAATTTTTCTTCGCACCCAGGACGAAGAATATTTTCATCACCTGTCTTTACCTGAAACATCAAAGATCATGGTTATACCAAATCACAGTTCCTGTTTATAATCATACTAACAAATCCATCTTTGCACTACGGGCCAAAGATATTCATCAACAAACCATCTTTGCACTACGGGCCAAAGATATTCAACAACAGTTCATCTTTGCACTACAGGCCAAAGATATTCATCAACAGGCCATCTTTGCACTACATGCCAAAGATATTCATCAACAATTCATATTTGCACTACAGGCCAAATATATTCATATCTCAAAGAAATATATAATCATTTCAGAATTTATATAAACAATAATTATAATCATGTTGATCAATTCACCTTTGCACTTAAGCTTAAGATATTCAATTATAAATTCAATGGTCATGATCATACCAGTCACAATTCAACTTTGCACTACAGGCCAAAGAGAACCCTAGTCATGATCATACCAATAATCTACCCATCTTTACACTCCAGTGAAAGAGAATTTCAACATCAGGGTTATAAAAATATTATATATGATGATAAAAATAATATGATCAACATATAGTTTTAATCTCAAGAGTAATATTCGTAACTCATGAATAGTAAATCGTGAATAGTAACTCATGAATAGTAACCTCGACACAAAAGATAGAAATTCCACAATAAAATCCATACCAATATTTCGGTATAATGATATTGAAAGAATAACATTACTTAAATTTATAAACAATTTATTTTAATTGTTTACACTTTACTAATTAATGCATTTAATCATCATAAAATGCCAACTCTTACAATTTCATCATCAATAACCAAAACCCTCATCAAAAATCTGCATATACCTCATATAGGATTCTCAAGCCATAAAATCCTATTTTCCAATTTTCTTTCTTCACAAAACATATTTAATTCATTTACTCATAACTAGACTATTTTCATGAAAAATACCAAATCAGTTCCAAAAATATTTCTTTTCTGGAATTTAGCATAATATAGTCCCATAGTGAACATATATTTTTCTCAGAATTTTTAAAACTCATTTACTATTTTTCATATGGCCAAAACCACCGAATATTTAGACATTTATCAAAAATTGTACTTTTGTCTAAAAATTCTGAAATTTACAGAGTATACTTCTATCATATACATGTACTCCCAATAAAAATTTCATCAATTTTGGAGTTAACCACAAGGAATTATAAGCAGTTACTTTTAAAATAGTCTTTTCTCATAAAATTCATAACTCTCAATCTATACATCCAAAAATCACCATTTTTGGACACAATCAATAAAACGCATCAAAATATCATTTAAATTTTTCCAGAATTTTTGAAGTTCAGAAAAATTACGAAACTGAAAATCATAACAACCCTTAAAATCCCTTACTATCCCTTACTATCCCTTACCTCAAAAGAGCAGTACTTCTGATCGGTATAAGGCTGGAGGAAACTTGCACTGATGAATAGCAACTCACCAAGTATCTAAATACTCACAAAATACACTCAATAATCTAGAGAGAGAAAGAGAGAAAACTTATGTTTCTGGTGTGATTTTCAATTTTAACTTAGCCCTCTATTTATAGGAAAATTTTGGTAGGTTTGACCTGCAACCTGATGGCTTTACCTGCTACTATTCCCACCCACCACATTTGAAATATAATTCAGCACATTTCTTCACCAACCACAAGTGGGGCCCACCAATTCTAGAATTTTCTACCAAAATGATAAACTCCGAAAATTCAACAATTTCTGAATCAGTCATCTCGTAAAATTCATAATAAATCATACGTTCATTTTTAACGGTTCAAAATTTGTGGGCATATACTCAACTTATATATGTATAACATATCCAAAAATTACCACGATCCAACGGTCGGATTAAAAATTATAACCCCCGCAAAATATCTCAAAAACCCTGATTTTTAATACCTCCATTCCGACAAAAATACGGATAAAAATCTCAACATTAACTCCTTCATTTTTTAACCACAAAAATATATCCCTCATTTATATCCACATAAAATAAATATTTTCTTATCATATGAATCAATAATTAATTATTCACAAATAATATTACAGAATCACATTTATGACAACCAGGCCGTTCCCAGGAAAGAGGGGGCTTTCCAATAAGGATTTTTCCTTACTGACGCGCAATTAGATGACCAAACCTCTCCTTAGATAGAACTTTCTAGACATTGCCAATAATGTTATCTAATAATATTATTCAAATAATATGAATTATTGATCTGATAAAGGAAAATACTGTGCAGCAACAATTATTGAAACAATCAATAATATAAAATATCAACGCAGCAATTATTGAATCAATAAAATAAAATATTGAATAATAACTACTGTAACAATTATTGAGTAGTGCCTTCTTACGTAAGAATCAATAATTGGTGCAATACCGTGTGCTACTGTGCAATAACGCGTATTACTGTATTTTAACCACCGGGTATTCCAACAGTGTTAACGGTAACAACTACGTCGTTATTTGTAAAAACTCAAATTTGTCGTTTTCTTCATCCGACAGTTATTCTGTTATGGGGCCCACAAATGGCTGCGCCGTCGTACGAATATTCCCCGACAGAAAGAATATTCCACGACCAAACGAATATTTCACGACAACAATGATTATTTGATAACAACTTGTGTATTTTGAAAAAAAATCATATATCACCCTTAACTTTAACATTTATCAATTTAACCATTTACTGAATAGTAATTATAAGAAAAATTGAATACTTTTATTTCATAAAATTCGGGGTCTTACATCACAACTTCACTTATTGCTTCATTTAAGTTAACACACTTCTCATCAATTATTTTCTATCATGAATTATTAATCAAGAACACTAAAGTAGATAAAACCACCTCTCGATGCATAATACCCATACTCACTTAAATCCACAGATGATAGAATTAAGAAAGACACCCTAATTAACTAATCCACTATATCTCTATGTGAATTGCAATTAAAAAGGATTTAAAGCACAAGTTCTCTATCAGATTACATGCGATGTTAGGTATATCTCTATCCTAAACATAAATTATGTATTCCAACGCCATGCAGAAAACACAATCACATGCTATTATGATTAGATCTAAATCTAAATTTCATCTCTCGAGTTCATATAGATTATCAAGGTAATTGATGGCCAATCAATTAAAAAATTAAGTCCAAATCACAATAGACAATCCTCACAATAGAACATAATAATTGATAGCGAAACATATTAAAATAAACTACACAATAAGATCCATTGTAATCTCAAACAAAGAATTAGTTTATAATTATTGAATTAAAACTAGAATCCACAATTGAATCAACAATAAAAGACAACGATAGAAGAAGATGAGAAGATAAAATCTATTGTCTATAGATTTGATGCTCTCTCCTTGCTCATACTTTGAATCTTCAACGGTCTCCAAGTTGCTTCATTCTCCAAATCTAGTAAGAACTAGGATTTTCTCCAATTCTACTCTAATCTAATCTAATAGAATTCTCTCTCTCTAATCTCTCTTTCTCCTCTAATCCTTGTGTTTCTCTTCCTTTTATAAGTCTCTTCATATGTCTTTAAGTCCTCTTGGAAGTCCTTGAGTCAATCGGAACGAAACAATTCTTCTCGAACTCAAATTTGGCCAAAAAATGACTTTTCTGCGCGTACCCCAACCCCGGCGGGGGTTATAAGGCATAAAGGGCCCGCCCTGGCTTTTACAGCTGGTATGCCCACCCCGGCGGGCATTTTGTGAAGGGAAAGCCCGCCCCGACGGGGGTCACTTTTCTGTTCTGACGTCCCTTGCTAAAACGGCCATAACTTTTGATCCGCAAGGAGTTACGGGGTCTGCCACCTATCAAATCGAAGATATCGACTAGCTCTACAACTTTCATTCTTTGAGATTTGATAGATTCGGACTGGATGAAGGTCGAAATGGAGCTTGAAGTAGATGTTGTGTAAATTGCAAGTATGAGAACTCTTAGCTTTGATCTTCGTTGATAAAAAGGCCATAACTCTTGCATCCGAACTCCGGTTGGGTCGATTCAAGATGTTTCGGAAAGCTAAGAAGAAGCTCTACAGTATAATCCATCTTCCAAGCCAAGAACATGCATTCAACTTGGTGTTAAAAGTCCTTCAATCTTCCCTTCTTGCATTTGCTTGTGTATTTTAGTCCAAAAGATTTTCGAATTGCTTTCTCTTGCTTTTTCATGCCAATAGTCGCCTTTTTCTTGCGCTTTCATACCCAAGCATATAATCTACAAAACAAATACAAAATGCATGAAAAGTAACTAAGAAACATGAGATTAAGCAACTAATTCAAGTAACAGATATCGGATAAGTATGTATAAAACCTACTTATCAAATACCCCCAAACTTAAACCTTTACTTGTTCTTAAGCAAAAAAACAAAATAACAATGCTATGAAATGTAACTAATCTACATGCTTATGAATCCAACAGTAATGATAGAACAAGTCTATTCAACCGGCCTTAGAGAAATCAAGTAAACATGATAATACATCATATCAAAAATAAATCAGTAATTTCCCAATCAATCATCAAATCTTAGACTGTTATCACTAATATAGTGCGTGTGTGCTTCACAACAATGTTAACTGATATAAAATCAAATTTAACACATAATAAGTCTCTTCGAAGGTATCATAGAATGTAAACTCAAGAAATCCAACTAAAATCAAACAATTACCAATATCGAGGGTCAACATGGGATACTTATGCTTCATTTTTCATCTACAGGGGCTTTTTGATCTTATTTCCCGTTTTATTCATTTTTTTCTTTTGGTTTATATACACATAGCTATGTAATATCTTATTCCCTTAGGCTTTTCAATGCTACCTTAACGAGATTTCGAACAACGACTCCTAGACCATTAAGACCTTAGGGCGCTAGGTGTAAAGACAATCCTCTTGGGCTTACTTACTTAAGTAACAAAGGCCACGAAACTAGAGAAGCACGCCACGGTGTTTATTCATACTTTTTTTTCTTTTCTTTTATAGCTTATATACCCCAAATATTCCCCCAAACTTAGGTTCTTGTCTTACTTTAGCCATCACTACTTATTCTTGTCATTCTTTCATTCAAACTAGCATTATCCTTTAGAATCCCATTATGTATCAATTTAAACTCAATCAATCAACAAGTTATTTTTACCGTGCTATCCTTATTATACCAGTTTCAAACAGAAAAAGACTCAATTCAGAACAAGAAATCACATCAAAGCTCTAATAGTCAGTACTATACTTATCTACCCAATTCCAATTTCATCATTGACCAAAATAAACTTAAACTATCTAACAACTGGAATCATGCAAATGAACACAGTAACTAACTAATATTTTTGAATTTTTTTTATAGACATAAATAAAAACTATTTACAACTACTCTACTATGCAAACTATTATGCACTTACACTACATGAATGCAAACATATAATAATCCTAAACTAAATAAACATGACAACTTATGCAAAACTAAAATAACTACATTAAACATACATAACTAAACTAATTAACTCCCCAAACTTAACAATTATAATGTCCTCATTGTAAAATAAAGCATGAAGTGGACGAGAACTTTCCTGTAATCATTTAAGCTTGTGGTGATGGTGGCGTGGCACAAAGACTGAAAAATCCTCCACATCAAAATTTAAAGGAAGATACCGTGTCATGGGCTTAGGCTGGTGGCTTCCTTTTCTATAATCTTTTACATGTCCATTGAACCTCCAATACCTGCAATGAAGAGAGACAACATGGATTAGAATAACACTTTGGATTGGTAAGAGAACTTAATAAGAAAATTAATTCCTATCTACTAAATAAACTAGTAAAGCAAATAAATATAAAAATTCCTGGGTTGCCTCCTAGTTAGCGCTTGAATTATAGTCTTTCAGCCTGACTTTGTCTAGTCACGCTATCCAATTTCTCTTCAAAAGTTGAGGAACCCTCCATCCATCGAAAGTAATGTAGCTTTTGGTAGGTTCCCATTTGTGATGGCTATTGAGTTAAAGTCACCTAGCATACTTTGTTTAAATATGTGCCCAATTGAGAATGTTGAATAACTAGGTGCTTTTCCGTCCTTTGAGCCTATGATTCGATTGGGGCTTTGAGGCTTGGCAAGAACAACGGGATCTTCTTCTATCTCTTCCTCCTCATCTCACCATGGCTTCACATTTGTACTAGCTCTCATGTCATAAAGAGCCTTGCTGACGACATGACTACCAAGCGGGCACGATTTTGTAAATCTAACTGGACCCTTGATCTGTGGCAGAGAAGGAACTTATGGCACTAATAACATCGGCTCATCCTCGTTGGGTCTCATAGTTAGTTCTTCACTGACCTTATTTTTATTATCCCCAATTTCCTCCTCTTTTTCAACATCTCGTGGCTCATCCAGTTGTAGATATGGTTCGGACACTTCATCAATCTCGGAATCCTCGTCATAACACCAATTGTTTTGCGGATAGTTGTTCAGGGCTTTGAGCATGTGATCCATCTGATTCTACAGATTTTGAATTGATATCTCTTGATTCTGAATTTATCGCTCTTGATTAATCCTCTTCTCCTCATTTAATGCTACGAACTTGGACCACAATTCCTCTAACCTTGAATTATCTGTCTCAGTCTCGGAAGCCATGTATTGAGGACCATTGGTTGAGGTAGTGACGAGTTGTTTCATCCGATTATTAAAATTTTGGGTTGACAACTCTTGGCTAATCCTCATCTCCTCTAGGGTTGCTATGCCCTTCAATATTACATCCCTCGAATTTGGCTTTTCTTCTTGTGGCAATGGAGGTGGACATCAAAATTCCTGTGTGTATGTTGGATTTGGAGTGTAGTATTGGTCTTCATAAGTATATCTCCATGACGAATTCGGGTGATACCCCCAAACTTGATGATAATTAGCATATGTATAATCGTTGAGGTATTCACCACCGTGTTGTCCCAGCCCAAAACTAGTGGTACATTGATTACTCGGATGATTGCCAGCACAATAATTGCAAGTAACTGCTATCCTTCGATTACGTTGGGCTGCAATAACATCCAACCTCCTCGAAAGTGTCTCAAGTTGTGCTGATAATGCAGAAAATACATTGAGTCCATCAATCCCCGCTCCCCTTGGTTGAGTCATACTTAAATATGGCCTTTGATAATTGAATCCAGCCATGGTACCTGAAACGAGAGAAAAAGAAGAAGATAATAAAATAAAATAAAAATAAATAAAGAAAAAAAAAGTTTAAATTAAGACTAATTTGATTGAAGCTAATATTGGCAAAAATATATTAAACTAATTCCCCGGCAACAGCGCCAAAAACTTGTTGGGGTAAAATATAATTACGCACAACACACACGTATACGTGGTCAACAAATAATATAGTGAAAGTAGAGTATCGTTCCCACGAGGAATTATTTAATAAAAATCACCAAGTACTAACCCGTAATCAACTCAATCTTATTTAAACGAATGAATTTCAAATTATATAAATTAAATTATTTAACTAAACTAATTCTAATTACCACTAATTAAAAATCAGATTATGGAGATTTAAGATCACAACTTCACTTATTGCTTCATTTAAGTTAACACACTTCTCATCAATTATTTTCTATCATGAATTGTTAATCAAGAACACTAAAGCAGATAAAACCACCTCTCGATGCATAATACCCATACTCACTTAAATCCACAGATGATAGAATTAAGCAAGACACCCTAATTAACTAATCCACTATATCTCTATGTGAATTACAATTAAAAAGGATTTAAAGCACAAGTTCTCTATCAGATTACATGCAATGTTAGGTATATCTCTATCCTAAACATAAATTATGTATTCCAATGCCATGCAGAAAACACAATCACATGCTATTCTGATTAGATCTAAATTTAAATTTCATCTCTCGAGTTCATATAGATTATCATGGTAATTGATGGCCAATCAATTAAACAATTAAGTCCAAATCACAATAGACAATCCTCACAATAGAACATAATAATTGATAGCGAATCATATTAAAATAAAATACACAATAAGATCCATTGTAATCTCAAACAAAGAATTAGTTCATGATTATTGAATTAAAACTAAGAATCCACAATTGAATCAATAATAAAAGACAAAGGTAGAAGAAGATGAGAAGATAAAATCTATTGTCTATAGATTTGATGCTCTCTCCTTGCTCATACTTTGAATCTTCAACGGTCTCCAAGTTGCTTCATTCTCCAAATCTAGTAAGAACTAGGATTTTCTCCAATTCTACTCTAATCTAATCTAATAGAATTCTCTCTCTCTAATCTCTCTCTCTCCTCTAATCCTTGTGTTTCTCTTCCTTTTATAAGTCTCTTCATATGTCTTTAAGTCCTCTTGGAAGTCCTTGAGTCAATCGGATCGAAACAATTCTTCTCAAACTTAAATTTGGCACGCGTACCCCCGCCCCGGCGTGGGTTATAAGGCGTATAGGGCCCGCCCTGGTGGGGGTCCTTACTATTTTGCGGCTGGTATGCCCGCCCCGGCGGGCATTTTGTGAAGGGAAAGCTCGCCCCAGCGGGGGTCACTTTTCTACTCTGACGTCCCTTGCTAAAACAGCCATAAATTTTGATTCGAGAGGAGTTACGGGGCTTGTCACCTATCAAATCGAAGATATCGACGAGCTCTACAACTTTCATTCTTTAAGATTTGACAGATTCGGATTGGATGAAGGTTGAAATTGAGCTTAAAGTAGATGTTGTGTAAATTGCAAGTATGAGAACTCTTAGCTTTGATCTTCGTTGATAAAAAGGCCATAACTCTTGCATCCGAACTCCGGTTGGGACGATTCAAGATGTTCCGGAAAGCTAAGAAGAAGCTCTACAGTATAATCCAAGTTCCAAGCCAAGAACATGCATCCAACTTGGTGTTAAAAGTCCTTCAATCTTCCCTTCTTGCATTTGCTTGTGTATTTTAGTCCAAAAGATTTCCGAATTGTTTTCTCTTACTTTTTCATGCCAATAGTCGACTTTTTCTTGCATTTTCATACCCAAGAATATAATCTACAAAATGAACACAAAATACGTGAAAAGTAACTAAGAAACATGAGATTAAGCAACTAATTCAAGTAACAGATACCGGATAAGTAAGTATAAAACCTACTTATCAGACACAGATTTAGAAATAACGTTGAATATGATAAACCTTTTTGTATCCAATCAAATTATTTTGGTTCGAATTCTGAACTAAGTATGAACATCCCGATCAAGGGAAAACTTTTATGCGTCCAAGGCGGATAGAGTGAACGATAACATTGCTCTTGCATGTAGTATTGATCAATACAGGGCATAACGGACTGATCACCCCCGTGCCCATAAGTTATGACGGTTTGCGGATGAAGTTATGCTAAACTTATTCAAAATTTGAAAATAATGTTCATAGTATGTCACCTTAACCCTATTTATAGTCATTACGTAGTTTTAAAAATTTGATAGAGAGTTGTTATGCTATTATTATCGGTTCAAATTTACTTCACAACTATTGATTTTTTGTAGAAGGGTAGTACAAAGAAAACATTTAATCCTTTCAGCTAATATTTATAATTGTTATTACTTGCTGGGCACTCAAATGCTCATCCTTGCTTAATTTAAATATTTTTAGCTAAGTGTGAACAACCAGAGGGCTCTGCTAAGAACAAGGGAAAAGGAAAGGTTGCTGAATGAATGCAATGTTATCTTATGTCATAGTTTGATATTATTAAGACAATGATAAATATTATCTATCATGTTATGTAAGGAATGTATTAAAGGTTACGTACTTGGGAGCTAGACTCTGATAATCATGTAAATTAAGTTTAATAATTATATTATTGTTATTATTATTAGTATTATTCCGCTCATAGAAATGGTATCGTGAAGCACCTAGTTTGGGTTTCAAGTACCTGGATTTGGGGGCTTTACAGGTTGGTATCAGAGCTTTAGGGTTAGAAACTTTAGGTGGGATAGACCTTAGGTTATAACCTTAGAATAGAGGGAAACGTTGAAAATATAAATAACTCATATAGAGTTTAAAAAGAGATGAATCGAATAAATTCATCGTCAAACAAAATAAAAGATAACATATATAAAACTATTATTTGCTATGTGTATATACTATATGCTAATCAGGATAATTTATGTGTGTAGATGTCTAGTGGAAAAGGCTTGTTATATGCTTATAGCATGAAGAAGGATCAAATCCATACACCCGAGCTAATATCAAAGCCAATAGCTGAAATAGAGGCTCACGATGAAAACAACTCTGACGAGGTGGTTATTTTGGAAACGTAGTACCAGATCCAGAGATGGTGGAGCTGACAGATAGTGATTCAGACACTAAAGTTAAAGCTGATCAAGCATCAATGGAGGTGCAGGATCTGAGGAACAAGGTTTTTTCTCTGGAAAAACTGTGGGAAATAGAAAAACTGCTAAATAGTCAGTTGCGAAAAGCCTTACTAGAAATAATGGAAGAACAAGATAAGCTTAAAATCCAAATTGATAAGATGGGAGCCACAAGCAACACATCGTGTGCAGCTCCGGGCAATAAGGGGAAAAGAAAGATAGAAGACCATAACGTAGGAAAATTCGATAAGAAGAAAGGGAAAAGAATATGTTACATTTGCGGCTATGAAGGACATACCACTCTGTATTGTCCTGACTATAAACCAGGTGCATGTTTTATCTGTGGGATAGAAGGTCATCAGGCAAAAGGTTATCCAAGAAAAAGGCGTAGTGAATAGGTAGTATAGGTTCTGTTGTGTAAGTGTAATATATATGATTAGCATGTTTGTGTAATGTAATATTCTCAACTTTTGTATTAGTCAAGACTGTAAATCCCGACTTTTATGGGCACAAAGGGATAGCTGATGTTTAAAGCAGTATGTGTTATGCTATGTAAAATATTCGCTAAATGAATATGAATCTATGTTTGAGTAATGAAACAAGTTTAATATATTAAACTTATGCGATAAGGTTTAGAATGTAAGTTAAATTTATGATTTTATTTAATCAGATAATGCCGCCAAGACGTCGAACTCGAAACCAAAGGGCAGAAGAATCTGTTAACAACGCTGAGGGACAACAACAAGCAGACCCGATGCAGCATTTTTCAAACATGGTAGCATAAGCTATGCAACAAGGACTGCCAGCCACAGGGAACCAGCCGAACAACCGCTTAGCGAACCTCAAAGACTTTAAGGCTGTAGGACCGCCAAAATTTAAAGGTACAACTGACCCTGTAGAAGCCCAAACTTGGGTCAAAGAGACTGAAAAAACGTTCGTGATAGTTAGGATAGCTGAGGGGCAGAAGACTGCTTTTGCCACTTACATGATGAAGGGTGAGTCAAATTTTTGGTGGGAAGCGAATCAGGCAAGGGCAGGAGAAGGAATAATTACTTGGGATAGGTTCAAAACTTTATTTTTTGAAAACTATTTTTCATTTAGTATGCAGGCTAGAATGGAGGTGAAATTTTTAGAGTTGAAGCAGGAGAATACGACGGTGTCAGAATACGCCGCAAAATTCAATGAGTTGGTTAGGTTCGCTCCGCATCAAGTTAATACGGAGGCTAGGAAAGCAAGAAGGTTTGAGCTGGGATTAAAACCCTGGCTCTATAACAAGGTGGCGGTGTTGCAGATTCTTACATTTGCAGCACTCATGGAGAAAGCGGTTATAGTTGAGGAAGGGAGTGAGGCCACGATCCTCTACAACAAGGAGAGGAAGAACAAAGGTAAGGTCGAAGGAACTAGGAAGATGGGAATTAATAGTGGGAGTAGGAGTGGAGATGGAAAGAGGAAGGTGAACAACTTTGGAAATGTGTAGGTGAAGCAAGAAGGTGTGAAGAAATAGACTGTGCCGTGTAAGAATTGTGGAAAGAACCACTATGGGGAATGTCTGAAAGGTAAATTCGTATGCTATAAGTGCGGGCAGGAGGGCCATATCTCTCCCAACTGCCCCAATCCTAGGATGAACAGTGGGTATTTTCTGTGACGCCCCCAAATTCTGACCTCCACTTGGTCACCCGAATTCGGTTCATCACGTTCTCATGGTAAAACCATAATAACTAAAATAATACATACACAACGGAAAATCTACTTTAGAATAATGTACAACGATTTATTATAATTATTCCCCCAAATCTCGTAACCTAAAGTGCTTAATAGATTACATAATAATATCGAATAAAGACTTATTACATAATCCTACATAAGCTTAAACATCGTCTGGAAATAGTCTTAAAACAACATAATAGATTAAACATAAAAAGGGACAAGCTAGTCGGTAACCTTGCCCTTGCCCTTGTCTACT
The DNA here is from genome assembly GCA_016801055.1 of Panax notoginseng. Taxonomy (NCBI): domain Eukaryota; kingdom Viridiplantae; phylum Streptophyta; class Magnoliopsida; order Apiales; family Araliaceae; genus Panax; species Panax notoginseng. The sequence continues at coordinate 152,514,388 of CM029022.1, read as the reverse complement.
CCAGAGACACCTTCCTGTTCTTCCTTGACTGAAAGGTTTTAAATAAGCAAGAATGAGCACAAATTGCCCAGCAAGTAATATACAACAAGGGGTAAGATATAATATCACAAGGTTTGAAATATCGAAGTGCCATTTCTAGGATAGTTCAAAGTTTCAGAATAACATCACGGATAAGGAATATCAACAATTCTTGGAATAAGAATGACAATTCAATATAAATCAACAGATATATATGAATTCAACGACTAACAATGTATCCAACTGGATAAGCAATGTATACTGAGCAGTCATTAAGGACTATTGAACTTCCACTAGAGTTACCAATATTAAACTGATAGCCCAAAATATCAAGTACTATAGATGATCAGACTACAATACTTTACGTTATGCATAACACCACAGTAATAATATCCTCATGTGTTGGGGTTTCCAACAACATACAATCCCCTTACCATAAGGGTTGTCCAACTCAGTTTTCAAGATTTTCGCACCAATCAATTGGTTTGGATAGTTTTATAAACATGCATATAGTCTAGCTGAATCAAATGGCATCGACTCTTTCATAATATTCAAGAACAATACTAAGTTTATTATGAATAATAATTTTCACAAGGGTTTAAGCATAATGGCTCGTTTGAACGAGAAAATAATATAACTTGTGCTCAAAGAGATAAGCTTACGGTATTCGTCGAATCAAGAATGTAAAGATACTTGCACAATAAGATAGGTTTAGAAACTTGCACAATCAAAGAGTGAAGTTCAAAGAAACTTACATTACGCGTAGTTTATCCTTGTTTAATAAATCAACACTTTCGAATCCTATTTATAGCGCATTATAAGTATACAATGTTCATTAGCTAACATAGTCTTTAATCAAGCTCGACACGATTCAAGTATGCACATATAGTACAAAATTAGTTTATAAGTCATCATGAATCAACTACTTAGTTACTTTACAAGCAAATCCAGAATGCTCAAGATTAAGACTTTCTCTACTTATGGATTTTCTATTTCAATACAACACCAACTTAACAACTAAGCATCACACGTATATATGTACATCAGTAGGTTTTAGATCACATTTAGCATTATAAGCACCATGCAAGTTATTGTCCCAAAGTCAGAACTCAATATCTGGAATTCCAGACTGGCGCAGCTACGCCCTGGCTAAGCCTAGGACCAGCGCAGCTGCGCCGTCCTCTGGCCAAGCCAAGATGCAGCTACTGCCTTGTGATTTCTGTTCGGCTTGCTCAAAACAATCACACATGATCTATTTGTTATGTTTAGGGTCTTTTCATGCTCCTCAAGTCAATCTAGGTTCCCTTTCCTAATGTATTTCTAATTTAAACACTTAAACCATTTAAGGCCATTCGAGGTTATGAATTCACAAGGTCTAGTATGCTTGCTTTCTAATCATACAAGATAGTTATAAAACTCATATTAGGTATGCGTACTAGTATTCATAACATGTATGTGAAACAACTATCACCTTAGTTGAAAATAAGCTTCGTTTATGCTTTTCTTGAAATGCGATACACAAATATGGCATATATATGTGTATACTACATGAGCGAGTCTAAGAGTGCCATCAAACATACTCACAAATGTCAGATTTTAGTTCTCATGGTATCTTGACAATATTCACATTCAAAGCCTACTAGTTAGTTCAATACATTCATGCTTGTTTACTAATCTCATAAACACAAGCTAAAAGTTTATTCATGCATTTCTAAGTCATGCTAACATGCTTGCAAGGTCAGAATACATACATGGCATATATTCATATTAAGTTCGTTTCTAAAGTCATAAATCCATTTACATCATACACCTTCGCTAATCATGTTAGTCTATTAAAACATGCTCCACTTAGCATACCATACTTATACATACACCTTACACATGCTTGCATACTATTATAAGTCATAATATTTAACTAACATGGATCAGATTGCAAAACAAAGGCTCCAACTGAAGCTGCGCCTCAATACAAATATGGCGCAGCTGCGGCGTGACTGGTTCAAGCCAAGAACAGTCTGCTTCAGCAACTGTTTAGCCCAACCTCAAAAATTACACACGAATTCATTCCTAAACACTCATACATCGTGCTTATATGATCATATAACATCTATATAACTCATACTCAACCTCATTAACATCTATTTCCATGAAATCAAGAATTTGAGTTTTAAGAGTTCAAGAACTCTGTTAACAGAAACGAAAATGGAAAACAAAGAATGGAATTATACCTTTGTAATATGCAATGTACTTGCTATCACAGAACTCCTAAGCTCTAAGAATGCTTGTAAGCTCTCACCCTCACACTTGACAATTCTCAGACAATTCAAGCAACATAGATAATGAAGGGAAGTGTCCAATTTATAGAGAATTCCTTGACCATGCCAAGCCATTGTCCAAGAAATCAAACCAAAGGATTGAGGGATTGCATGAAGTATAAGAAGGAGTAGTTGGATGGTGGTTGAATTGCATCATGAGCACCACTCCCCTCATGATCATTGCCTAGCAAGCTTGGAAGTTGGAAGAAAATGTAGAACATAGGCTAGCCTTTTTCTAGTACACGTGAACGAAGTTTTGGGACACTAAATTTGGGACAAAGGAGAAAACCTCAGCATTTCATATCATCAAGGCTTGGTTTGGTCTATTTAATTTCTCACAATGAAATCTTAATGTACAATTGTTACCATATTAGGAATTTAGGAATTAATTATACATTCACATCATATAGTCCATGTACATTAAACATAAGCAATAAAATAATGCAGTCAGGTATTATTGTCCGGGTAGTTCCATAATTAATTCTACTACTCATGTAATCATATAATAACCTTATTATATAATATCTTACTTATTTATGTTAAATAAATAAATTTATTCCTTCCTTGATTAATTATCACTTAAAATACTATAGTTTAGTATATAGTCGCACAATGTCAAACCACATTATATAGTATAGTTGTATTAGCACTCATATGCACATAACGGTGAATATACTATTATTATATTAATAACTTACCTCCTCATGTTAAATAAATAAATCATGCACTTTCTTAATTAATTAATACCGATATTAATTAATCCAATCATCATTGATCAATATATTTATGGATTTCCATAATCATTATTTATAATATAATATATTGCAAATAATAGTAATCACATATTATTAGTTAATTACTAATAATTCAATATTCTACCACAACCATTAACAATTAATTAATGGTTTAGCACTTCCGTTGTTGGACATAACATACCTTATTGCAATATACTCATATCATATGGTTTCACCCATGTTACACATATAACATTAATGTCCCCCAATTCAGTGCTACAGTAGAAAGTAACTAACTCAAACTGACTGATGGCACAGTTGCACCAGTTTGTACTGCTGGGACGGCGCAACTGCACTGTGCCCTGACAGTGCCAAAACTGATGCAGTTTCTGCCCGTGCCAGTTTTCAACGTTAACTTATTTTACAAGACATGAATTGATCTCCACATGAGTGTTATTACGGGTTTACGAGTGTATTGATTACTTAAACGAAATCACATGATCGACACGATTAATCTTCCTAATTCTCGTTTTAATTCACTTAATGAATTTTCTCGTTTCGCATTATTCCACACAAGGCATTTCAACGAGTTTACCACAAACTCCACATTTTCTCAATTATTCAATTACTCAATATAATTGAGTTGCCTCATTTCATTACACGAAATTGTTCATATTCAAATAAATATTCATTTTCATAAATATATTCACTTAAATAATACGCGAAAATTCTCGGGTATTACATTTTCTGTGTGGATCGACTGAGCACAAGGTGAAGGATTGTCCGAAGAGGAGGACAAAGGCAGGAAGTGTGAATACTGGCAAGGGCAGCGGGACTTTAGTAATCACGGGACCTATGTCAACAAGCCAACCAACAAAATCAACAGCAAGGGTCTACAACATGACTGTCCAGGATACGGTGGCAGCTAGTAATAGAACTCCAGGTATTATTCGTACAACTTTTATTTTATTATACATGATTTTCCTATATATAGTAAATTACTTTATAAAGAAATTTTGAGGGAGGAATTTGAGTTCTTTTAGAAATTAAAATTTTTCATTTAATCAGATAGATAAGCTTTATGTGAATAGTTAAAGATCAGTTCGATCAAAGTTGGCCGAGATCTACTTGTGAAGATTGTATGTGCTATGTACCCTTGTATGTATAGGTTTTAAAACGGTGATTCTGGGGACAAAATCTTTATAAGGGAGGGTGAATGTAACAACTCGATATTTTCTATATAATTAAATCAGAAATTTTGCGTATAATTTTTTATTTTTTTTTATTTTAAGGATGATGATTTGTACAAGATATTGTGTGTATGTATTTATGTGATAAATAAAAATTTATTTATTACATGAATAATTAAAAATAATTTTATTTCAGAATTATTGATTATTATAAATTATATTCTTATAATAATTAATTTTATAGTAGAAATGTTTTTATTATTTATTTTACATGAAAATATAAGTATATATTATTTAAATAATATATGAGATGATTTTTAGAATTATTATAATAATTATTTATTTTATGAATTTATGTTAGATTAATTAAGTTAGTTGTTTTTAATTTAATTAAAAATATTGTATATGAAGAATAAATCAAATATGGAATCCAAACCCTAATTTTGAATTTTTATCAAGGAATTAGAATAATAATATAATATTAATTATATTTTGATTTTTCAGTGCTATAATATGTACTGTATAAGTATGGTCTGGTTTTGGTTGGTCAATTATATTGCATGATGACCAAACCCTAGCATTAATTTGTTTAATCCCATTTTTAAACTCAATTATGAGTACGAGACTGTTATATAACTGTGTTATATGATTTTATGATTAATTAGGTAAACCCTAATTAATCTTTATAAAACCCTAATTTGAAACCTAAACTGGAGCTTGTCATCAGTCAGAAATTGTGTTAATGTGATTAATATTATGTATAATAGATTTTATTGCTAATTATGGAAAACCTAATTAGTAATTTAAAACCCTAATATCTAGAACTCTAAATTGGTAATTAGAAACCCTAATTATAATTTGGTAACCCTAATTATCAAAATTATAAACCCTAATTGCTATATTAGCAATGTTGATTATAATTAGTGATATTAAACCCTAATGTTCCTGTATAAAGTAATTAGAAAACTAACTTAATTAAGAAAACCCTAATTATAAATTTTAAAAACTAAAATTTTATTTTTTTACAAACCCTAATTGGAAACCCTACTATTGATTTGTGCTAAACCTTAGGGTTAAACCCTAAGGGTTTGCCAAATGACAAGAATGCCCTTAAAATCACAAGTCAATTTTTCAAAATGCCCTTTTGTATTCTTTATTAAGCAACTTGTAAAATTTTGCCAAGTGTGGGAGTTGGTGACCTAATGTAACAACTCTTTTGACTTAAAATCTCAGCAAATCAGCCACTTGTACCAGCCATTCATGCATCTAACACTTCTATATATAGATTGGAGAGAGAAAAAGATCACTTGTTAGTCATTTTTACACAAATACTCAACCTAACTCTCCCAAGCTCCACACCTCCGAAATTTTTTGCTAGATCAGTCCCCAAGACCAGCCCCACGAACAACCACATCAAACTTAGAAGCCTCACTACTAGAAAATCAGCCTATAGCGACGGTCGCCGACCGTCGCTATAGGCCAAAAGACCGTCGCTAAAAGTTTTAGCGACGGTCGCCGACCGTCGCTATAGAGCCCGTCGGTAAAGCCTATAGCGACGGTCTTTTGGCCTATAGCGACGGTCACCGACCCTAGCTATAGGTCATGTCAAAATCGTGTATTTTCTCTTTACCAACGGTCGCTGAAAGTTATTGCTACAGTCACGACCGTCGCTATAGGCCTATATTTTATAGAATATTATAGCTACGGTCGATGACCGTCGCTATAGCCTTTTTATATTTAAAAAAAAATTAATTAATAATGCACAGTTATTCAACAAAAATAAATACAATATAAAATAAAATATAAAAAATATTATATACATCATTTAAAATCATTCACATTACAACATTACAATATAAGATGAGATATTTTATAACATTGTAATCATTCACAACATTACAACATTACAATTGGTCTAGGTTATGCAGGTGTAGATTTCACAGCGTGTCTTGCTGAAGGTGTTGCACTCTCAGAGCTACCTAGCAAAGCACAAATGCAACTACCAAAAGAATAACAGCTCAACCTCCCATCCCAACATGATCCAAGACCAAGTGCAGTAGGAGTAGAACCACACGCAGCCAAGAGAAAACTGCACAAGTCCACAGCAGCAGTAGGAACACAACAGTGCTGTAACAACAGCTGTTAAGGTCCACATTAGCAGTAAAAGCAACCCGTAGAACCAAGCAAGCAGCACAAACACAGCACCAGCAAACAGCCCTCCCATGCAGCACACAACCCTACCAAATCAGCTCAACAACACAACACATAGCAGCAGCCAACAGCAACACATAACATCGGGTTAAAAACCCCAGCTACATATGAAACCCAAAATAGATAGCAGTCAACCAACTGTAGCATCCCAGCAAGCAAACCAAAACCCGAGCAGCAACATAGACTATATGAGCCAGCAGTACAGAAACCTGCCTAGCAACACGACACTCTGCACAGTACACACAGCCCAACACAACACAAAGCTACAAATAGAAGGGATACATCTTTTGTGACCTGAAATAGTAGAGCAGACGTTTACATAAGATGACAAACTTAATAGACATACTAAAATAAATTAGCTCAAGTCAAATGTAGTGAATAGCTTCATTAATTAATTACTGATATCCATATATCAAACAAGCAAGAGCAATACCACTATTTCCTTTAATGAAAGAAAAATGCGTTCAAGTGAAAGGTCTAATTGGTGAACTTTTGCCTCCACAACCTGCATGTAAAAGATATTATCAAGAACTGGATTAAATTTATTTAAATAATAAATATAATAATCATTCCGATCATTTGTCTATAGGACATATCTGTATTCTATATATATATACACATTATTTCATAAATAACTCGCATGCTCTTCATAGCTCCACTTTGGATATCCACAAAATATTATTCATGAGCAGAGGAGGGTGCAACCAACATATCACTTGCATTTACTTATAAAAATATATATATTTTTAGTTTTCCATTACACAATAATAATTTTGTAGAAAAAGTTGCCTAATTGACATTTTGTAGAAAAACATAACCTTACAAATAATTATAATTTCAGAATGTCTTCAATTTACAAATAATTATAATTTCTCCCGGGAGATATATGAAGTACTCCAGATTACCTCATAACGCAGAACGAGTACCAATTTTAATCTTGATGCCATCAGTTGCTTGCAATAATTTTAAGTCTTGAAAATTGCTTAAACCAGAAAACCTGTAGGCTAAAACTCAAATGCAATCAAAGAAACCAAGGCAATTGGAAAAATCAAAATGCTTACAATTAAGAAATGTTTCAGCTTCAACAACTTTTTTACAATCAGAAAATAATTTGAAAGCATCAAATAACAAAGATGGGTGCATCAAAAGAAAGAATCTTCCAGTGAAGTTCAATCATTTTGCACACTGCCTTAGCCTCTATTTCTTAACCTCATATTTTAGCTTCGACTCGTTATGCTCAGGAGCTTCAACAAAGCCCTAAAGTCTCTTGCTGCCTCAAACTTGAACCATTATTATTATGCTATATTTGATATAGCAGAATATATCGCACAAAAGCAAAGGGCACATATAAAAACAGTTAGATTTAACAATATTTTGAAAATATCAAACCCAAATTATAAATAAAGTGGAAGAATCAACGGCACAAAATTTTCTTTGAAATTCAAAGATCTAAAAATTAATGTCAATCTATTATACCCAAAATTAATTTTCTTTCCAATTAGATATTATACCTTCAATTTCATTAAAACTCAACAATTTCAACTCAATAACTTAAAATGGAAAACATTCACTGATCCTGCCTACATAAAAACCTGTAGAAATCCAAAATCAATAAAAAAATCATCAGAGCTTGACGAAAAATCGAACCTTCATCACAAACGACACATAATCAACAGAGAGTACCCCCAAATGATAAAGAATTCAAGTTTAACCCAAGAAAAATACCATCAACACTTCCACTATATATCTATCAATCAACACAAATAAAAAGCCCTATATAATAAACCCCCAAAAGTTCATGAAACCCAGAACACAGTCAAAAATTATTCACAACCAGATCAAAAAATAAAGCTGAACTGAATGCAGTCAAAAAATTTCACATGTAGCTGAAGATCGTGGAAGTGTTGGAGATAGTATTGCTTCAATCCTTCGCCTTGTTTCGCCATCAATTTTGTTGAACAACTCACTTCCCTCGCTAATTCATTTCACTTCTCGATCTCTATCGCCATCTTTCTGTTTGTGCTTTGATTGGAGGAACCTTCGATTGAGAGAAGCCTTTGGTTCGATTGACCTTCGATTGAGAGTGGCCGTACTTAGGGTGTGATTCGGTTAAGAAGATTTAGGTTTTGGCAATTTAGAGTAGCTGATGAGAGAGATTAGAGGATTTAGGTTTTGAGATAGGGAGTCAGAGGATTGAGCTAGAACACGATACAGAACTGAAATGAATTGGGGTGGGGGGAATGGGAGGGTTTTGTGCAACCATCTCATGACCCTCGCTAAAAAGGCCCAAAAAATGCTCTATATCGACGGCCAGAATATGACCCTCGGAATAGGCTCTCTATTGAGACATATACCAGCGATTGGTCCGTGACCGTCGCTATAGAAGCCTATTGCTACGGTTCCGTGCCGACCGTCGCTAAAGCTCGTCGCAATAGGTCGAATTTCTAGTAGTGCCTAAAATCAAAATTATTCTTAGAAAGGTATAAAACCCTAAGCTAATATCTGACCATAAATCTGTTGTTGGATGTTATGATTCAGTGTTAAAATATGTTGTTAGTAGTATATAATGATGATCTGGGTTGCTAGATGTTAGATCCATAACATCTAGAGGCTCGAATTTGAAGTTTTACAAAATCTGGGAATTTTGTTTTTTATGTCTGACAACCAAATGTCAGGCCTTGTAGAACTTTTTCTGTGTTGGGTTTTTATTGTTTAAAGGTTTAAATATGTAGTCTGACATGTAGTCTTTGATCTGGATCAAGAATCAGACTTATATCTCGTCCAAATTGCAAGTTATTGTTGGTCAAAATCGGTTGACCGACCATGACCGGGCTATTTTTGGGTAACCCAGAAAGGCCTTATCAGTGTCTGACAAGATATTTAAGGCTCCAGATCTGTCAGGGTTTTGATGTTTTGAGTTTGTTGTTGAAACCATGTTATAGTATGTTAGTTTAACTCTCGATCCATGCTTTTAGTGCCTCTAGATATCAAATGCACAGGATTTTGTAGCTGGTCAAAGGAGGTCAGACGTTCATGAAATCAGTTTTTTGGGTAACCCGAAAAACTGATGAACATGACGACTGACAGACTTTGACCGGCATGTATCTTCAGAATGTGATGTTGTTATGGTGATGTTTGGTAATAGATCTGTAGTACTACATGCTAGCTACAAACTAAACGTCTTAAATCACATAAACATTAACAGGATTGCAAGTTGTGGAAGCCCAAAGGTGCATGCTCGAACTGTTCTTCATTTTTTGGTAGCCCAAAAATGACCCAGAAATGAAGAACAACCTCTGACAGCTACTTTGGGTACCAGATCTCCTTTGTTATGCATGTTATGATTATGTTTGTAGTTGGATCATGTAGTATGGTATTAGTACTACAAGATCAAAGTTATATTACACCTAGACGCCTTATTATCTGTCAGAAATTCTTGGTCAAACTAAGTCACTCGAAAACTGGCATGAATGTTCTACGTTTAGCCAAGAACATGAAGAACACCTATAGCGACGGTTCTGTCGCTATAGACAGTCTTTAGCGACAGTTTTATTAAAATTAATTAAATTAATTTCTAAAAATCATTTAAAAATAGAAATTAATTTTCAAAAATTACAAAAATAATTTTAAGTTATAAAAATTAACTTTTAATAATTTGAAATATTTTTCATAAATATTAGTATTTATTTAAATATTATTGATATTTAATTTATTTAATATATATGCATTAAATAAATTAATTAAAAATTATTTTTATATTAGAAAAATCATTTTATATGATAATAAAGATTTTAAAAATATTTTAAGTTATAAAATATAACTTTCAATATTTAAAGGTAAATTTCATTAATTAATTATTATTAATGATATTAAAGTTGTTTAATAATTATATTAAATAAATTAGTTTAAAAATGATTTTAATATTATAAAAATTATTTTAAATAAAAATAAAGTATTTAAAGATAATTTAAGTTATAAAATATAGCTTTTAATATTTAAAGGATAATTTCACTAATAATTTAATATTAATGATTATTTATTTACTATTAATGATATTAAATTTATTTAATAATTATATTAAATAAATAGTTTAAAAATGGTTTTATTAATTTAAAAATTATTTAAAAAGGAAATAAATGAATTAAAAATATTTTAAGTTATAATTAATGACTTTTAATATTTTGATAAATAGTACATTAATATTTAAATATTAATGATAATTATTTAAAAATAATTTTAAATGTTTTAAAAATCATTTAAAGGTAATATAAATGTTTTAAAAATATTTTGAGTTATTATAAGTAACTTTAATATTTTGGCAATGGTTTCATTAATAGTTTAATATTAATTAAATATTAATGATAATAGAATTGTTTAATATTTAAATCATTTAATAATGATTCCGATGTTTGAAAATTCATGATAAATTATAATAAATGTTTAAAAATTATTATAAGTCATTTAAAAATAATATGACTAATACTTACATATATTGAGCTACAGAATAAAGTCTTAGACTCGATTAATACCCGATAAAGTTGTCGGTACATCGACATGTTTCAAAAATTGATCTGAATTTAGATAGGTTGACTTGATATGTATTTATTTGTGATTCAATGGTTGTTAAACATATGTGATAATGTGATTAGGTAATGTGCTGACTGCAATAAGCAGTATTATGTGCTATGATATGATACTAATAAATAAAATGATCTTATTACTGATAGGTTGTTATACAAAAGATAGAACTAAGTTACAAATTGTAAGCAACAGACCAGACAAGTATCCTACCTTTGCATTTCCTTTATGCAAGGGATAGAATTAAGAATGTTTCAAAATTATATTATTATTGTACTAGATTATTAATCCTATTGTTATATATGTTATATCCGATTATTGATTATCAACATGTTACTATACTGTAATTCAGATATATATATTCTGTTCGTTAATTTCTAAATATGGTTATTCAAGTGTCCCCACTTGGATAATCATTGTATTTAATCACATATTGATATATACATATATATACCTATTGATTGCCAGTATGTATATAGTAGGTAAAAGTCATTTAAGCTATTTGATCAACTAGACACAGATTTAGAAATAACGTTGAATATGATAAACCTTTTTGTATCCAATCAAATTATTTTGGTTCGGATTCTAGACTAAGTATGAACATCCCGATCAAGGGAAAACTTTAATGCGCCCAAGGCGGATAGAGTGAATGATAACATCATTCTTGAATGTAGTATTAATCAATACAAGGCATAACGAGCTGATCACCCCCGTGCCCGTAAGTTATGACGGTTTTCGGATGAAGTTCTGCAAAACCTATTCGAAAATTAAAAACAATGTTCATAGTATGTCACCTTAACCCTATTTAATGTCATTACGTAGTTTCAAAAATTTGATAGAGAGTTGTTATGCTATTATTATCGGTTCAAATTTACTTCACAACTATTGATTTGTTGTAGAAAAGTAGTACAAAGAAAATATTTAATTCTTTCAGCTAATATTTATAGTTGTTATTACTTGCTGGGCACTCAAATGCTCATCCTTGCTTAATTTAAATGTTTTCAGCTAAGTGTGAATAACCAGAGGGCTCTGCTAAGAACAAGGGAAAAGGAAAGGTTGCTAAATGAATGCAATGTTATCTTATATAATAGTTTGATATTATTAAGATAATGATATATATTATCTATCATGTTATGTAAGGAATGCATTAAAGGTTACGTACTTGGGAGATAGACTCTGATAATCATGTAAATTAAGTTTAATAATTATATTATTGTTATTATTATTAATATTATTCCCCTCATAGAGATGGTATCGTGAAGCATCGAGTTCGGGTTTCAAGTACTTGGATTTGGGGGCTTTACAGATATTATCCTTTCTAATTTAATTATTATCTTCTAAAATAACTACTTTGTGATATTATCATTAATGAGCTATTATCATTACTCTCCTTTATTTAACCTAATTTTCTCCCTATAAATACAACATAATATTATACCATTTATAATTATATTACAACATAATATTATACAATTTAAAAAATTTAAAATAAAATTAAAATAACAAATAATATCAATCATAACTTACTATGTTGCTTTTATAATCCCCAAAATCTACTACTTTTCTAAATATAATTATTATATCCTAAAATCACTATTTTTTTAATATTATACTATTCATAATTATATCATACATGTATAGTATAATATTATAATACACCTATATAACGAAATAGGCTTAAATATGAATTAATACCCTAAACTATAGGCCATATTCCACTTCGGTGATCCACCTTTCAATTTTTTCAATTAGGTGATTGAACAATCAATTTTTTTCAATTGCAACAAATTGAGCCGCCACGTCAGAAATTGCTGACGTGGCCCTCGAAGTGGAGCCATCACCTGCTGATGTGTAAATAAAAAAAATTATTTTAATATTTATTTATACATTTATTATACATTAAGGGCAAATTCGTCAAATCACTTATATAAATCATTTAAACTAAATAAAAACAACAAAACTATCTAAAATCTATACAATTTCATATCTAAAACAACAAAAAATCTAAAACAACAAAATCTAAAATTATCAAAAATCTTCAATAGCCAAATATTGAAGATCAAGAATCAAGATCTCAATATTTGCAATCCAATATTCATCGGCTACCCACAGATTCCAAAAGCCGCCTCTTTCTCTCTCTATAAATCGTAGATCTGTGTAATCACCGTCCGGTAAGTGAGTCAATGAGCTTGGATCGAGAAGCGTCGTAGATCTGTGTAATCACCGTCCGGTAGTGTGAGCAATTAATATGTTGCAAAACTCATCCTCGAGTCGAGCCATGGAGATTTGGATTCTCAGATCCAAAATAAGATCAGAACAAATAAAGTTAAAAACATGAGAAGCAGCAACCCAAAACCAAATATAGAACCAGAAACCAAATCACCATAAACGTATAACCCAAAACCGGGTCAATCCCCATCTATTGAAATGAAGGGAGTAGAATTTCAGTGACAAAATTGGTCTAGTACTTCCTCTGAAACGAGACTGATGTAGAAGAAAGCAAACTGTATATAAAAACTTATTAGTTTCGGGGGGACAAAATATATTCTTAATATTAGCAAATTCTGCAAATGTGAGCATTTTTGTGGGACACAGGAGGGGAATAGAAATTTTACCTCATGGCAGTGACAAAAATTGGTCCAGTGTCCTAATTCTTAGAACACCAAGTAAGTGGCTTCCATTTGATCTCAACACTAGAACTCTTCATTCTTTTCCCATTCAAAGGCTCTTTAGCCAAATCAAAACTGGCCCCTTTCATCCTCAACTCCTGAATACACCTAGTAAGCGCCCGATTATCCGTCCTTTCCCTCTGCAACTGTTTAGACACTTTCCAGTACTTGCACAATTTCACCTGAACCAAAAAGATCAACACAGATGAAGTCGAAGCCAATAGAATCGAAGGGATCCACCATTTATGACACAAATGCTCGTGTTTATTGTTAGTAGATGTGGATGATAAAATTCACTCTCTTTTTCCTCTTTATTTCTTCTTCAAATTTCAGACAGGGGAAAGAGAGAGATCTGATAGGGTTGTTAGCTATCAGATTGATCTTCAGTTGTTAGCTAGGGTTTTTAATATGATATAGATATATTTTATGTTAATGTTAATTTATTTTATGACCATTTTGCCCCATATAACATTAGATTTGTTTATTTTATGAATAAAAAATAGTTTTTTTTGCCACATAAGCTGTTTAAAGCCCCACACAATTAGCCACGTCAGCAATTTCTGACGTGGCGTGTTCAATTTGTTGTAATTGAAAAAAATTGATAGTTTAATCACCTAATTGACAAAATTAAAAGGTGGATTACCGAAGTGGAATATGGCCTATAGTTTAGGGTACTAATTCATATTTAAGCCAACGAAATAACAAAATCACTACCTATCTAAACTATATGGATATTATCATTACTAATTAAATTATATTACAACATAATATTATATCATTTAAATTATATTACAACATAATATTATACTGTTTAAAATATTAAAAAAAAATTAAAATAACAAATAATATCATTCATAACTTACTATGTTGAATTTGTAATCCGCTAAATCATTACTTTTTCAATCTAAACAGTTTTTATATTGTCGTTACTTAATTATTATCTCCTAAAATCGCTACTTTTTAATCCCACATTAATATTTTAATTTTATAATCTCATAAATCATTATAAATCTAAACTGTTCTGATAATGTTAATTGTTCTAATATTATCATTACTAATTTAATTATTATCTCTTAAAATCACTAATTTTTTAATCCCAAATTAATATTTTGAATTCATATTCCCCTAAATCATTACAAATCTAAACTGTTTTAATAATGTCAATTGTTCTAATGTTATCCTTTCTAATTTAATTATTATCTCCTAAAATCACTAATTTGTGATATTATCATTAATGAGTTATTATCATTAATGAGTTATTATCATTACTCTCCGCTATTTAACCTAATTTTCTTTCTATAAATACAACATAATATTATACCATTTATAATTATATTACAACAAAATAATATACAGTTTAAAATATTTAAAATAAAATTAAAATAACAAATAATATCAATCATAACTTACTATATTGATTTTATAATCCCAAAAATCCACTACTTTTCTAAACATAATTATTATATCCTAAAATCACTATTTTTCTAATATTATACCATTCATAATTATACCATACATTATATCATACATGTATGGTATAATATTATAATACACATATATAACAAAATAACAAAATCACCACATATCTAAACTATGCAGATATTATCCTTACTAATTAAATTATATTACAACATAATATTATACCATTTATAATTATATTACAACATAATATTATACAGTTTAAAACATTTAAAACAAAATTAAAATAACAAATAATATCAATCATAACTTACTATGTTGATTTTATAATCCCCTAAATCACTAATTTTTTTAATCTAAACGGTTTTTATATTATCGTTACTTAATTATTATATCCTAAAATCACTACTTTTTAATCCCACATTAATATTTTAATTTTCTAATCCCATAAATTATTAAAAATCTAAATTGTTCTGATAATGTTAACTGTTATAATATTATCACTACTAATTTAATTATTATCTCCTAAAATCACTACTTTTTTAATCCCAAATTAATATTTTGAATTTATTATCCTCTAAATCACTAAAAATCTAATCTGCTTTAGTAATATCAACTGTTCCAATATTATTCTTTTTAATTTAATTATTATCTACTAAAATCACTACTTTACGGCTGAATGACACTTTTGTCCATCCAAGTTATCACTCATTTTTAAAGTTGTCCCTAAATTCAATTATTTTCAGTTAGGTCCTTAAAGTGACATTTTGTTGGCGTTTCCTTTCCTTTAGCCCAATTTAACCTCAATCCAACCCATTTGACCAATTTTGACCCAAACCCGACCCAGTTTGACCCAACCCAAAATTTTAATATTTTAAAATATAAAATTATTTTTAAAATTAGTTTAAAATAATAATTATATTTAACATTTAAAAAATATATATTTAATATTTTAAAATAAAATATTTTTAAAAAATAACATTTATATTTTTTATATATATAAATGTTATTTTTTAAAAATATATATTTTTATATTTAATATTTTAAAATAACATTTATTTTTTATATTTAAAATAAAATATTATTTTAAAAAGTTATAAAGATAATTATTATTATTATAAGGAAAAAAGTATTAGAAACTTTTATTTTTTCAAAAATGGGTAAAGTTTCATAAAATATAGATTTTAAAAAATTACATAAGAAAATTAAATATAATTATTATTTTAAACTTATTTTAAAAATAATTTTATATTTTAAAATATTAAAACTTTGGGTTGGGTCAAATTGGGTCGGGTTCAGTCAAAATGGGTCGGGTTGAGGTCAAATTGGGCTGAAGGAATGGAAATGCCAATTAAATACCACTTTAAGGACCTAACTGATGAAAATTGAACTTTAGAGACGACTTTGAAAGTGGATGGCAACTTGAAGGGACAGAAGTGTCATTCAGTCAAAATTAAGCTATTATCATTACTCTCCATTATTTAATCTAATTTCTCCCTATAAATACATACAAACTATTACGCAACAACTCATGCTACAAACAATTCTAAATATTGTTGAAATTGCAAATGAGTTATATGGAGAGCTTCAGATTATGTTGACATTGCATTCAATGGGAGGGGCTATGACTTCATTTTGTGGACTATATCTCACGGTGTTTATATTTATGGCTTCTTCATCTATTGCATTCTATTATCTAGATTGTGGCTTTGCATGATTTGTTAAGTGTTAGAATCCGGTAAATTATTTTTATCATCATTAATAGTTTTTTTTGGCATTATGATAATATTGTGAGTGCCTCTACAATTGTCAAAAATGGATAAAAAACTAATGAGGCAATGTATTCATTTTTTAACTATAACATTGTGTTATGTATGACAAAGTGCTATAATGCTATATTTTTGGACAAGATGTTTGTTTGACATGAAGATCCAACATAATTATTAATGCTCGTGCTTTTCAGTTTCCGCATGTAACATGTAATTTCCCTTAAAGTATGAGGACCGAAACTGAGACATTCTTCATCTATTTTTTCTTTCGTTTGGATGGTTGAATTTTGGTGCAAGTAAGCGTTTATGAGATATGGACTCCTTAAAATGCATCAAGTATCTGTGTCAGATATTTGAGACTTGGTGAGGTTTGTGTAATGTGTAACAGATTTTAAATATGTCACTAACAATCATATCAATATAACAACTCGATGACATTGTGCATAACACTTTCTAAATATTTGTTAGTGATTTAGAATGAAAGATATACCCACTTTTAACCAAATTGGTTACATTATAAACATTTTTATCAAGAAATTAATATATATATATATATATATATATATATATATACACACACACACACACACACACAACTGTTATATAATATCCTGGGGTTTAGTGATCAGATTGTAGGGTTTCGGCACATAAAACGCAGCGAAAATTAGCCAATTTAAAGATAATTCCGAAACTCTCAAACAGGATCCATGCAAAAAACAAATTAATTCAATGGTTAGAAATTATACCGATTATGAAAAGCTTTGAATCTCCAAAGCAATCCGAAGGAACTACGTCTCTACGGTATCCACATGAACTACAGTCAAGAGAATTGCGGTCCTAGCCACCAAAGGAACATGATTTTTGAAACTGTTTCTCTCTAGTCTCTCTCTAAGAGCGGCTAGGGTTTTGGTTAATGATAATCCCTAAAGTTGCTGGTACATATCATATATATATATCGATTAAAAGGAATTAATTAAAAACCTAATTTAATAAAATCTGATATATATATATATATATATATATATATATATATATATATATATATATATCTTAATTAAGTCTTACTTAATTAATGTACCTATATATAAATTATCCTATTAATTTAAATTCGTAATTTAAATACTATCAATCATATTGATATATTTAAATCTTTACAATTTAAATTAATTCCCTTTCAATTACGTTCTATGTGTGTGACCCTATAGGTTATTATTACGTTGGCAATAATTTTAAAATCATATTATAAAATTAGAAACAGTGAGCGGCATCTAGTAATGCATCACTGCTACCCAAGTAATAACAAGATCGATGATTCAATGCAACCTTTTCGTGACCAATGTTTCAATGTAATTTAATCCTTTTAACCTTGACATCCTAGATTAAACTCGAGTCATGGAATGTGTCATACTCTTCATAATTTAATCTGTGTTTTCTTGATCAATAAGTAGACTATATGAAAAAAATCACTATTTGAGCATGGCCATGCATTTCATAGTCCTACTCAATCAAGAAGCCTATGGATATCACCCCTAATATATAGAAGGGTTAAATTCCATCTAGATCATTCATATTCCTCACACGATTCATGTTGTACCCAATAATCATCTTTATAGTCCACCCTATTAAAGGTGACATTTGATGATATCAAAGTACATAAATTCCCGTGTAGTAATATAGTGATTTCAGGTCGGTGGACCATTACATCATTGTCACTATGAGAATCGCTAATGACACTTTGCATACTGTTCCACGTAGAATTCTCATGGTGGGTCTGTACAGTACATCATTCTCTAACATGTACCTCTGCATTGACTTAATATCTCATATATTTATGACCAATGAGATTTGGACATCAGTCAATCCACATACTAGTCTCAATGCATCATTGTTGTCCCATCAACAATGATACTCGACTAGGGACATTTAAGAGCAATGATACTAATTGTAATTATATAATCTCATGTTCAAGTCACATACTTGAAACAATATAATTTGTATCACTATTATAAGAAATTTTATTATGTTAACATTTATATAACGCAGTAAATAAAACCATAATAAAATCATTCATTTATTCAATCAAATATAATATCAAAATGTTAAGCAATTATATCAAATAATTGGCCTCTAGGGTATAAACTCTAACACATATTAATTCTATACTTGAATATGTATTTGTGCACAAAACTTTTACCCAACTCTATGTAACATATGCAACCAAAATTTGATCATCGCACAACAATCTATCATCTTATTATATTTTAATTTATTAATAGCACGTATAAATTTATTATTAATAAAATGAATAATCCCGTTGCAACGCACGAGTTTATATCTAGTAGAAACTCTAAATGGGAGTTCTATTCCAAATCGGGGGATGGGCATGGTTGGATGAGACGGAGTGATCAATTATAAATATAATTGATGTGTTAAAATTATGTACTGTAAGTGTACAATGTCTAATTGAATAATTGGTAAATACAGGTTGAACCTACATAGACTAGATTAATTTTAATATTTTCTTAATATTTTTTTAGGCGAAATAGAAATAAAGATTGAGAATTAATTAACTAGAATATGAAAACTAATAATGAGGAAACAATCTAGGAATTCGAATCCATTAAATAATAAACACAACATATAATTCAATCTCTTCTATTTTTATAACTCAATTACAATTTTGATCTTCTTTCCCTTTAATTTAGTAATTTTACAATTAACGGGCAAGTATAGACTATGCAAAATTAAGGATTAACTATAACCTATCAAAACTTCTTTGAGCAAGCATGGATTATGAAAAACTCTTATCTTAACAATAATCTATGAAAACCTCTTAATTAATTTAAAATCACATAAGAACTATAAAACGAAGGTATTTCAATAACGAAACATGAAAGCAAAATCAATTAAACATAAAAGCATTAATAATAGAAGAGATGAAAAATATTATCAAGAATAATTATTTAATTTCATCTTCATCCTAGATGAAAGAAATTAGCTGGACATGAAAAATAATTAATCTAACTAAAATAAAGAAAAGAAGAAGATTAAAAATAAATAAGAAAAGTCCTTTTAATTAACGATCATCCAACGAACGTACAATGAAGAAGTAATTTAATCTACTCCTACTCTTAACATAAACTAATACAATATCTAATGCTTAATCCTCTCTAAAATAAGAGACCTATTTATAGGAAAAATAACTTTGAACCCTAATTTAGATTCATTGAACTTGGACACTTTTGTTCCCTTTCCATGTAAGTTTCAACTTCCTAATGACAATCAACTTTTCAAAGAGATCTTCTAGATAGACTTTCTTTTCTCTTGTTGAATTTGACTTGCACACTAAGATTGTTCCACCCCTTTCCTTCTTCTTGCAGGATTCTTCTTGGGTATTCCTTACATGAATAAGAGCATTAAATATCGCTTGATCACCAAGATTTTGACTTTATTGCAAAAAATATTAAATCCTATAAAATAAAATAAAACATATTAATTTAATAAACTAATATAATCAAAAGGCCAAAATTAGGGATAATAAAATGTATGAATTATGTGTATATCAAATACCCCCATACCTAGCTTTTGCTCGTCCTCGAGTAAAATAAAATAAAATAAAAATTATACTACCCCATTTTCGTAGGAAACACGATTGCACTTAGCATGTGCAACAAGCCTTTAAACCCCAATGTTACCTCAAGTGGACGAGTTGTGTAACAACCTGGAAATTCGGATTGTCCATAAATTAAGATTTAAAGAATTAGTTATTAATAAAATGAATTTTTATTAATACTATTATGTGCTATGTGTTTATTAAACGTTCTATAACCTAGAATGATTATAAATCGGGAGGATTTTGGCTACGAGCTAGATTGAACGAGTAAGAATTTTCAAGACGAAAATGGATGTTTTCCGGGAACAAAATTTTCCCGGGAACAAAATTTTTCCAGGAAAAAAGACGGAATAGGCAATATTCACCCGTTTCTGCTCGGAGATTTATTTTGAAATTCCGAGAAGTTATAGATTACGTTTAATTCTGAGACGTGAAGGAATATTCAATAATAATTCAGTTATGGGAAAAACAAAGTTTTCGCCTGCGGGCTCAAAACCTAAGGGTTTAGAAAAGTGAGTTCCGAGAATGTTATAATCGCGTATAATAATTAGGGTTATTATGCGTGAGAGATACGAGTATAATACTAGTTATTATACGAGTATAGTACGAAGATTAGTACGACGTATAATACGAATATCGTACGAGCGATATACGAAGAGAATACGAGAATGGAATGCGTAGAATACGATGAGTCTTAATGGACTTTGAGTTCATGGCCTTTGTAGAATCCAATTGGACTTAGGTTATGTCAAGCCCAATGATTTGTGAAATCAAGCCCAAGTTAAGCCCAATAAGAATTAGGGTTAAGGCCCAAACCAAGAAAGAAATCGCGAATCGAACCGATGGGTAAACGGATGGGTAAAAACCATTGGGGAAACCCATGGGATGACCCATGGGCATGTGGGCCGGCCACTTGGCCACCAAGAAAGGGTGGGGGGTGAAATAACTATTTTGCCCGTGCTTTGGTTTTCTATAAATAGAAAGCTAAACTTTCATTTTCTAGGATTTTGAAAATCCTACACTTGAGAGAGAGAGAGAGAGAGAGATAGCTCGGTTAGAAAAGGAAGAGGAAGAGAATGAGCACGAATGCTCGGATCAAAAGTGATCGAGAAGTAGAAAAGCTCGTAAATCGTCGGCTTTGTCTAACGGAAGAGGATTAAAGAAGAACGATAATCCGAACCCTAGTTCTTCTATTTATTTTCTTTTAAGTTTTTATGTTTAAAAACATAACATAATGAGAATAAGGAGTAAAAGATATTGAGAAAGATTTCATATGGTTGAAATCGTAAGAAAATAAAGAAATAAGAATTAGAAATTTATTTTATAAATTTCTTAAGGAAGTATAAGATTCGTAAGGATTTTGAGCGATCCGAATGAATTTTATGAATGAGTTGGTCAAATAAGTAAGGAATGGTGTTCTATAACATTAAATTCCAAGAAAAAGTAGAATCGTAATCCAAAATATCGATTAAAAATGAAGAACACGAAGAACACGCGAAGAACACGAAGAACGTTGTTGATGGACAAATTGAAAACCATCGTAGGATAAATGTTGTTGATGGACAAGTTTAAAACCATTGTGTATAAGTTAGTTGCTTATTTTCTTGGTTAGGAACAGTAGAAATGTTCATGAAGAACTGATTAAAACGGAGCTATAACGAAGTTTTGGTGAAATTTCGTAAAAGACGAACGAGAATTAGAAAGTTATTAAATGAACCCGAACATGTAGGGTTTTATAAGAATGTAAGAGAACGTATAAAATGTGAGTCGTGGACTCAAGAAAGAACGAGTTTCGAGTTCGGATGACCGAATTACGGACGAACGAACGAAGAACGTTAAAAGCGTAAAAATGAATGAAGGGTTAAGATTAAGCCAATTGAATGGCATGTTAACGGATTCAGAAAAAAGTTCTGTCTAAGGCATATTGAAGTATGTGAGATAACGAAGAGAATGACTTTGGAACGACCTCGTTCCGAGTTATAACGAAGAAGTTATGAGATCAGAAAGTATGCTTCTCAAAATGAAGGTAACAGTTAGAAAAATTTTCTAGGTTTCATGCTCGGCGCTGCAGCGCGAGTCATGCCTGGAGAGGTGACGCCGCAGCGCGAGCTCGGCCATACACTTCTGGAGAGCGGCGTCGTAGCGCGGGAGATAATAAGGGACTTGGCGCCGTAGCGCCAGGCCGGGAAGAGAAGAGAAAGAAGTAGGTCGCGCCGCAGTGCGAGAGGAAAGGAAGGGAGTGGCGTCGCGGCGCCAGTGAAGGGAAAAAGTCAGAGAAGGGTTTTTAACTTCTCAGCTCTTGGGGGAAATGTAAGGAAAGATAAAGAACATAATGTTCAACTAATGTAACACTTAATCAAGTGTCTTAAACCTTTAATAAAGGTTGAACGAAAAGATTAAAAGAGATTAAAAGATAGAGAATGTAAGCAATAGATTACGTAACCGATATCCGGGGACAGTAGTCGTAATGAACGAACGTGAGGGATTGCTATGATTGTGATTCCTTAGACGTTGAGTGATTAAGGTAATGAATAACATTCCGATGTTATGGCATGGCATTGTAAGATGAACGTAAAGCGTATAGACGCTGTGAACGCAATGTTGTTGAGAAGAACGATCGGTCTTAGCATACAACGAACAGTATGGCTTTGACATTAAGAAAGAATAATGAACATGAGGTTCATGGGATGGATAACAATCGAAAGTGATTAAAACCTTGAATAAAGGTTGAATGAGAGCTTAAGAGACGAGCAACGTGAACGTTAAATACGTAGATGATCCTTGTGAATTGTATTCGCGTTGGACGAAAGTTCAAAGTATACCCTGGTTGTATGATGTAACGACCCCAAAATAGGTCCATTCCATCCAACCTATTCTGAGTCGCCAAATACATGGTACAGAAAACAACTACAACTTTATTACAACAATTGTCGTGCAAAATACAACAACACATATGCTGTGAGTTTGGATACAAATATATACCAAGTGTGACTCATGTTCCAACCGTGGACATCACCTCACAATGACACCTTACATATAGGTATAGTCAAAAACTGTTTTAAAAATTAGAATCTTTGGGAAGTGCTCAAGGAAACCTTCGTACATGGGAGGCCACGCGTCTAGGTTATGATAGATATCATATGGCCACAGAATTATCCTTGGTTGACCCAATAGACCCCAAAGAAAAATGAGAAGATTACTATCATATTCTTCCCAATGGTGAGTCTTCTCTTGACTTATCATTATCTCCACTGCCTCTAATTGAGAATTATACTTCAAACAAATACCAAGATTATATAGGTAGTGCGCATAGATATACTCAGCAAGTGGATGAGCACAACCCTGTCCTATGATGACACGAGGTTGTATGTCATTAGACATCTTGTATGATAGTGACAAAACACCCTTCCAACGTTGGGTTCGCCTCACCCTATTTTCTTCACCAAATATAACTACTAAATGATGACCACCGTTCTATTACCTTGTTACCCTCGCTCGACCCAGCTACACTCTTATTACCTGAAAGGAATTGTGAACAGAAGGGTGAGCACAACTAGCCCAGTAAAGAATATCATGACTAAAGATAAATAAATTATCAATAGTCTTCATCAATAATAAATCAGAGATTTAGAACATATGGTAAATGATAAAAATTTCAACCATAGTTGCAGCGGAACGAGCAATCCATTAGAAGAGTCAAATAGACTATAAAGTCTATTATCTTCTCCATGTTAAAAATCCACCAACAATATTTTATCCATGTAACATCACTCAACAGTTCCTTTCCACAATCATATGAATAACTCATAATTATAATTGTGACTATAAATTTTTCTTCGCACCCAGGACGAAGAATATTTTCATCACCTGTCTTTACCTGAAACATCAAAGATCATGGTTATACCAAATCACAGTTCCTGTTTATAATCATACTAACAAATCCATCTTTGCACTACGGGCCAAAGATATTCATCAACAAACCATCTTTGCACTACGGGCCAAAGATATTCAACAACAGTTCATCTTTGCACTACAGGCCAAAGATATTCATCAACAGGCCATCTTTGCACTACATGCCAAAGATATTCATCAACAATTCATATTTGCACTACAGGCCAAATATATTCATATCTCAAAGAAATATATAATCATTTCAGAATTTATATAAACAATAATTATAACCATGTTGATCAATTCACCTTTGCACTTAAGCTTAAGATATTCAATTATAAATTCAATGGTCATGATCATACCAGTCACAATTCAACTTTGCACTACAGGCCAAAGAGAACCCTAGTCATGATCATACCAATAATCTACCCATCTTTACACTCCAGTGAAAGAGAATTTCAACATCAGGGTTATAAAAATGTTATATATGATGATAAAAATAATATGATCAACATATAGTTTTAATCTCAAGAGTAATATTCGTAACTCATGAATAGTAACCCCGACACAAAAGATAGAAATTCTACAATAAAATTCATACCAATATTTCGGTATAATGATATTGAAAGAATAACATTACTTAAATTTATAAACAATTTATTTTAATTGTTTACACTTACTAAATAATGCATTTAATCATTCAAAAATACCAAACTCATAAGATTTTATCACCAATAATCAAAACCCTCATCAAAAATTTGCATATACCTCATATAGGATTCTCAAGTCATAAAATCCTATTTTCCAATTTTTTTACTTCACAAAACATATTTAATTCATTTACTCATAGCTAGACCATTTTCATGAAAAATACCAAATCAGTTCCAAAAATATTTCTTTTCTGGGATTTAGCATAATATAGTCACATAGTGAACATATATTTTTCTCAGAATTTTTAAAAGTCATTTACTATTTTTCATATGGCCAAAATAGCCGAATATTTAGATATTTATCAAAAATTGTACTTTTGTCTAAAAATTCTGAAATTTACAGAGTATAATTCTATCATATACATGTACTCCCAATAAAAATTTCATCAATTTTGGAGTTAACCACAAGGAATTATAAGCGGTTACTTTTAAAATAGTCTTTTCTCATAAAATTCACAACTCTCAATCTATACATCCAAAAATCACCATTTTTGGACACAATCAATAAAACTCATCAAAATATCATTTCAAATTTTTCCAGAATTTTTGAAGTTCAGAAAAATTACGAAACTGAAAATCATAGCAACCCTTAAAATCCCTTACTATCCCTTACTATCCCTTACCTCAAAAGAGCAGTACTTCTGGCTGGATATCGGATATGATGCTGAAGGAAACTTGCACTGAATAGCAACTCTCAAAGTATCTAAATACTCACAAAATATACTTCATAATATAGAGAGAGAAAGAGAAAAAACTTATGTTTCTGGTGTGATTTTCAATTCTAACTTAGCCCTCTATTTATAGGAAAATTTTGGTAGGTTTGACCTGCAACCTGATGGCTTTACCTGCTACTATTCCCACCCACCACATTTGAAATATAATTCAGCACATTTCTTCACCAACCACAAGTGGGGCCTACCAATTCTAGAATTTTCCACCAAAATGATAAACTCCGAAAATTCAACAATTTCTGAACCAGTCATCTCGTAAAATTCATAATAAATCATACGTTCATTTTTAACGGTTCAAAATTTGTGGGCATATACTCAACTTATATATGTATAACATATCCAAAAATTACCACGATCCAACGGTCGGATTAAAAATTATAACCCCCGCAAAATATCTCAAAAACCCTAATTTTTAATACCTCCATTCCAACAAAAATACTGATAAAAACCTCAACATTAACTCCTTCATTTTTAACCACAAAAATATATCCCTCATTTATATCCACATAAAATAAATATTTTCTTATCATATAAATCAATAATTAATTATTCACAAATAATATTACAGAATCACATTTATGACAACCAGGCCGTTCCCAGGAAAGAGGGGGCTTTCCAATAAGGATTTCTCCTTACTGGCGCGCAATTAGATGACCAAACCTCTCCTTAGACAGAACTTTCTAGACATTGCCAATAATGCTATCTAATAATACTATTCAAATAATATGAATTATTGATCTGATAATGGGAAATACTGTGCATCAACAATTATTGAACAACAATAATACAAAATTTTAACGTAGCAATTATTGAATCAATAAAATAAAATATTGAACAGTAATTACTGTAACAATTATTGAGTAGTGCCTTCTTACGTAAGAATCAATAATTTCAAAAATACTATGTAATACCGTGTGCTACTGTGCAATAACGCGTATTACTGTATTTTAACCACCGGGTATTCCAACAGTGTTAACGGTAACAACTACGCCGTTATTTGTAAAAACTCAAATTTGTCGTTTTCTTCACCCGACAGTTATTCTGTTATGGGGCCCACAAATGGCTGCGCCGTCGTACGAATATTCCCCGACAGAAAGAATATTCCATGACCAAACGAATATTCCCCGACAACAATGATTATTTTATAACCACTTGCTTATTTTTTAAAAAAATTCACATTTCACCCATAACTTTAAACTTTTATCAATTTAACCATTTACTGAATAATAATTATAAGAAAAAAAATTGAATACTTTTATTTCATAAAATTCGGGGTCTTACATATGACATAGACGTTGATGAAAGTAGTAAGTAAGATACGAATGGTATCAAGAGAGCCGTAACGAACGGTAATAAGATTACTGAAAGCCGAATATAAGTCAGATGAGAATGATAGAATGAAAAGTAAGCGCTGAACACTTTAACCAGCATAAGGGTTGAGTGTAAGCGAGTATTAAACAGGCAGAACCTACACTCCGTGTATGGTTTAACCGTAATGTAATGAAGAATGTTGATTAACCGTGAACGGTGAAGAAACTAAATTGAAGATAAGAACGTATAACGTTAAGAAGCCGAGTTAATAAGTATAACTTGGATAAACGTTCCGAGTGGAAGGAACCGGACGTTGTAAGGTATTAATAAGTTTATATGAAATGTTTAACACTATGTTCTCATAGTATTGACATCGAACGATCATTCCGAGTATACAAAAGATTGTATGACTTAGACGACAAAGAATGATTCCTGAGGTATGACATTTAGTTGCCAGAAAGCCGTAAGGAATTTGAATTTGACTTAACGAACATTATAGTTTAATAGTTCGGATAAGTTAGATGAATTTCAATTGTGGTACAATCATAACCTTTGATGGTTGTCATACGGACTACTAGCAAAGACACGATGTGTGCTGAGTCCTAGGAGAGTTATAAGAAGAAGATAAAGAATGTAAATCATCAAAGATGATAAATGTATGAATAAGACATCTCAGTATGTCATAAAGCCGTAATCTGGTAATGAAAGTTAGTCGCGTAAGCTTAAATTACAAGAACGCAAACCTTAAGAAGTAAAGTTAAGTAAACCAATTTGTAAGTCAAGTATATGACTAATTGGTGTACGTGTTATTTCCTTATGTGTTATATAGGGATTTGGAATGAGCAGTTCAGCGTAAACTATGAGCTGTAGCTGTGCGTAAGGCAAGTTTCCTAACTTCAGTCATATTTTAAATGAATGCTAGTTTCTTAAACTTCTCAGATGTTGAACTTGAGAAGTTCTGTCTATGTGCGAATGTGCGATATTTGTATAAGGCAGTAGAATGTATGAGGCCTTGTGCCACAATGTGAGCACTTCAGTGTTTCTATGAAATGAACTATTTTGTGATCGAACTGTTCAATACAAGTATGCTCGGTTTATTCATGAACCGTTATTGTTAAGTCTGTGCTGATGATTCTAACCAGACAGAATGTATATTAAAAAGGTAGAATAATGAAAGTATTTCAAAGTGAAAGTGAGTATGGTTTTAAGATGATAGGAATCGAGATTATTCCTATTATTCAAGCTGCTTCATAACCTTTGTTCGGTTATTGAAGTTCTAAAGAAATGTTTGAATTCTGAACTTGTTTGTTCAAACTGTGATGACTTGCTGGGCAATTGAATGCTCACACTTGCTTTAAATGAAAAACATTTTCAGCGAACGATGTTAGAAAGAACTTAAGGATCCCACAAAGATCAAGCTAAGCGGTATCAAGACGAAGTGCCATTTAGAATGTGAATGAGCGAGAAGATCAAGTGAAGACTTGTAATGTAGAAAGCTGAGAATTAAACTATAGACTAGTTTAATGAACTGTATGTATCCTTGGTGGCGGATAAAAGTCACTCTTATAAGATGAAAGGAATAATGTAATTATCATTATTTGTAATGAGAAAGGTTATAAGGTTTCGAGAACCTGGGAATTGAGAATGTATGTTGTTATATTTCAGTATATAATGATGTATGTTGGATGAATGATGTACTCGTGACGTACGGAATCTGGGTGTGAAGATAGACCGGATTTCGGGGCGTTACAGGTTGGTATCAGAGATGATAGGTTAAAAATCTTAGGTAAAAGTACCTAAGACTATAATCGTAAAGAGAAGGATAAGAAGATCACCACGTGATCATAGTAAATCGCAATAACAGATGAGCTGTGAAACGATGAATGATTTATAGCTAATGCTATGAATGAATGGTACTACGAATTAGTACGGGAAGAAGAACTCAGATTGAGTTGTAAAGGATAGTATAGGAATTAAAGAAAATTCGTATTAAGTAAAGAAAAGGTAGAAGTTGTAAAATTTCAATTGAGGACTCGTGTGATGGCTGAGTTGTATGAACCTTTGTTATGGGCAGAGGTTTATGCTTTGGTATACCAACTGCTCAGTTTATTACAATGATAATCATTGGAATTGGTCGCGCTATTAAGATGTATAGGACGAGAAGATGAATCTTTTCTTATGTATATACTTGATAGGTAGAGAAGGTTAAGGTAGGTGCAAGTTCTTAAACTCATACTTATGGTAAGTTCGTGATTCATAATAATATGGTATGTGTTTGAATGTTTCAACGAATGGACGCCAAAGGTCTGTCTGGATGTTCTTAAACTCATATTGTTCTGGAAAGTTCCTGAACCCATAATGTGTGGTAAGTTTGATGGACTGTACTAAGTTATAGACAGGTGTAGACTGAAAACGAAGTATTTTCAGTAGACTTAGCATTGAAGGTGCTAGAGAAGATTAAGTATTATCGCAGTAAGACAATGAATGGAGATGGAGAATAAGATATTCCAAATCCTCTAGCTATGCTAGATTTTAAAATTTATTCAAATCGTGCTGAAATGTACGAGTTTTGGAAAAGGAAAGAGTGGGTTCGACTTTTGGAACCAATGGATTTTTAAAAGAGCTATGCTTTATATGTCTATGCCAATTGCTTCGGCTAGACAGAAATTGATTTAAAATATCAAAATGAATTTTATATCATCAGTGCATTTGATGCAACGATGGTAAAAAGATGGAGTTATTAATGCAATTAAACCTGGTGTGGAAATTGATCAGAGGATCAACAACCTGCTACGGTATGATGTATAATGATGAAGTCATAAATTGACGAAGTCCTCAACGTACTGTGAAGAGTACGGTATCATGACGTCATAAAACGTTTTGATGTATTATAAAAGAATTTAAAGAATTAGTCGATGTCAATTAAGTTGACTAGACGAATGTTTCAAGTTGATGTCCAATTTGTTGGTATGGTCTAAGCTACTTGATTTGGCTAAGACGAATGGTATGTCATGATTAAAAGAAAATCGAGCTTTCTTTAAAGAGTTATGCCAAACCAAATTGTTTTGGTGCGGAATCTAATTAGTAAGTCTGAGGTGAACATACCCTGAAATGGGGTTATACGATAGGCTGATAACCTAAGTATGGAAAGAGTTAGTTTACCTTCTTTGTGATTGTAAACTGACCGTGGAAAGAAAGGTTATGGTGTTATGCTGTTTAACCTAGTAAGAGTTCATGGTCAATTTGACCCCTCAGCAAAAGAATGTAATGTTTTAAAGGAATCCTTATATTCCTAGTTATCCCTTTCGCTTCATGATTCTTGATACGTTATGAAGGGTAGGGAATGTTTGAAAGATAAGAACTTCTTTGAAGAGAAGTTGAGAAGAAGAGTAAGTTAAAATTTCGAGGACGAAATTCTGTGAAGAAGGGAATAATGTGAGAACCCGGGTAAGGGTTTGGTTTTAAGAAATTCCGAGGACGGAATTTTTATAAGGATGGAAGAGTGTAACAACTTGGAAATTCGGATTGTCCAGAAATTAAGATTTAAAGAATTAGTAAAATTTTTCCAGGAAAAAAGACGGAATAGGCACTATTCACCTGTTTCTGCTCGGAGATTTATTTTGAAATTCCGAGAAGTTATAGATTACGTTTAATTCTGAGACGTGATGGAATATTCAATAATATTTCAGTTATTGCAAAAACAAAGTTTTCGCCTGCGGACTCAAAACCTAAGGGTTTAGAAAAGTGAGTTCCGAGAATGTTATGATCGCGTATAATAATTAGGGCTATTATGTGTGAGAGATATGAGTATAATACTAGTTATTATACGAGTATAGTACGAAGATTAGTACGACGTATAATACGAATATCGTACGAGCGATATACGAAGAGAATACGAGAATACGAGAATACGAGAATGGAATGCGTAGAATACGATGAGTCTTAATGGACTTTGAGTTCATGGACTTTGTAGAATCTAATTAGACTTGGATTATATCAAGCCCAATGATTTGTGAAATCAAGCCCAATTTAAGCCCAATAAGAATTAGGGTTAAGGCCCAAACCAAGAAAAGAAACTGCAAATCGAACCGATGGGTAAACGGATGGGTAAAAACCATTGGGGCAACCCATGGGATGACCCATGGGCATGTGGGCCGGCCACTTGGCCACCAAGTAAGGGTGGTGGCCAAGTTAACTTGGTGGCTAAGGGATGGAGGAGGTGGGAATAGTAAGGAGGTGGGGGGCGAAATGACTATTTTGCCCTTGCTTTGGTTTTCTATAAATAGAAAGCTAAACTTTCATTTTCTAGGATTTTGAAAATCCTACACTTGAGAGAGAGAGAGAGAGAGAGAGAGCTCGGTTGGAAGAGGATGAGGAAGAGAATGAGCACGAATGCTCGGATCAAAAGTGATCGAGAAATAGAAAAGCTCGCAAATCGTCGGCTTTGTCTAACGGAAGAGGATTAAAGAAGAACGATAATCCGAACCCTAGTTCTTCTATTTATTTTCTTTAAGTTTTTATGTTTAAAAACATAACTTAATGAGAATAAGGAGTAAAAGATATTAAGAAAGATTTCATATGGTTGAAATCGTAAGAAAATAAAGAAATAAGAATTAGAAATTTATTTTATAAATTTCTTAAGGAAGTATAAGATTCATAAGGATTTTGAGCGATCCGAATGAATTTTATGAATGAGTTGGTCAAATAAGTAAGGAATGGTGTTCTATAACATCAAATTCCAAGAAAAAGTAGAATCGTAATCCAAAATATCGATTAAAAATGAAGAACGAGAAGAACACGCGAAGAACACGAAGAACGTTGTTGATGGACAAATTGAAAACCATCGTAGGATAAATGTTGTTGATGGACAAGTTTAAAACCATTGCGTATAAGTTAGTTGCTTATTTTCTTGGTTAGGAACGGTAGAAATGTTCATGAAGAACGGATTAAAACGGAGCTATGACGAAGTTATGGTGAAATTTCGTAAAAGACGAACGAGAATTAGAAAGTTATTAAATGAACCCGAACGTGTAGGGTTTCATAAGAATGTAAGAGAACGTATAAAAAGTGAGTCGTGGACTCAAGAACAAACGAGTTCCGAGTTCGGATGACCGAATTACGGACGAACGAACGAAGAACGTTAAAAGCGTAAAAATGAATGAAGGGTTAAGATTAAGCCAATTGAATGGCATGTTAACGGATTCAGAATAAAGTTCTGTCGAAGGAATATTGAAGTATGTGAGTTAAAGAAGAGAATGGCTTTGGAATGACCTCGTTCCGAATTATAACGAAGAAGTTATGAGATCGAAAAGTAAGCGTCTCAAAATGAAGGTAACACTTAGAAAATTTTTCTAGGTTTCATGCTCGGCGCCGCAGCCCAAGTCATGCCTGGAGAGTTAGCGCTGCAGCGCGAGCTCGGCCATACACTTCTGGAGAGTGGCACCGTAGCGCAGGAGATAGCAAGGGACTTGGCACCGTAGCGCCAGGCCGGGAAGAGAAGAGAAAGAAGTAGGTCGCGCTGCAGCGCGAGAGGAAAGGAAGGGAGTGGCGTCGCGGTGTCGCGGCGCCAGTGAAGGGAAAAAGCCAGAGAAGGGCTTTTAACTTCTCAGCTCTTGGGGGAAATGTAAGGAAAGATAAAGAACATAATGTTCAACTAATGTAACACTTAATCAAGTGTCTTAAACCTTTAATAAAGGTTGAACGAAAAGATTAAAAGAGATTAAAAGATAGGGAATGTAAGCAATAGATTACGTAACCGATATCCGGGGACCGTAGTCGTAATGAACGAACGTGAGGGATTGCTATGATTGTGATTCCTTAGACGTTGAGTGATTAAGGTAATGAATAACATTCCGATGTTATGGCATGGCATTGTAAGATGAACGTAAAGCGTATAGACGCTGTGAACGTAACGTTGTTGCGAAGAACGATCGGTCTTAGCATACAACGAACAGTATGGCTTTGACATTAAGAAAGAATAATGAACATGAGGTTCATGGGATGGATAACAATCGAAAGCGATTAAAACCTTGAATAAAGGTTGAATGAGAGATTAAGAGACGAGCAACGTGAACGTTAAATACGTAGATGATCCTTGTGAATTGTATTCGCATTGGACGAACGTTCAAAGTATACCCTGGTTGTATGACATAGACGTTGATGAAAGTAGTAAGTAAGATACGAAAGGTATCAAGAGAGCCGTAACGAACGGTAATAAGATTACTGAAAACCGAATATAAGTCGGATGAGAATGATAGAATTAAAAGTAAGCGCTGAACACTTTAACCAGCGTAAGGGTTGAGTGTAAGCGAGTGTTAAACGGCCAGAACCTACACTCCGTGTATGGTTTAACCGTAATGTAATGAAGAATGTTGATTAACCGTGAATGGTGAAGAAACTAAATTGAAGATAATAATGTATAACGTTAAGAAGCCGAGTTAATAAGTATAACTTGGATAAACGTTCCGAGTGGAAGGAACCGGACGTTGTAAGGTATGAATAAGTTTATATGAAATGTTTGACGCTATGTTCTCATAGTATTGACATCGAATGATCGTTCCGAGTATACAAAAGATTGTATGACTTAGACGATAAAGAATGATTCATGAGGTATGACATTTAGTTGCCAGAAAGCCGTAAGGAATATGAATTTGACTTAACGAACATTATAGTTTAATAACTCGGATAAGTTAGATGAATTTAAATTGTGGTACAATCATAACCTTTGATGGTTGTCATATGGACTACTAGCAAAGACACGATGTGTGCTGAGTCCTAGGAGAGTTATAAGAAGAAGATAAAGAATGTAAATCATCAAAGATGATAAATGTATGAATAAGACATCTCAGTATGTCATAAAGCCGTAATCTGGTAATGAAAGTTAGTCGCGTAAGCTTAAATTACAAGAACGCGAACCTTAAGAAGTAAAGTTAAGTAAACCAATTTGTAAGTCAAGTATATGACTAATTGGTGTACGTGTTATTTCCTTATGTGTTATATAGGGATTTGGAATGAGCAGTTCAGCGTAAACTATAAGCTGTATCTGTACGTAAGGCAAGTTTCCTAACTTCATTCATATTTTAAATGAATGCTAGTTTCTTGAACTTCTCAGATGTTGAACTTGAGAAGTTCTGTATATGTGCGAATGTGCGATATTTGTACAAGGCGATAGAATGTATGAGGCCTTATGCCACAATGTGAGCACTTCGGTGTTTCTATGAAATGAACTGTTTTGTGATCGAACTGTTCAATACAAGTATGCTCGGTTTATTCATGAACCGTTATTGTTAAGTCTGTACTGATGATTCTAGCCAGACAGAATGTATATGAAAAAGGTAGAAGAATGAAAGTATTTCAAAGTGAAAGTGAGTATGGTTTTAAGATGATAGGAATCGGGATTATTCCTATTATTCAAGCTGCTTCATAACCTTTGTTCGGTTATTGAAGTTCTAAAAAAATGTTTGAATTTAGAACTTGTTTGTTCAAACTTTGATGACTTGCTGGGCAATTGAATGCTCACAGTTGCTTTAAATGAAAAACATTTTCAGCGAACGATGTTAGAAAGAACTTAAGGATCCCACAAAGATCAAGCTAAGCGGTATCCAGACGAAGTGCCATTTAGAATGTGAATGAGCGAGAAGATCAAGTGAAGACTTGTAATGTAGAAAGCTGAGAATTAAACTATAGACTAGTTTAATGAACTGTATGTATCCTTGGTGCCGGATAAAAGTCACTCCTGTAAGATGAAAGGAATAATGTAATTATCATTATTTGTAATGAGAAAGGTTATAAGGTTTCGAGAACCTGGGAATTGAGAATGTATGTTGTTATATTTCAGTATATAATGATGTATGTTGGATGAATGATGTACTCGTGACGTACGGAATCTGGGTGTGAAGATAGACCGGATTTCGGGGCGTTATAGGTTGGTATCAGAGGTGATAGGTTATAAATCTTAGGTAAGAGTACCTAAGACTATAATCGTAAAGAGAAGGATAAGAAGATCACCACGTGATCATAGTAAATCGCAGTAACATATGAGCTGTGAAACGATGAATGATTTATAGCTAATGCTATGAATAAATGGTACTACGAATTAGTACGGGAAGAAGAACTCAGATTGAGTTGTAAAGGATAGTATATGAATTAAAGAAAATTCGTATTAAGTAAAGAAAAGGTAGAAGTTGTAAAATTTCAATTGAGGACTCATGTGATGGCTGAGTTGTATGAACCTTTGTTATGGGCAGAGGTTTATGCTTTGGTATACCAACTGCTCAGTTTATTACAATGATAATCATTGGAATTGGTCGCGCTACTAAGATGTATAGGACGAGAAGGTGAATCTTTTCTCATGTATATACTTGATAGGTAGAGAAGGTTAAGGTAGGTGCAAGTTCTTAAACTCATACTTATGGTAAGTTCGTGACTCATAATAATATGGTATGTGTTTGAATGTTTCAGCAAATGGACGCCAAAGGTCTGTCTGGATGTTCTTAAACTCATATTATTGTGGAAAGTTCCTGAACCCATAATGTGTGGTAAGTTTGATGGACTGTACTAAGTTATAGACATGTGTAGACTGAAAACAAAGTATTTTCTGTAGACTTAGCATTGAAGGTGCTAGAGAAGATTAAGTATTGTCGCAGTAAGACAATGAATGGAGATGGAGAATAAGATATTCCAAATCCTCTAGCTATGCTAGATTTCGATATTTATTCAAATCGTGCTGAAATGTACGAGTTTTGGAAAAGGAAAGAGTGGGTTCGACTTTTGGAACCAATGGATTTTTAAAAGAGCTATGCTTTATATGTATATGCCAATTGCTTCGGCTAGACAAAAATTGATTTAAAATATCAAAATAAATTTTATATCATCAGTGCATTTGATGCAACGATGGTAAAAAGATGGAGTTATTAATGCAATTAAACCTGGTGTGGAAATTGATCAGAGGATCAACAACCTGCTACGGTATGATGTATAATGACGAAGTCATAAACTAACGAAGTCCTCAACGTACTGTGAAGAGTATGGTATCATGACGTCATAAAACATTTTGATGTATTGTAAAAGAATTTAAAGAAGTAGTCGATGTCAATTAAGTTGACTAGACGAATGTTTCAAGTTGATGTCCAATTTGTTGGTATGGTCTAAGCTACTTGATTTGGCTAAGACGAATGGTATGTCATGATTAAAAGAAAATCGAGCTTTCTTTGAAGAGTTATGCCAAACCAAATTGTTTTGGTGTGGAATCTAATGAGTAAGTCTGAGGTGAACATACCCTGAAATGGGGTTATACGATAGGCTGATCACCTACGTATGGAAAGAGGTAGTTTACCTTCTTTGTGATTGTAAACTGACCGTGGAAAGAAAGGTTACGGTGTTATGCTGTTTAACCTAGTAAGAGTTCATGGTCAATTTGACCCCTCATCAAAAGAATGAAATGTTTTAAAAGAATCCTTACATTCCTAGTTATCCCTTTTGCTTCATGATTCTTGATACGTTATGAAGGGTAGGGAATGTTTGAAAGATAAGAACTTCTTTGAAGAGAAGTTGAGAAGAAGAGTAAGTTAAAATTTCGAGGACGAAATTCTGTGAAGAAGGGAAGAATGTGAGAACCCGGGTAAGGGTTTGGTTTTAAGAAATTCCGAGGATGGAATTTTTATAAGGAGGGAAGAATGTAACAACCTGGAAATTTGGATTGTCCAGAAATTAAGATTTAAAGAATTAGTAAAAAAATTTCGGGAAAAAAGACGGAATAGGCACTATTCACCCGTTTCTGCTCGGAGATTTATTTTAAAATTTCGAGAAGTTATAGATTACGTTTAATTCTGAGACGTGATGGAATATTCAATAATATTTCAGTTATGGCAAAAATAAAGTTTTCGCCTGCGGACTCAAAACCTAAGGGTTTAGAAAAGTGAGTTCCGAGAATGTTATGATCGCGTATAATAATTAGGGTTATTATGCGTGAGAGATACGAGTATAATACTAGTTATTATACGAGTATAGTACGAAGATTAGTACAACGTATAATACGAATATCGTACGAGCGATATACGAAGAGAATACGAGAATACGAGAATGGAATGCGTAGAATACGATGAGTCTTAATGGACTTTGAGTTCATGGACTTTGTAGAATCTAATTGGACTTGGATTATGTCAAGCCCAAGTTAAGCCCAATAAGAATTAGGGTTAAGGCCCAAACCAAGAAAAGAAACCGCGAATCGAACCGATGGGTAAACGGATGGGTAAAAACCATTGGGGCAACCCATGGGATGACCCATGGGCATGTGGGCCGGCCACTTGGCCACCAAGTAAGGGTGGTGGCCAAGTTAACTTAGTGGCTAAGGGATGGAGGAGGTGGGAATAGTAAGGAGGTGGGGGGCGAAATGACTATTTTGCCCTTGCTTTGGTTTTCTATAAATAGAAAGCTAAACTTTCATTTTCTAGGATTTTGAAAATCCTACACTTGAGAGAGAGAGAGAGAGCTCGGTTGGAAGAGGATGAGGAAGAGAATGAGCACGAATGCTCGGATCAAAAGTGATCGAGAAATAGAAAAGCTCGCAAATCGTCGGCTTTGTCTAACGGAAGAGGATTAAAGAATAACGATAATCCAAACCCTAGTTCTTCTATTTATTTTCTTTAAGTTTTTATGTTTAAAAACATAACTTAATGAGAATAAGGAGTAAAAGATATTGAGAAAGATTTCATATGGTTGAAATCGTAAGAAAATAAAGAAATAAGAATTAGAAATTTATTTTATAAATTTCTTAAGGAAGTATAAGATTCGTAAGGATTTTGAGCGATCCGAATGAATTTTATGAATGAGTTGGTCAAATAAGTAAGGAATGGTGTTCTATAACATTAAATTCCAAGAAAAAGTAGAATCGTAATCCAAAATATCGATTAAAAATGAAGAACGAGAAGAACACGCGAAGAACACGAAGAACGTTGTTGATGGACAAATTGAAAACCATCGTAGGATAAATGTTGTTGATGGACAAGTTTAAAACCATTGCGTATAAGTTAGTTGCTTATTTTCTTGGTTAGGAATGGTAGAAATGTTCATGAAGAACGGATTAAAACGGAGCTATGACGAAGTTATGGTGAAATTTCATAAAAGACGAACGAGAATTAGAAAGTTATTAAATGAACCCGAACGTGTAGGGTTTCATAAAAATGTAAGAGAACGTATAAAAAGTGAGTCGTGGACTCAAGAACGAACGAGTTCCGAGTTCGGATGACCGAATTACGGACGAACGAACGAAGAACGTTAAAAGCGTAAAAATGAATGAAGGGTTAAGATTAAGCCAATTGAATGGCATGTTAACTGATTCAGAATAAAGTTCTGTCTGAGGCATATTGAAGTATGTGAGATAATGAAGAGAATGGCTTTGGAATGACCTCGTTCCGAGTTATAACGAAGAAGTTATGAGATCGGAAAGTAAGCGTCTCAAAATGAAGGTAACACTTAGAAAAATTTTCTAGGTTTCATGCTCTGCGCTGCAGCGCGAGTCATGCCTGGAGAGGTGGCGCCGCAGCGCAAGGTCGGCCATACACTTCTGGAGAGCGGTGCCGTAGCACAGGAGATAACAAGGGACTTGGCGCCGTAGCGCCAGGCCGGGAAGAGAAGAGAAAGAAGTAGGTCGCGCCGCAACGCGAGAGGAAAGGAAGGGAGTGGCGTCGCGGCGCCAGTGAAGGGAAAAAGCCAGAGAAGGGCTTTTAACTGCTCAGCTCTTAGGGGAAATGTAAGGAAAGATAAAGAACATAATGTTCAACTAATGTAACACTTAATCAAGTGTCTTAAACCTTTAATAAAGGTTGAACGAAAAGATTAAAATAGATTAAAAGATAGAGAATGTAAGCAATAGATTACGTAACCGATATCCGGGGACCGTAGTCGTAATGAACGAACGTGAGGGATTGCTATGATTGTGATTCCTTAGACGTTGAGTGATGAAGGTAATGAATAACATTTCGATGTTATGGCATGGCATTGTAAGATGAACGTAAAGCGTATAGACGCTGTGAACGCAACGTCGTTGCGAAGAACGATCGGTCTTAGCATACATATTTTAAATGAATGCTAGTTTCTTGAACTTCTCAGATGTTGAACTTGAGAAGTTTTGTCTATATTCGAATGTGCGATATTTGTACAAGGCGGTAGAATGTATGAGGCCTTGTGCCACAATGTGAGCACTTCGGTGTTTCTATGAAATGAACTGTTTTGTGATCGAACTGTTCAATACAAGTATGCTCGGTTTATTCATGAACCGTTATTGTTAAGTCTGTGCTGATGATTCTAGCCAGACAGAATGTATATGAAAAAGGTAGAAGAATAAAAGTATTTCAAAGTGAAAGTGAGTATGGTTTTAAGATGATAGGAATCGAGATTATTCCTATTATTCAAGCTGCTTCATAACCTTTGTTCGGTTATTGAAGTTCTAAAGAAATGTTTGAATTCAGAACTTGTTTGTTCAAACTTTGATGACTTGCTGGGCAATTGAATGCTCACAGTTGCTTTAAATGAAAAACATTTTCAGCGAACGATGTTAGAAAGAACTTAAGGATCCCACAAAGATCAAGCTAAGCCGTATCCAGACGAAGTGCCATTTAGAATGTGAATGAGCGAGAAGATCAAGTGAAGACTTGTAATGTAGAAAGCTGAGAATTAAACTATAGACTAGTTTAATGAACTGTATGTATCCTTGGTGCCGGATAAAAGTCACTCTTGTAAGATGAAAGGAATAATGTAATTATGATTATTTGTAATGAGAAAAGTTATAAGGTTTCGAGAACCTGGGAATTGAGAATGTAAGTTGTTATATTTCAGTATATAATGATGTATGTTGGATGAATGATGTACTCGTGACGTACGAAATCTGGGTGTGAAGATAGACCGGATTTCGGGGCGTTACAAGTTATGTCTCGTGAGGGTTTGCAGTGAATATACCCACAAAATTCAAAAATATTTTTGGATTCAACAAATTATGAAATTGAAAGAAAACTTCTAAATATCAATGAGCATTATACATAAGCAAGATTAAACTTAAAATCACACTTTCACTTTATCAAAAATACTCAATCTTTATTTTAGACATCATCCTTCAAAAAATTAAGTCCATGTAATGTATGCATATGTTGTAACTCTTAGTAAGGATTTTTACCGTAAAAACCATGCAAAATCAATTTTCTTTTTTCTTTTATTCTTCTTTCTTTTTTTCAATTTTTTTTTCAGTTTTGATTCTTAACTTATGCAATGTCTTGTTTTCTTAGCCTTTTCAGAGTTACTCATGAGGCTAATGTTGGACCAATGACTCCCAAACCAATTGACTTTAGGGCACTAGGTGTAGAGACACCCCTAAGGGCTTACTAACTCGAGTAACAAATGTAACGCCCCCAAATTCAGACCACTCATGTCTCAAATTTGGTTCATCACATGCTAACTCTAATAACATACTAAAATCATTAACAACAGAATAATAGAATAGATTACATTTATTTAATATAATCATTCATGTCCCAAGGTTTCGTAACTTAAGTATCTCTTACATAACATAACCATAATTGAACATAGTTTAGACATAACTAATACATAACACAATATTTCTTAACATAAACATAATATTTCTAACTAAACAAATATGAAGCTACTCCGTAGCTTTGCTGTAAGACCCCAACTTTTTATAAATAAAATTAAATTTTTTCTAATTATTATTTTGAATAATAAGGTATTAATTTGATATAATGCTTTGGTTATGGGTGAAATGTGCAAATTTTGCAAAATAAGCAAGTGGTTATAAAATATTCATTGTTGTCGGAGAATATTCATTTGGTCGTGGAATATTCTTGCTGTCGGGGAATATTCGTGCGATGGCGCAGCCATTTGTGGGCCCTTTAACGGGAAATGGTCGGATGAAAAAAATAACAAGTTTGAATTTTTTAATGGCGTAGTTGTTACCGTTAACACTGATGAAATACATGTATAGTAATACACGTGGTTGCACAGTAGCACACTGTATTGCACAATATTTTTTAAATTATTGATTCTTACGTAAGAAGGCACTACTCAATAATTGTTACAGTAATTGTTGTTCAATATTTTATTTTATTGATTCAATAATTGCTACGTTGATATTTTATATTATTGTTGTTTAAATAATTGTGACTGCACAAAATTTTTCATTATCAGATCAATAATTAATATTATTTGAATAATATTATTAGATAGCATTATTGGTAATGTCTAAGGAAGTTCTGTCTAGGAAAGGGGTTTGGTCACCTAATTGCGCGCCAATAAGGAGAAATCCTTATCGGAAAGCCCCCTCTTTTCTGGAAACGACTTGGTTGCCATAATTGTGATTCTGTAATATTTTTTGTGAATAATTAATTATTGATTTATATGATAAGA
The DNA here is from genome assembly GCA_016801055.1 of Panax notoginseng. Taxonomy (NCBI): domain Eukaryota; kingdom Viridiplantae; phylum Streptophyta; class Magnoliopsida; order Apiales; family Araliaceae; genus Panax; species Panax notoginseng. The sequence goes on along the minus strand of CM029022.1, from coordinate 152,472,817 downwards.
AAATATTTATTTTATGTGGATATAAATGGAGAAATTAATGCTAAGGTCTTTTATTAGTATTTTGTCAGAATGGGGGTGTTTTATCAGTATTTTGTCAGAATGAATGTATTAAAAATCATCCGTATGTGAATTTTAAACATTTTTTGTTTGGAATTTAGAAAAACTTTCTTCTACAAAGTTGTAGAGAATTAAATTTTCTACAGAATAGACTTGAGTTTCGAATTTTTGTGATAAAAGAGCTATTTATTATGAATTATTGAAGTTTTAGAAATAAATGTTTTTATTAAAAATATGGTGGGCCCCACTTTTGATCGGTGAGAAATGTGCTGAAATGTTTTTCAAAAGTGGTGGGCTAAATTTTCAAAGTTGGATGCGTAGAAGCAATCAGAGGCAATTTTGTCAACTTTGACATGCAAAGCTTTTCCTATAAATAGGGTGTTTAGTTAGAATTGAAAATCACACCAGAAACTGAAGTTTTCTCTCTCTATAATATCGAGCGTATTTTTGTGAGTATTTAGATACTTTGAGAGTTGCTAATCAGTGCAGGTTTTCTTCAGCGACATATCTGATATTCCAGTTAGAAGTACTGTTCTTTTGAGGTAAATGATGTTATTTTCTTCGTAAATGATGTTATTCTTTCAATATTATTATACCAAAATATTGGTATGAATTTTATTATAAAATTTTTACCTTTACGTGTTGGGGTTACTATTCACGTATACGGCACTATTCACGTATACGATATTATTCACGAATACGATACTATTCACCGAAAAATAAAATTTTTTCTTCTTTGTCCAAGATGTCTATTATGGTTACTAACTTTGATTGTATCAATGATTTAATCTTCATTCTTGAATTTTACTCCACTATGGTTTATTATGGAGTATTTTAAAACTTGGATAAACTAAAGTACGAATCCCTAATCTTTGTCCTTTTATCTCACTGGATTCATTTTCTTTAAGATATTTTTCATCATCCTTAGTCCTAAATAATGATATAACTAAATATCTTTGGCCTGTAGTGCAAAGATGGACAGGTGTTGAGATGAACATAACCAACTGGTGATACAAATGAATATCTTTGGCCTGTAGTGTAAAGATGTATATTTGATTCAAGTTGTATATTGATTGATGTTACAGGGATAAAATATTGATGATGAACTTTTAAATTCATAGATGATAGTAGATTTCATTCTCTACTTAACTCTTCTAATGAATTGTTATTTTCACTGCGAATATTGATCTAAAACTGGTTGTCCATTATATTTTATCTAATTTATTGAAGGCTAACATTAATTTATTCTACATTATCTTAGTCATAATATTCTTTACTTGGTTAGTTGAGCTCATCATTTTCCTTTTTGTTCCATTTTTCTTCTCAGGAGGCGAGAATATAGCGGAACTAGTCAGGGTATGGAATGATAGTTCTAGAAAGTTGTTTTAGCAGTCCTTACTATTTTTGTAAAATAGTATATCAATAATTATAATGAGGACTTATTTGAGTGTGGATATTGTCTAGAAGGCAATATTTGTATTTAAACTTACAGTATATGTATTGTCGTATTTTGCATGATAATTGTAATAATGATGTTGTAGTTATTTCTGTACCATGTATTTGACGACTCAGAATAGGTGATGTATACCTATTTTGGGGGCGTCACAGTTGGTATCAGAGCTTAGGGATATGATCTCTGGTGTAGATCGAAGAATAGAACTAGAAGGAGAGAGACGAGTAAATTCTTCGTTAGTGTGTCCTACCTAAGCTTATTTATTGGTCGGTCAAAATATAGGGGTATTATGTGGTATGTCATTTTTTTTAATTAACCCTTGTTTTGTGATAGTATGTTAGAATAGCAGCTAGAAATGTTAACAATGGAGTGAATGAGACTGTGGAGACACCTTTAATCACCAACCAGGAGAACGTGCAACAGGAAGGCAATATTCCTCCTGTAAATAACACTATCGAACAAATGATGAATGATGGGATGTTTAGAAGCTTTTTGTAGTTTATGCAAAATCAGACGATGGAGACTCGTGTTCAAAATACGGGTGAAAATGATAGCAACACGCAGTTTGTGTAATATCCGAGAATTTTCGCGTATTATTTAAATAAATATATTACTGGAAATAAATATTTATTTGAATATGAACGATTTCGTGTTATGAAATGAGATAACTCAATTATATTAAATAAATGAGTACTTGAGAATATGTGGAAATTGTGGTAAACTCGTTGAAAGCCTTGTGTGGCATAGTGATGGGAAATACTAATAATGATGTTAATCGGCGAAGAGCTTATAAAATGAACAATTAGGTAATATTAATTATCAATTGTTGTTGTAGTATACTATTAGTTGTTAATTGATGTGTGGTATATTAATTATTCGATAATGAGAATTAATTAATGATTAATTTTTGTTATATTATCTAATTGATAATGGTTGTGGCGAAATGTTGGTGATTAATTAATAATAAGTAATGGTTACGGAAATCCACAAAAATATTGATCAATAATTAATTGATATTAGTGATAATTAATTAAGGAAGTGCATGATTTAATTACTTCACATAAATGGGTAAGTTAGTAATATAATAATATTACACAAACCGTTATGTGCATATGACCATATATAACCATACTATATGGTGCAGTGTGACGTCTATGTGGCTATATATATTAAGTCTTGTAAAACTATATTGTATGGGCATTGTGTTTAAATATATTGGGACTATATGTTATAAATACATTATCTATGTGACAATATGTTTGTGGGTAGGGATTAAAATAATATACCATGAAACTATTACAGTATACCAGTGTGACAAAATGTACATAGATTATATGTATATTACATTTCCATATTTCATCTACTACATTAAAACCTTAATTATTAAGTGTGACATTTAATTATACTATATGGTTGAGATGTGTGTTAAAAATATAACACAAGAATAAGAGTTGTGCATAAGTATAGTCTAGGTTTTGCTAGAATGTTGAGCAATTAGGTTGTCCTCTGAAGAAAAAATCTCAGATTCTCTATGTGGCTTCAACTTAAAAATGACTTGTGAAAGGGATGGGTGGTGAGATATAACCCACGGGTTGTCGCAGGTCAACCTGTGGTAGCCGTGGGTCTTCCACTGGCTACCCAGGGTGGTCCCCACCCCTTTCGACTCAATTAAATTTAAGTTTCAAAGGAGGTCCTCAAAGCTAAAAAGTCAAATCAGGTAAAATAGTGCTACACGATTAAGCAGAAAAGCTTGAAATCCTGAATTCAGAAACAAAACTGCGAGTCTATGTATCAATCATTGGTATTTTCCCGGATACAGGGTTCAAAAAGCCGATAATAAAAGGTATTTAAAGCGACCCTTGTCAACGTATCACGGAGGTCTGATGCCATCAAGTAGGGGTTGTGATTACAATCAAAAGCATACAAACTCATCAAGAGTATATCTCATCATAAATACATCCCCGATGGAGATTTCAGACATCTTAAGCTAATGAAGGCTATTTCAACGAAGGTCAGGCATCCCTGACACTGCAAGCCGTTTGCGACAACTCTAGCGAAGCATCAGAAATAATTCGGTGATGTAAGCCGTTGAATGCAACTTCAACGAGGGTCAGGCATCCCTAATATTGTAAGCCATTGGCAATAACAGATCCCCGTCTTCATCGGGATACAAACAATCTTCATCGGGGAGGACCAATGATATAGAGAAATAACAGAGAAACCTGATGATACATAGAAACCTGATGATACAAACCACGGAAAACCATCTTCATCGGGGAGGACCGATGATGGAATCTGTTATACAGATCCCCAACAATTAAAATGTAATCCCCAAGAGTCACTCGCAAAGGAGAAGAACATCTTCGATGGAAAGTATTTCCAAGAGATTAATGACGTTGGTTATAACAGTAATGCCAAGATCCTATGGTCTCAATCATTAGGAAACCTCCACTACAGGGATCTTGAAGACATCTCTGTGACTTGTTAACAAATCAGTCTCAGATAGCACTGATGAATATTTCAAACTGCTGACGACAACCCCAGCATAGCATCGGGAGACACCGGTGATGAGAGCTTTGTAAACTACCAATCGAGTAGACATCAAAGCAGTTCAATAGAGCCATCGTTGACAACTCAATTCCCCAATAGAAACGAAAAAGCAGGCATTTATCACATCCCGTTGGAAATTATTCTAACAACAACTTTTAGTATAACATCACATCATGCTGCATTGCATTTGCATCATCTTAAGCTTGTCATATTTCAAATGTCTAGTAGTCTTTATCCTATCCATGCCATTGTATTGCATGAATATGATAAAGAGAGGCATCTGTAGACACTTAAAATTTTGCATTCCTATTATTAATCCTACAGGAGAGCATAATCGTCTTCTAGAGATAACCCTATAAGTCAGATCCAGTTTCCAACCCTTGAGATAACTCTGGGAGTCAAATCAGTTTAAACCCTGGAGATAACCTCGGGAGATGCAGTTTCCAATCTTAGAGATAACCCCGAGAGATTCGGTCCAAGTTCCAGAGATAACCCCAGAAAAGTAAGTTCAAACCCCAGAGATAACCTAGGGAGATCCAGTAAAAAGTCAGTTCAAACCCTGGAGATAACATTGGGAGGTCAAGACAACCTCAGAGATAACCCTGAGGATAATCAGAGTCAACATCAGGCTAATCTCGGAGATAACCTTGAGAAACGACTGGTACAACTTTGCCAAAGCCAGAGATAACCCCGGGAGGGGCAAAATGGTTATTTTGCCATCTCAACATCACATCAACATCATCTCAACATAGTTCAACTCAAACTACGTACAAAGATGTCCCACAAGAACCATAGCTCAAATCCCGTGTGATATCTGCACAAGACTGCACAACAGATAGACAACGAAGACTTAGAGATCTAGTTATGGACCCATCTTTCCGGCTTTGGACAATCTCTAATCCCATGTCATTGTGTAGCTCTCGACAATGACTTTTCGAAAAGGTACAGTACTCCTCTATCGAAAGTCCGAATTGAAAAATATGAAGGTTCGAGTGTACAGAGCATAGCCCGAGTGCACGTACTTCGAGATAACGAGACCCACAAAGCCTGGCGCAGGCCAGGCAGTCGCAGATAGACCTGTGGCTACTACGGGTTGACCCACGGCCCCTTGGCCTTTAAATATGACCTCCCAGTAGCTCATTTGAAAAAAAAAAGAAATAAGAGAAAATTCTATCCATTTTAGTATGTAACTCCTACTAGAGTTCTCCAAATTGAGTGATTCTTATTTCTAAATACTTGTAAGCTCGTGTTTTCTAATATACTGAAGTTTAACCGGTGGAAATCGAGTTTTCAGTCCCCAAAAGCTATCTGAAGTCTTCTTGGCATTCCTTTGTATGATTTTTTAGATTTTTAAGCTTTCTACTACTTTTTATATATATATATATATATATATATATATATATATATATATATATATATATATATATATATATATATATATACTTTAACTGCTTTCGCAATGTAGATATTTAATTTTCCAGCTTGTGGACTAGATTTGTCTAAATCTAGCTATCTCTAATTTTGACCAGTTTAAAAGTGACTAAACTGGAACTGTTGAAGCTAGAGTGGCTTAGGTTTATTTAAATCAAGTTTTCTTTCTAGCTTTTGTACATATTACTCTATCTGTGAGCTTAGGAATCATGTGATCGAAGATTCAGCCTATGAATCTAGATCTGGTTCCCACGATGGATATTTCCCAGCAACAACCAACTTGTAAATTATCTACTGTGTCTAGATATCCTTGGATGGCTCTCATGCCCATAAGGAGTTCGGCACTACTATGTATCTTATTTTCTAGAAGATGCTTCACATCTCAAAAATAAAAGCAATCAAGCCAAATACATAATAAAATAGAAGTATCAAATGCCTCAATTACTATTGAACATAAGGGTTTAAAAATCGGTTTTTCAAAACATCACCTCTATATCTTGTTAAAATTGAACTTTTATATACAAATCAAACCCTTTGTCTATAAGTGCAAACGAGGCATAGCACTACTTTCAGATAATTGCACATAGGCGCAATACATACACACACATGCAGATAAAAAGTTAATTAAAAAGTTGCGATAACCGTGTTTCATGGAAGTCGGGGGGTGCCTAACACCTTTCCCCCGCTTAATCAAGCCCCCAAACCCAACGTATCTCGGTTTCCAAGACTAGTTAAACAATGTCCAACCATTGAGTCTTTGTACAAACCTTTTTAAAATCGGTTTAGTTGGTTCAACCATTTCATATCTACCAATTAGCATCTCTAAAAGTCAAATCATCGACATTCACATGTCGGACCTTTTCAAACTCGCCTTTTTAGACAAAACTCACTAGATGAGAACACAAAAGGGTAAGCACAAAAATGGACATAAATTTTCATGAAGTTGACAGTTGGATACCAGAGAGATAGGTCTTTAGATTTGATATCCATGAGTTGACTCCTACATTGAAGGAGTATGAGCGTCTCATTGATTAGCCTTTAGACCAGCCTTATTCTAGAATGGCTATCGGTGATATGAGCCAACAGTTTATGACCTTGACAGGCTTACGACACAGAGTTGTCCTGGATGAGATTACCTCAGGGCATGTGGTGTCCATGGATTTCTTGATTGACCAATTTGGGTCACTAGACAGTTATCTACGACATTCCGGGGATTTCACCATTATTGAGGGTGAGTGGCATATTTCCCGTGTAGATATTCTCTTGATGTGCATTGTGGATAATTTGTACATATTGTTGTGCATGGACCATCTGGACATTAACCTGATTACGATATTCCATGCTCTCAGGGAGGGTTATACCTGATGAGTGGGATTTATACCCGCGAATTGGATACTTTATGACTTACATAGTTGCTTGATCTCGTAGATTTTATATAATTTTATATGATTATAGTGTTATTATGCTTAACTGACGTGTTGCAGGGCTTTATAGTTATTTTCTAGCCATCAAGAGGCAAAATGGTCATCTTTCACATACTCACGTCGCGGCGCTAAAGCTCTACTTTAATCTCGCGCCGCAGCGCCACTCTCCTGTCATGCTGATGTCACCTTCGCGTCGCAGTGCCACTAATCCTTTATGGGCTCGCGCTGCAGCGCGACCACTGGTATTTTTCCTACACATGTGGCGCCACAGTGCGACCTCCAGTGCCCAGGCAGAGAAGGCTAATTTTTGACCTAGGAATTGAAGAAAAGATATATATATATATATATATATATATATATATATATATATATATATATATATATTAACAAAGCCTCTGCAATAGACAATATACCATACACAGATTAGCTATGGTCTGTAATTTCTTCTTTCTTCTGTAATTTCTCTCTCTTTCTCTTAGTTATGGTCTGTAATATAGATTAGCTAGATTAGGGAGAAGTTTGAGATTTCCTTGGAGCATCAAGAGTAGTGAGCTACACGGACTGGAAAGCTTGAAAGGAGCAAAATGCTTGGAGACTGAAGAACCTCGACAAAGTTTATTCTTGTCCATTTATTTCCTCTGATTTTGTATTCCATTAATGTTATCTTTATTGCTACTTATATTTTGTTCAATAGTTATGAAATGTGTATTGGCTCTAAGGTTATAATGGAACCCTTTGTTATTTAAATTGACTGTCTTATCTTTTTGGTTGGCACCATATGATTTGGTTTAATACATTCATGCTTAATGATTCTCGCTAAGATATTAGTGATGATTTTGGTAATCTATATGATATCGACAAAAGGATTGTAGATTTACACCTAAATATATTGGCATGTGATTATGGGTTTCAACTACATAAGTTGTGTGTAGAATAGACATATATCTGTGCGCCACATGCGACCTAATTGAGAACTTATGCCTCAATCCTTGTTACATTAATTTGCATAGACATGTATAGGATTGTATCTAGCTTGGACGTTCTTTTCTGTTCTATTCCCTATCTGGTGGATTTGGAGAGGATATGTTTGTGCATACCTCAACAGAGGTGTATGAGCAACTATGTGTTCTCGGTCGACAAATTGTCGTGACCATTAAGACCAAAGAGAGAAGGGTAGGTAGTTTGATGAAGCATAGCATGCCAAGTGTTCGATAGAATGCCTGTGTGGGGTGAAGTTGTAACCTTAGCTTGTAATTCCTTCGATTACCATTCGTTATTCATTTACTTGCTTTGATAATTAGTTATAACTAGATTAATCACACTTCCATTATTGTTGTTCTAATAAGACTTTAGCGATACAAAGTCGGTACTTGGTAAATATTAGTGATAGTTCCTTGTGGGTACAACACTCTAATTATCACTGTATTACTTGTTAGACCGCGTATACTTGCGCGTGTTTAGTGATCAGTTTTCCAACCAACAAGTTTTTGGTGCCTTGTCGGAGCTTAGCACAACCCATTGTTAACTCGCGCCGCGGCGCCAAGTAAAGAAGGGCATGTCGTGCCGCAGCGCCACCAATGAGCCTTACCCACTGCTAATTCGTGCCACAGCGCCAACCAAATAAGAAATCCTCGTGTTGCGGTGCAGGAATCAAGTTTTGGTTTTTAAAAACTGATTTTTGCCAGCAGTTAGCCCATTTTTCCTCCCATTTCTCTCGACAGATTAGGCAGCACACAAGCCTCCCCTTTGCCTACGCTTCCAGTATCTCATCAATTCAACCCCACTTCTTATATATCCCCACACGATTCCCCCCCCCCCCCCCGCCTCTATTTCATTACATTTTTTGTCACCAACAAACGAGAGGGGCTCCATTCAATTACAGAACGAGGGTTTGTCCAGAGGATTGCAACTAGGTCTATTCTCACTTAAGGTATCTTTGGATTTCATGCAATCAGATACACATGTTAGTTTAATAGTTGGATTTATGCATTCTTATTGTCTGGTTATGTGATTTCCACTGGAGGAAATCTGGTTAGAGCATCAACAAATAGAAGGCTGTCTAGTTTGGTTTTAAGAGTGCCCGCAAGGTGTTTGAGAAATTGCCTGAGAGAAAAAGTCTACTGTTTGGGGCTGTTTGGCATTAGAATTGTTTGGGATATTTGAGCCTAAGTTTGGGGGAGTATTGAATTGGGTTTTTTGCTTGTGTTCATACCAATTGCTGCAACTTCTGACATATCTTTAAAAAGGCAACACCTTAGTGTCGGCGGGTCCTCGTCTGCAACAGCGGCTTGGGACAACACCAAGTTTAAAAATGAAGAGGCCTGGAAATGGTACAGCAGCTCTTTTATCGCACGCAATTTGATTCCTGAGCGGGGTTTGAGGCTGAAAAAAAAGGATGGCGAGTTTATGGCCATGATTTCGGGACGCCAGTGGATCCACTTTGCTAGGTCACCTGAATCGACCGTCATTTATATAGTTCGTGAGTTCTACGCCAATGCTAGTGTTGAGGGTCCTTCTGTTGTCCATGTCAGGGGGAAATCAATGGCTTTTGGAAGCCAAGCGATCAATGCATTGTTTGCAACACCCAACTATGAGGCCAGGGATTATATGAAGCTGGGACTCCGCAGGTATGACCTTGAGGATATTATCAGGAGGCTCTACAAGCCTGGGACTACATGGAAGAAAAATGACTACATGGGTGAGAAGACCAGTTTCCTGACTTCAGCGCTCAGTCGCTATGGGAAGGCGTGGTTCAGTTTCATTTGCGCTAACATAATTCTGACTCGACACTTGAGCGATGTGACTAAGGATCGAGCGATCCTCTTATTCGCTATTGTCACGGGCCTAAATGTGGACATCGGTGTTCTCATACACGATTCCATCATGAAGGCGATCAAGAACACCGTCGTTGCGGGACTCCCATATCCATCCCTGATCACCAGGCTGTGCAAGAGGGTAGGTATCCATTGGGGGCCAAAAGAGATAGCTATGCCGCCCATGTCCATCATTGACCATTAGACGATCTCACGCTTTAATGTGTGGGACGGGGCAGAGTCTCATGTCAGAGGCGAAGGATACGGGCCACCCACCTAGCCACCTCCTACAGCTGAGCCCGAGCCAGTGCATCCACCAGACATAGGCCCAGCTTCATAGGGACTACTGGCAGATATCATGGCATCCCTCACCTTGCTGCATCAAAAGCAAAACACCGAGGGTAGAGGCAGCAGAGACACATTGCAGTAGTGGCCCAGAGACAGGACATTGCTATGCAGTATCAGGTTAAGCTGGTCAACACGATGTAAAGTATATACCACGTGTACAGTGGCAAGGATGCTGAGTTCAAGCCATTCCAATTCCCAGAGCCTCCTATCTTCCCACCATACCCTCCACCATCACCGCCCGCCGAAGCTGATGAGGACGATGCCGCTGCTTAGTGAGCGAACTTCTGGGAAGCCCTCTTGTATCGATTGATATATGTTTAGTAATGAGGGCATTGCTCACCTTAAGTTTGGGGGTGTTAAGGCGTATTATCTATTATTTCTGTCTATTGCCATGTTAGGTTGCTATTTTAGTACTTTGATTACGTTTTATCAGTATTGTGGTGTAGTCATTTTGAACTGCGGGATTATGTGTTGGATTTTTATTATTATGGATGCCATGAACTATTTTTGGTTATTGTTTATTAATTCTTTGATTATTATCAGCATGTTTGTGGTTTATAGCCATCTTTTTGAGGCTTATACAAATTTTTAAGCTTGTGCCATGTGAATGGCCTTTTTACCCTATTTTGAGCTGCTAATTAGCAAGGGTGTTATATTTATCATTAATTTTTTATTGTAGCTAATGACAAGCGCCAAGTAATTATGTTTATCTCTTAGAGTCGTGCCAAGCATGTATGAGCTAGGGGTTTGTTCAATCAATAAGTTTAGACTGTTATTGATCCGTCCTTCTTAGCAAGCACTGACCAACTGTGTTAACTAGTTATTTTTCCAATTTAGTTCACATGTTTATTGCTTTGAGAGTTTGTTCACTCTTATAAACTTTCATTTTTACAAGGTAATAAAAGACTTAGACGTTTATACAGTTTTGGATCTTGGATTCTGGCATGTGATATATAAAAAAAAATTTGAATGAAATGAGAATAAAAAGAGAAAAGAAGATTTAATATCAAAAGTTTTGCGGTGGGTCGAGATGGAGCGTAAAACGCACTCGCCTATAAACGTAAGACCGATTTTGAGATGAAGCATAAAATGTGATCGCTGAATAATCTTCGTGTTTTTTTTCGTAAAGTCTCAGTTGGCTTATGTTGATTACGTGGCCTTGACTGCTTGAGTTATTAGATTTATAGGGGTGTTCTACACCTAGTGCCCTAAAGTCGTCTGGCTTGGGAGTTACTGATCAAAAACTCATTAATGGGTAGTTCTGAATAGCCTCAGGTAATTAAGGACTATCTGAGTCAGATATTTATGACGCCCCTAAAATTAGGTATACATCACCCATCTTGGGTCGCCAGATACATGGTACAGAATTCAAATAAAACTTACTAATACAACTGTCGTGTACAATATGACAAAACATAAACTGTGAGTTTAAATACAATTATTATCTACTAGAGATTATGCAAACTCAAAAGGAGTCCTCATTACAATTATTATCACACTATTTCACATAATAGTTAGGACTACTAATGTTATCCTCTGAACCATCACTCCGTTCTCCGACTGGTCCCAGCTATATTCTCATTTCCTGAAGAGAACAATGAAGGAAAGGGTGAGCTCAACTAGCCCAGTAAGAAATATTATGACTAAGATAATGCAAAATAAATTATCATTAGCTTTCAACAGTGTTAAACTGATAAAATATAATAAACATCAAGTTTAACTGTAGCGGAACAGGCAATCCGTTAGAAGAGTCAAGTAGAGAATAAAATATACTATCTTCTATGATTTAAAAGGTTTTTTCAACACTGTTATCGTTGGGACTCAGCTTAATAAAATAATCCACATCATCGAATCACCCCTGCACTACGGCCAAGAATATTCTTTAGTATCACGACCACAATTATCCATGCACTACGGGCCAAGAATATTTATATATTCATTAATGGTCATGATCATGCCAACAACTGTCCATCAATGCACTACATGCCAATGAGGACTTTTACCACATCATTTGTAACATTACGGTCATTATTATACCGAATAATCCCTGGTCATAATCATACCATGTCCATCTATGCACTACAGGCCAAAGATGACTTTTAACATTTTATAAACATGAGGATGATGACAATGATATAAGAATTCAATAAAAATAAGTTCAAGAATTAATTTATCCAAGAATTAACAACGTCCAAATTGTCAATATGATACTGCTTTGTGGAGTAAAATTCAAGAATTCTTAGAAGAATATTTCCATGAAAAGATACTAGATAAAGTGCAAATATCAAAGATATTCCACTAATTTCATGGAGTGTAGAAGTCAAAGTTTTAACCAACTGAGTATAATAAAGAATGGAATAACAAACCAAATCACCATGCATGCGATTGACCGCACAGACATGTTATTCCAACAAAATAATAAATAATGGAACCAGGTCCGGCGTAAAACGCACAGACAGGACATTCCAACAGAATAATAATAAAGACGGAACTAGGTCCGGTGTAAAACACACAAACAGGATGTTCCAACAGAATAATAATAAAGACGGAACCAGGTCTGGTGTAAAACACACAGACATGATGTTCCAACAGAATAATAGAAGAATGTCACCAAGTACAGGGTAGACCACGTATACAGGTTATTCCAACAGAATAATAAATAATGGAATAACAGAAGTTCTCTTCATGAATACAAAAGAAATAATACCCCTTACCGTTTTAAAGAAGAACTGAAATAAAGAAGTAGTTAAGTAGCAGAATACTTTTCTTCTTTCTCTCTATAGTTTCTCTCTCTAGAGTTCAGTGAATTCGTCAGAAAATAATGAAGGAATGAGCTTCTATTTATAGAAAAATGGAATGCATAGTAACTAATCCATGAACGGTCCAGATTGATTTACTTTAATCTGACGGTCCATATTTAAAGAAAAATCTTTTAAATAAAATATAATATATTCTATTTATAGAATAACTTTAATAAAGTATTCTGTTTTATATAAAAAGGTGTTTCTATTTTATTATGTTAATAATAAGAATAAAACAAAATTTCATTATCGCTAAATAATTCATATTATTAATTGACAATAATTGAATCAAACTGAGTGACTTCTCACATAAGCATTAATAATCAATATCGTGTGCTACTATGAAACCACACGTATTACTGTACTTTTACTACCGAGTAGTTTAATAGTATCAACGGTAAAACTACCGCCATTATTTTTAAATAAAATATTTTTGTCGTTTTCTCAATCCGATAATAATTTCGTTGTGGGGTCCAGAAATGATTGTACCGTCGTACAGATATTTCGTGACAAAAAGAATATTCCCCGACCAAATGAATATTTTATAACAACTTGCTTACTTTGCAAAATTTATAAATATTACCCCCAACTATAATATTATATCAATTTTACTCCATAATATTCAAAAATAATATTTATAGAAAATTCATCTTTATTCAAAAAGTTGGGATTTTATAATCTCCCCTTAAAGCTGGTATGTCGAAGAGGTAAGGATACCTTGATTTCATTTCAGATTCTAACTCCCAAGTCATTTCCTCAACATCGTGGTTTCTCCACAAAACTTTGACTTAAGGTATAACCTTGGTGCGTAGAATATGTTCTTTCTTATCCAAGATTTGAACATGAACCTCTTCATACGTCAAATCTTCCGCTATTTCGTCCGGTTCTAACTCAATAATGTGGTTCGGGTCTTCCACATATTTACGTAGCATGGATATGTGAAAAATATTATGAACACGAGACATACTTGGCGGTAAAGCGAGTCTATAGGATACAGTTCCTACTCGATCAAGGATTAAAAATGGGCCGATGAATCGAGGATTGAGCTTTCCTCTCTTTCCAAATGTCGTAACTCCTTTTCATGGAGCAACACGTAACAACACATGATCTCCTATATCGAATTCCACGTCCTTTCGATGAAGACCAGCATAACTCTTTTGTCAATCTTGTGAGGTTTTTATACGTTGTCGGAACGTTTGAATCTTTTCCGTAGTCATACGTACCAACTCCGGTCCCAACAACGTTGCTTCACCCACCTCATCCCAGTATACTGGAGAACGACACTTTCTTCTATACAACGCTTCGAATGGAGCCACGCCAATACTTGCTTGATAACTGTTGTTGTAGGAAAACTCCACCAATGATAAGAATTTGTCCTAACTTCCCTTGAAGTCAAGGACACAGAGTCTTAATAGATCTTCAAGAGTTTAAATCGTCCTCTCCGACTGCCTGTCCGTCTGAGGATGATATGCCGAGCTAAATCATAAATCCGTGCCCATAGCTTTTTGCAAACTAACCCAAAATCGTGAAGTGAATCTCGGGTCTCGATCAGAAACTATGGATGCTGGCATACCATGCAGTCTTACAATCTCGTTTATGTATATACGAGCAAGACGTTCAAGTGTATAAGTTTCTCGTATTAGTAAGAAGTGAGCAGACTTGGTCAATCTATCAACAATGACCTAAATTGCATCAATGCCTTGCGAAACCTTGGGAAGACCAGTAACGAAATCCATGGTAATGTGCTCCCACTTCCATTCTGAAATTTCAAGTGGTTGCAATGGACCTTTTGATACTTGATGCTCTGCCTTGACTTGTTGACAAGTTAGACACCTTGAGACAAACAGCGCTATCTCTCTCTTCATATTGCTCCACCAAAATGTATGACGAAGATCACGATACATTTCGGTACTCCCAGGATGGATTGCAAACAGTGTGTTGTGCGCCTCCATTATAATTTTTTACTTTAACTCAGGATCGTTAGGAACACAAGTCTGGAGTTGACTCGAAGTATTCCTTCATCATCGATTCTTGCTTCTAGGATAACGCCCTCTTGAACCTTCTTCATTCATCTGCTCTGAGTATGTAACTTGAGCGACTTTAACTTTATCGATTAAAGTCGATTCTACTCGTATCTTCGTTATCTTCACGTGGGTTCGTATATTCGCACTTGTAAACACATACGATCTTCTACTCAACGCGTCAGCTACCACGTTCGCTTTTCCATAATGATATTATATGGTACGATCGTAATCTTTAACAGCTCGAGCCAACGTCTTTGGCGCATGATAAGTTTGTTTTAAGTAAAGAAATATTTGAGGGTTTAAGAAATGGGTTTTGTACTGGGGTCAATACAAAATTTGATTTCACGCTCTAGGGGTAGGCTAGGTAATCTTCAAGAATACGTCAGGAAATTTATTAACAATAGAAATATCATTCAAAACTGACGTATTTTTGTTTAGATCTGTGACATGTGCTAAGAAAGCTTAACATCCGTTTTTCAATAAACGAATAGCTTTTTGGCTTGAGATGACAGTGATTGATTTTAATGGTTTGGTGGCTTGAATTTGCATAACAGATTGGTTAGGAATATGAAAACTAACAACCTTACGAAAATAATCAATTTTTGCATGATGAGTAGTTAACCAATCAATCCCTAGAATCACGTCAAATGCAAGTATTTTTAATGAAATAAGATCGACAGGTAATATGAGGGTACCGATTTGAACCAAACAAGACTTATAAACAGTGGATGTAATGAAGATTTCTCCCAATGGAGTTTCCACAGATAAGTCAAAGTCTAATTTCTCCGGAGTCAAAATTAATCGTTGAGCGCAAGTAGGAAAAATAAAAGAATGGGTAGAACCGGTATCAAATAAGGTATAGACTTCGCTAGAGTTTATGATAAAGTTACACGTGATGACCTCATTCGGGTTCTTTGCTTTCTGGGAGGTCACTACAAACGCTTTCCATTGCACTATTGGCTTTGACTTTTCTGGGACGGCCTTTGGTGCCTCCATCCTAGCTCAACTTGTCTTCGGTGAATGACAAAATCGGGCTAGGTGACCTTCTCTTCCACAATTATAACATACTTTGGACGGCATCGCGTAGTTTGGACTGATGTGTCCCTCTCCTCCGCATTTGAAGCATATGATAGGTGGTCATTCTCCTTCCTCAACAATGGGTGCTGGTGCTAACGTCTTTCCATCATTGTTGAATCTCCTCTTCTTGAAATATCCATTCTTATTATTTTGGCCCTGATTACCACCGAAGTGGTTACCATTTCTGGCCTGTTGATTCCCTCCACGCTTGTTGTCACCGCTTCGATGACTTCTCTCACTAGTATTATCATTTTACCGGTTGTTCTTCTTTGATTGCGTTGACTCATTATCGCGCTCTACTAACTGAGCCCTATTTACAACATCTGAATACAAACACAGTTTATGAGAAATAAGATGTTGACGTATCTCAGGTTTCAAACCTCGCAAAAACATTCGCGTCATTCGCTCTTCATTATCCACCAAGTGGGACGCAAACTGGGACAACTCAATAAATTTAGCCTCATACTTCGATACAATCATATTATTTTGCTCCAGCTTGATAAACTCCACCTCCTTCATATAACGAATACTCTCGGGAAAGTACTTGTCGTTGAATAGCTCTTGGAACTTCTCCCAAGACATCTTGAGTGCGTCAGGCTGGGTACGTTTTACAGAGTCCCACCAGTAATCTGTCTCTTCACGCAATATGAAGGTGACGAAGGGAACCTTTTGTTCCTCGGAGCATCCCAAGACATCAAATATCTTGGTGATCTACTTTATTCATGCTTCTGCCTTAAGTGATTTTGGCTCTCCTATAAACTCCAGTGGTTCCAGCTCCTTGAACTGTTTAGCAGTGACCGTCTGAGAGTTTCCAGTGTTTCCACCTACATTTTGGACAGGAGCCGCTCTCGCCTGATGTTGCATGAATTTCATAAATCCTCTGAACAGTCCATCATTCATTATTTGGTTAGTGTTGTTGTTTGCATGAGGATTGTCGCCTTCCTGATGCACATTCTCCTGATTATTGATATGTGGAGACTCAACGGTCTCTTGTGCTCCATTGCTATTTTTAACATTCTCGGATGTCATTTTTAGATACTGTCACAAAACAAAGGTTCATTAACATATAACATATTATCCATATACTTTGACCGACCAATTAAATACCAAATAAACTTAGGTAGGTCATACTAGCGAAGGAATTTTCTGTCTCTCCCCTCCTAGTTCTAGTCTCACATCTTAGCCAGGGATCATATCCCTAAGCTCTGATACCAACTGTGACGCCCTCAAAATTAGGTATACATCACCCATATTGGGTCGCCAGATACATGGTATAGAATTCAAATAAAACTTACTAATACAATTGTCGTGTACAATACGAAAAAACATAAACTGTGAGTTTGAATACAATTATTGTCTACTAGAGATTAAGCAAACTCAAAAGGAGTCCTCATTATAATTATAATCACACTATTTCACAGAATAGTGAGGACTACTAATACTATCATCTGGACCATCACTCCGTTCTCCGACTCGTCCCAGCTATATTCTCATTTCCTGAAGAGAACAGTGAAGGAAAGGGTGAGCTCAACTAGCCCAGTAAAAAATATTATGACTAAGATAATGCAAAATAAATTATCATTAGCCTTCAACAGTGTTAAACTGATAAAATATAATAAACATCAAGTTTAACTGCAGTGGAACAAGCAATCCGTTAGAAGAGTCAAGTAGAGAATAAAATCTACTATCTTCTATGATTTAAAGGGTTTTTTCAACACTGTTATCGCTAGGACTCAGCTTAATAAAATAATTCACATCATCGAATCACCCCTGCACTACGGCCAATGATATTCTTTAGTATCACGACCACAATTATCCATGCACTACGGGCCAAGAATATTTATGTATTCATTAATGGTCATGATCATGCCAACAACTGTCCATCAATGCACTACAGGCCAATAAGGACTTTTACCACATTACTTGTAACATTACGGTTATGATTATACCGATAATCTCTGGTCATAATCATACCAAGTCCATCTATGCACTACAGGCCACAGATGACTTTTAACATTTTATAAACATGAGGATGATGAAAGTGATATAAAAATTCAATAAAATAAGTTTAAGAATTAATTTATCCAAGAATTAACAACGTCCAAATTGTCAATATGATACTGCTTTGTGGAGTAAAATTCAAGAATTCTTAGAAGAATATTTCCATGAAAAGATACTAGATGAAGCGCAAATATCAAAGATATTCCACTAATTTCATGGAGTATAGAAGTCAAAGTATTAACCAACTGAGTATAATAAAGAATGGAATAACAAAAGAAATCACCATGCATGCGATAGACCGCACAGACAGGTTATTTCAACAGAATAATAAATAATGGAACCAGGTCCGGCGTAAAACGCACAGACAGGATATTCCAACAGAATAATAATAAAGATGGAACCAGGTCCGGTGTAAAACACACAGACAGGATATTTCAACAGAATAATAATAAAGACGGAACCAGGTCCGGTGTAAAACATAAAGACAGGATATTCTAACAGAATAATAATAAAGACGGAACCAGGTCAGGTGTAAAACACACAGACAGGATGTTCCAACAGAATAATAGAAGAATGTCACCAAGTATAGGGTAGACCGCGTATACAGGTTTTTCCAACAGAATAATAAATAATGGAATAACAGAAGTTCTCTTCATGAATACAAAAGAAATAATACCCCTTACCGTTTTAAAGAAGAACTGAAATAAAGAAGTAGTTAAGTAGCAGAATACTTTTCTTCTTTCTCTCTATAGTTTCTCTCTATAGTTTCTCTCTTTAGAGTTCAGTAAATTCAACAGAAAATAATGAAGGAATGAGCTTCTATTTATAAGAAAATAGAATGCATAGTAACTAATTCATGAACAGTCCAGATTGATTTACTTTAATCTGACGGTCCATATTTAAAGAAAAATCTTTTAAATAAAATATAATATATTCTATTTATAGAATAACTTTAATAAAGTATTCTGTTTTATATAAAAAGGTGTTTCTGTTTTATTACGTTAATAATACGAATAAAACAAAACTTCATTATCGCTAAATAATTCATATTATTAATTGACAATAATTGAATCAAACTGAGTGACTTCACACATAAGTATTAATAATCAATACCGTGTGCTACTATGTAACCACACGTATTACTGTACTTTTACTACCGAGTAGTTCAACAGTATCAACGGTAAAACTACCGCCGTTATTTTTTAATAAAATATTTTTGTCATTTTCTCAATCCGACAATAATTTCGTTGTGGGGTCCATCAATGATTGTACCGTCGTACGGATATTTCTTGACAAAAAGAATATTTTCCGACCAAACGAATATTTTATAACAACTTGCTTACTTTGCAAAATTTATAAATATTACCCCCAACTATAACATTATATCAATTTTACTCCATAATATTCAAAAATAATATTTATAGAAAATTCATTTTTATTCAAAAAGTTGGGGTTTTACAATTTTACTGTCTTCATGCTAGAGTCTTTTGATCTTTTCTTGCATTTGCGTCTTATTCTTAAAGCTTGTTGAATGTTTAAGTCGCAGAGTGTGCATATTGGTATTAACAATTGACTGTGCGAACTTATTTGAGCTATGATTAGTTTGGACGGTTGGTCTCCACACACACACACACACATAGAATTGATCGTATATAGTCTTATGCTTGAAATTGAATGAACCCTTATTCATATCTATGTTTGCCCTATTCTCTGGGAGTAGCTATGATCGAGCTTAGAAGCCATGATACTAGTATACAGTTGTATTTTTCTTTCGCGTATGTTCTACTAGTGTTAGTGTTGTGTTAGATAGTTCGCTCGAGGACAAGCAAAGACTTAAGTTAGGGGGTATTTGATGAGTGGGATTTATACATGCGAATCGGATACTTTATGACTTAAATAGTTGCTTAATCTCGTAGATTTGATATAATTTTATATGATTATAGTGTTATTATGCTTAACCGACATATTGCAGGGCTTTATAGGTGTTTTCTAGGCTTTAAGGGGCAAAATGGTCATCTTTCATATACTCGCGCCGCGGCGCCAAAGCTCAGCTTTAAGCTCGCGCCGCAGTGCCACCCTTCTGTCTTGCTGATGTCACCTTCACGTCGCAGCGCCACTAATCCTTTATGGGCTCGTACTGCAGCGCGAGCTCCGTTGTTTTTCCTACACACGTGGCACCGTACCGCCACCCATAGAGCTATTGCCCGTACTGCAGCTCGAGCTCTAGTGCCCAGGCAGAGAAGGCTAGCTTTTGACCTAGGAATTGAAGAAAAGATATATATATATATATATATATATATATATATATATATATATATATATATATTAACAGAGCCTCTGCGATAGACAATATACCATACACAGATAATCATATAACTTAGCTTAGGATAGAGTAGTTTTCTTCTTTTTTCTGTAATTTCTCTCTCTTTCTCTTAGTTAAGGTCTGTAAATATAGATTAGCTGGATTAGGGAGAAGTCTGGGATTTCTTTGGAGCATCAAGAGCAATGTGCTACACGGGCTGGAAAGCTTGAGAGGAGCAAAATGCTTAGAGACTGAAGAACCTCGACAAAGTTTATTCTTGTCCATTTATTTTCTCTTATTTTGTATTCCATTAATGTTGTCTTTATTGCTACTTATATTTTGTTCAATAGCTATGAACTGAGTATTGACTCTAAGGTTATAATGGAACCCTTTGTTATTTAAATTGACTGTCTTATCTCTTTGGTTGGCACCATATGATTTGGTTTAATATATTCATGCTTAATGATTCTCACTAAGACATTAGTGATGATTTTGGTAATCTATAAGATATCGACAAAAGGATTGTAGATTTACACCTAAATATATTGGCATGTGATTATGGGTTTCAACTGCATAAGTTGTGTGTAGAATAGACATATATTTGTGCGCCACGTGCGACCTAATTGAGAACTTATACCTCAATCCTTGTTAGATTAATTTGCATAGACATGTGTAGGATTGTATCTAGCTTGGACGTTCTTTTTTGTTCTATTCCCTATCGGGTGGATCTGGAGAGGATATGTTTGTGCATACCTCGACAGATGTGTATGAGCACATGTGTGTTCTCGATCGACAAATTATCATGACCATTAAGACCAAAGAGGGAAGAGTAGGTAGTTTGATGAAGCATAGCACGCAAGGTGTTTGACAGAATGTATGTGTGGGGTGAAGTTGTAACCTTAGCTTGTAATTCCTTCGATTACCTTTCATTATCCACTTACTTACTTTGATAATTAGTTATAACTAGATTAATCACACCTCTATTTATTGCTGTTCGAATAAGACTTTAGCGATACAAAGTCGGTACTTGGTAAATAGTAGTGATAGTTCCTCGTCGGTACGACACTCTACTTATCACTATATTACTTGTTAGACTGTGTATACTTACGTGTGTTTAGTAATCAGTTTTTTGACCAACAATATTATCTTGCCGATGATGTTGGTGGAGACCTTGAGGTCGGCCATATTTTACCATATCCATTCTGTGGGGTTTTTCAGAGGCAGTGTCGTCTTGTTGTATGTGTGGTTTATAACACACTTGAGACCGATTGGCACATTTAGGCGCCATGAGTATTATTTTACTCATGAGATAGCCATGTCTTATTCCTTTCAGCTGGCTGAGTGTACAGACGCAACATCCTGGTTAGCTTTTTTAATTGGGATTGAGGATCCATTTGCCATTTTACCTTATTCAGGGCTTAGCTCTCCTTATAGCTTTATCACTCATGTAGTCGGCATAGATTATTTACCCCTGGCTGGTTTGAGAGGGCTGACCATATATCATCCACTGGCTGTCATGGGACAGTTTGATCATTTTCAGGATATTCATCCCTTTGACGGGGCATTGGGTTAGCAACTGTCATCTCTGCTTTTGTCAGCAAAGAACTTGACTAGGATTTATGATTGTTGGACTAGTCGAGAGAGGGCTGACTTTTTGACTAGTCATCCGGGATGCTCTTTAGAGTATTCTGCATGGCTAGAGGCAGATATTGTATTGGCTATGGTTGTTCACTTAGAGCCGAGTATTAAGTCTGATGATGAGGAGCCTGTGGCGGGCCCTGATTCTCCTACTAAGGATGAGCTATTTACTAGTTTGACAGCAGCTCGGATTGATTCCCCCAGTATTCCCATTACTATAGCTCCACCTTCTGTAGAGTATTTGGAGCAAAGGTTATATCTGATGACGTTTGAGAGGGATCAGACAAGGGCTCTGATGTTGATAGCTCTTTCTGGTAGAGATGCTACTTTTATTGAGAGGGATGACGCCAAATATAGCAAGGATACCACTTTTGTTGAGCGGGATGAGGCTCGAGCTACCCGAGATGCTGCCACTATAGATAGTCCCGCACTTAGATCCCACACAGCAAGCATTATTGTAGATATGAGTGCATTTATAAATGAGCATGGTAGCACTATGTAGATGGCCATAAATCTTCTGACACGCATGGATACCATGGGGCAGGAGTTTATAGATTTATCTCTATCTTCTAAGAGGGATTCCATACTGGACTTGTTGGCCCGTTTATCTACGGGTTTGTAGATTAGCTTTTATTTCCATGTATAAACTAGGTTAGTCATTTTTGTCATGCACAATACACATTATATTTATCAAACGGTATTATATGGAAAGGAAATATATTCTGATTCACTTCCTTTTTAGATATTCCTTGTTACTTGCTTGATAGTTGCCATTTTCTTTCTGACTTTCTATCTTAATGTATCCCGAACTTCTCCATGATGGATTGACATTGAGATGTCCCAGGATCTTTAAGAATGGATCGTTGATCTTTGGGTTTCCCATTTTTTTTAAGTCTTGAGACTGGTCTTTGAATGTGGTTGAGGTTTAAGCCAAAGGTTTTGGCTTTCGTCCATGAGGGTTCGACCGCACCATAGATGGATGCCTACATACTCCCATTGCTGAGGGGATATCAGGTAGTTCCTGCTCTGTGGTTTGAGTCGTTGAGATTTGGAGGTTTTATGTAATGGTTAGACCGCACCATGGATGGATGCCTACATACTCCCATTGATGAGGGGAGATCAGGTAGTTCCTGCTATGTGGTTTGAGTTATTAAAAAGTTGAATGGGTTTTTGAATTTTTTGTTAGGGTTAGACCTCACCTTAGTTGGCTGCCTACGTACTCCCATTGATGTGGGGAGATCAGGTTTCTGACGACAATGCCTTGCTTTTAGTTCTACATACGTTTTAAATTTGTTTGTTAAATATTTATATATGAATTATAAATATTTATAAATAAATTCATTTATTAATTTATAAATGAATTATTAATTAATTTATATATGAATTCATTTATTAATATTTATAATTCATTTATAAATTAATAAATGAATATATTTATAAATATTTATAATTCATTTAAAAATATTTAACAGACAAATGTAAAACATAATATTTAAAATGTTCAGTCTTATAAATTGTCATGCTAAGATCTCAATGGCGGCATGAATATATGGTGTTGACAAACATTAATGTATATAAAAAAGAGTTAAAAATCTAAAGCCTCTCATATATATGTATGTATATAAATAGGCTATATGTATATACACATCTGTATATTATACAGTAGGGCTATGATGATGGGTTTTTTGGGCTATGGCAACGGTTCACGTGTTGCCATAGACTAGAATAGCTATGGCGACGAGACCCGTCGCCATAGTCGACTGTGTAATACACAGTTGTGTATATACATTTTTCCATATATATATATATATATACACATTGGAAGCAACTTAAATAGATATTGTACTTTTAGAATATATGTATAATCATTATATATATGGCTCCATGTAGAACTAAAAGTAAGAGTAATTAACTTCCAAATATATGAAAAAAGCTACACTGTTGTCAGAGCTTGTAGCGGAAGGCAATGTAGCACGTGGGACTGAAGACCAAATGAGGAGTTTTGTCGTAATTTGTCATGCCGAAAAATTAAAGTCATGTTGCTGCCACTAGAGCCTTTAGCGGCACGACAGTGGGAAATTAATTTCAATCCGAGCCATCCAATCTTGATATCAACGATGTAGATTATGGTTACTAGAATAGTAATCGTGGCAACCGATTGCCACGGATGGATACCTATATATATATATATACTCTCTTCGTTCTCAAAAGGATGACTGCATGTATAATTTTTTTTCTTTAAAAGAATGAGTTAAAATACATAAAGTGATGGGTAAGTATCTCATTTAGTGAGGTCCGTTAATATATATTTTGGATTTTTTCACTCTTTCTTCAACTTTTCTTAATGTGTAAAAAATGTACTTTAATCATCCTATATATATATATATATATATATATATATATATGCACATATATATAAAAAAATCTATTTAATATTAAAATATGTGTAAAATTCTGGATATCTCATTTATTAAAATTGGTTGAACTGTCGAGACCCCGTACAGCGAACCGAAATCCTAACTTCATAGGTGTTATGTTTTATTCATATCACACTAAAATTGAATGTTAACATATTTTATGATACTTCTGAACGAATGTTGACATGTAGAACGAGCGAGCTCACTTCCGGTTAGACCTCTAAAACATTCTAGTAGAAAATGCAAATACAAATATTTTACACAAGATTCTCCAAATCAACCACACTCTTGATATATATATATATATATATATATATATATATATATATATATATATATACACACACACACACACACACACACACACACACAGTCTGCTTCTAGTGTGGGTGGTCCGTATGTAGATCACCTATAGCGATGGACCTAGCGACGGTTTGGTCCGTCGCTATAGAACAAAAAATCGTCGTCGTCGCCATAGCACATAATGACGATTTTTTGTTCTATAGCGACAGACCGAATTGACGCTATAGGGGGTCCGCATGCGGACATATATATATATATATATATATATATATATATATATATATATATATATATATATATATATATATATATATATATATATGGATTCCCATCCTTGGCAACCGGTTACTACGTACGCTAAAGCAAGGCTATTTTGTTTAATGCTAATATTAGTATTAAATTTAATATTAATATTAGCATTATTAATATTAGAATTAATATTAATATTAAGTCTGATATTAATATTAATATTAGTATTAAGTCTACTTCTTTCCAACAACTTGATATATCTGAGAACTACCTACGAAATAGGTGGAAAGAAGTAGATATATCATATATCCTCCTTCTTTTTCGTAGGTAGTTCTCAAATATATCTAGTTATTGGAAAAAAGTAGACTTAATATTAATTTTAATATTAATTCTAATATTAATATTGCACTTAATATTAAATTTAATACTAATATTAGTATTAATATTAATATTAATATTAAAACTAATAGTAATATTAAAACTAATATTAATATTAATATTAAAACTAATACTAATATTATTAATATTAATGCTACTACTAATATTAATATTAATATTAGCATTAAACAAAATAGCCTTGCTTTAGTTGGGTTTTTCCCCTACCCTTAATTAAAAGCATTGTCGCTATTTTATTTCGCCTCTGTAGCAGCAGATGCGAAGTGGGCTATAAGGGCCGCTACAAGATGTAGTGGCTGGGAAAAAATTACTTCCAATCTCCATCCTTCATTATCACAATCAATGGCTAAGATCATGATTGTTAGAATAGTGTTCATGGCAACCGGTTGCCACGGACACTATTCTAACAACCATAATCTACACTGTTGATCGCGACATTGGATGGCACAGACTGAATTAGATTTTGTCCCTGCCGCGCTACAGCTTGTAATGGCAATAATATAGCTTGTATCGGCACGAAAAATTACTCATTTACCCTTCATTTGTTTATTTGCTACACTGCCTACCTGTGACGCCCCCAAATCCGGGTTCCTCAAACCTCAAATTCGGTACTCACAATACATCATACATATCACATCTAACTACCCATTCGTTATAATTTACATCATTCATTAAATTTCATTAATAAAAACATGCCTTAAATACATAATTGTAACATCATCCTAGGTTGACTAACCTTAACATTACATGCCCTGTATTACAAAGGGCTTAAACCAAGATATAATATAATATGCATCATTACACAATTGATTCTACTCAGTCGTCTTCGTTTTGCCTTTATCCTTCTTTGAACATTCGGCTTCCTTAGCTATAGCTGAAATATTTTATTTAAGGGTGAGCAACTAGTTTGCTCTGTAAGTTAAAGTGTTCAATAAAAGATATAGAAGAATCTGGAATTTCAACTATATTCAAAAGATTGTGAAATAGCTAAACAATAAATCATTTTCAATAACAATAATTTTCTTAAATTTCAAACTGAATAACATATCAAAAATGAAAGAGTTAAATTCTTTCAAAGATTCAATAATTTTCAATAGATTAAGAAGAAATAGCAATACCGCAACAATATTCAATAAAGTGGGGTATTCCTAGATTTCATGCTAAGTGATCACAAATGGATCAAGAACTACTATAGGAATTATCAGTTAATTAATATTAAATTACCTCAAGAGTATAAGTTGACTGTAAAGATTAAATCACACTCTTCTACGAGTACATGAAGTGATCTGCCTCATTGTACCCGTAATTTTGCATAATACTCAAAAATAGCGCGCGAAAGTTCCACTTTTTATAAGGGTTGTTCATCTCATTCTTACATTATGAGTCTGTACCATAACAATATAGTTTGGATTGCTTTCAAAGAAATGCTATGATTTCAACATATAATATACATATTAATCTAGCCAAAATAAATGGCATAAATACTTCAATAACAACTTAGTTCAAATAATAAAACGATTCATCAATTACTAGCCTAGCCGAAACAACTAGTTGAGACATGACTCATAAACAGTTCATGAATAAAAGAATTTTAAATTATTTCGCAGTTCGAGTAATAGAACATGAAATCAAATGCACTATGTGCGAATAACAATAATCATTATGGATGTGAATAACCAATAATAATTATCCACTAATCATGCTTTGAAATTAATAACTCAAGTTGAGTTTGAAAACTTGCCTCGGTTGATGACTACTGCTACGCAATTTAATTTAACTTTTTTATAAAAGACTTATCATTAATAAGATCGATCTCTTAACCAACATCACATATCTTACTTATAATACATTTATTCCATAATAGTTTATCTAACATGTAATAGCATAATCAAACATTTGATACTACCAAAGATCATTAGTAATATTATCGTACTTTGATAATATTTCAATCACTGTATTATATACATTATGATTTAACACTTAATCTTTCATTTTATAAGTTCTTCTTTATAATCCAGCAAGCTTAATACTAATACGCCTGACTGAATACTAATACGGCAAACCGAATACAAATATGGCAGACCGAATACTAATACGACAAACTGAATACTAATACAGCAAACCGTTTTCCCTTTTCAGCATATTGAATTCCAGTTCAGCTTGCTATATAGCATATTAAATGTCCGATTCAACATACTATATTCTTAACTTATTTTTATTATTTATCTTAAACTCTCGTCTAGTATTATTAATTATTTAATAATATTTTATTCCTTTTTAAAATTTATTAATCACTTAATAATATTTTATTCATTCCCAAGTATTATTAATCATTTAATAACATCTTACTCACCTCATAATATTATTAATCATTTAATAACATTTCAAATCCAAAAAATATTAATTACTTAATAATATCTTAAACTAATATTATTAATCTCTTAATAATATTTTAATCATTTATTAAACCAATAAATAATTTATTTTAATTGTTTATCATTTACTAATTACTTTATTTAATAACTCTAAAATGCCATAACTATAATATTTCATCAACAAGGACCAAAATACCCTCTACAAATCTGATCTCATCATATTTAGGGTTTCTAAGTTATAAAATTATACTTTTTTCATTTATGACATCACATAACTTATTATTCTTATTTATTCATAACTCAAACATATCCATGAAAAATACCAAAACAGTTCAAAAATTCTTATTTTCTGGAAAATATCATTACATGGTATCATCATGAGGAATATATAATTTTTCTAGAATTTTATGGATGTCATTTACTATTTTTAAAACGACCAAAACGGTCAGATCTTGCAACATTTTTCATAAATCGAAACTTTATCCAACAATTATGAAATTTTCAGGGTACGCTCTTTCCATGATACTTTACATTGAGTAAAAATTTCATAATTTTTGGAGATACACACAAAAGGTTATTCAAGTTTACTTTTAAAATAGTCCTTTCTTGTAAAATCCGTAACTTTCATTATACTCATCCAAAATCGCCATCTTTGGGCTGGACCTCAATAACTCATCATAATATCATACCAAATATTTTTAGAATTTTCAAAGTAAAGAAAAAGGACGAAAATACCCCTACAAGAAACAGGCCAACAGTTGTCCTTTCCTTTTTCTTCACAAACTAGACTGTTCCGACCAAAACAGCCACCATGGCTTGAAAAATCAATATTTTTGAGTGCTACCACTTGAATTTAAAAGATAACTCACATATCTAGCACCCCTATTTGTGACGGCCCTGAATCCGAGGTTTCGAATCACCGCGGATTCGGTTTGATCATTCTAACACTAATACTATATTTTTGGAAGATATAAACATAAATTGTTTATACAATACATTACACACTAT
This sequence comes from Panax notoginseng, assembly GCA_016801055.1. Lineage (NCBI taxonomy): Eukaryota > Viridiplantae > Streptophyta > Magnoliopsida > Apiales > Araliaceae > Panax > Panax notoginseng. The sequence goes on along the minus strand of CM029022.1, from coordinate 152,444,150 downwards.
TCCCCCAAGGTCGAGTAACCTTAACTTAGTACACAAATCATAACTTATTTAACTTACAATAACATTATTATTATTATCATACAATACTATTACAAAACTAATCGCGCACATTAACTTTAAGCTGGAACTGTCTTTAACCTTTCCTTGTATCTGACGCGTTCGTCTTAATCTGCAATGTTTTATCATGATATAGCAAGTGTGAGCATAAAAGTTGCCCAGCAAGTTTAAATTCAATAATATAACGATATATCATAATTGAAAGGGTCAGAATAATAAGCTGGCTATAATTCAACAATATAATTGTGAACTAGCAGGAACAAATTTATGACTGAACAAGTATTATACATGAACAAATATATCTGAACCAACTGGTAATGAAGATGATCAGCCTTTTATACCTGACTTATACATGCAATATGTACAGAGTACAATTCATGGCAACCAGCAATGATTAATCATAAGCTTATCCGAATGAAACACTCTTAGTAGAGTTAAGTAAAAATAAACTTGCCTTAACCGTTGATTACCGCTACGCAATTTATAACGCTTTATCCGAAGACCTAATATTAGTAATATAGATCTCCAATATTAGAATAATATCATCACAATATAAAACTATAATATATATATATATATATATATAGAATAACCTAAACACATAGCACATAACCCTATCAGTCTATAACACACATAAAACTTAGTATCAGGTCAAACTATTTCAGTCTGAGTTAAATTCGATAAAAATTCTAACGTCCCGACGGTCTAATCAGACTTTTATTGAGTTTAAGTTCAATTAAACTCTAACTAAACACTTAACAATTATCTCAAATAATTTTAATATTAGTCAAAATAATTTTCACAAACTCGTAATAATTTTTAAATAATTATTACTATTTATCGTAAATTTTCAATCATTAAAATCGTATTTAAATAAATTAATTACCACATAATTCTTTTATCATTAATATTTACATATTATCAAATATTAATGAAATACATGTCATAATATTATAATATATTTATAATATCACAATATATTTTTAATACCTTAAAATCATATTTATATGATTTTTAAACACTTAAATCTATTATTCGATAATTGCTTTTAATATTAAATATTAATATTTTCATGACAAAATATCAAAAGTTATTTTTTATAACTTAAAATATTTTTATAACACTTAAATCATTTTTATATGATTTATAAATCATTAATTCTATTTTTTCATAATTTATTTAATATATTTATTAAATAAACTAATTATCATTAATATTAATTAATTAATGAAATTCATCACAAAATATTAAAAGTCACTAAAAATAACTTAAAATATTTTCTTTTACCGTAATATTATTTTTCATGATTTTTCATGCATTAAAATTATTTTAAAATAATTTATTTAATATTATAATTAAATAAATTAAATACCATCTATATTCCAAAAAATATTAAATATTTATGAAATATACTCAAAATAATTAAAAACTATTTTTTGGACTTTAAAATAATTTTTCAAAATTTATTTTGTATTTTTAATAATAAAAAACTATTTTTCTTTAATTATTTATTAAACATAATTAATTTTCGTAATTAAGTGTCGCTAAAGGTATTTTAGGATACCTTTAGCGATACAAGCGTCGCTAAATGTGTTCTTCGCGTGTTCTTGAGCTGCCCAAAAAATGCATGTCAGAGTTCGAGGGGCTTGGTTTGACCATTGATAGATATGTGATCAATAGGTTTTTGGACTTTCTAAAGGGTCAGGAATGTAGTTCTTACGTAATACTACAACCTTAAATCAATACCATGGCTAAAACACATAACAACAGTGAGATTCAAGCCACACAAAACTTGTCAGACACTGTTCTTCAATTTCTGGGTTTTCCAGAAATTGAAGAACAGTCGAGGTGTCACATTTGAGCCTTTGGATCTTTGATGTCTAGGCTTGCTAAGTATGATTTATTGGCTCAATCATGAAGTAGGGATGTCAGGGAAGAATTCTGTAACAATAGATCATCATAACAACATTACACATGACAGATCTGGGCCGGTCAGACTAGTGGTCTGAAATTGTTCTTGAGGAAATCTGGGTTTCCCAAATTTCTTCATAAGGCAGTCGATCAACGCTCGTTTGACCTTAATTATCTTCGATTATATTGTTATTCTAGGTGATCTAATACCATACATGGGTAGTCCATATACCTGTTTACAACAGTAAAACAACAATATAGCTAAAACCAACAAACTCAGTAAGATCATGGCCAAACAAAACGTTGTCAGACAACATGCTGAGTTTTGGGTTGCCCAGAAACTTACTCCTGTGATCGGTCAACGCTGTTTAACCGATCATAACCTACAATTTACACACGATCCACCCCTGATTCCACTTGAAGAACAAAGACCACATGGCATACTACAAGTTATAACTCTTAAAGCATATAAACAATAAACAGGAAATGATCTATGAGCCCTGACATTCGGCTGTCAGGCCATGTTCTAGGGTTCATAGTCAGTTTCAAAAAAACACGATTTCGTGCAACTAGATGTTATGGATCTGGGTTTTAACAACCCAGATCACTAAAAGACACCTTAATACCTAACTTTAAACAATCAATTACAACATCAAACATCAAATCATAAATTTTTAAATATTAGGGTTCTTACCTTCTTAAACTTTGATTTTGGATGCTGACCCTTAAATCTGTTATAGTAATGCTAAGAGATGATTAAGGCTTAGATTCTCTCTATCTCTCTTTCTAAATCTAAAATTTTCTAGTGAGAGAAAGTCTTGATTATTTTGACAAGTAAAGTGAATAACTTTACTTACTTGTCTCTTTTTATTTTGGATTCAATGAACTAAGTTGATAGATATAGCTGCTGATTTAGAGCACATGGCTGAGATTTCTTTATGTCCCAAAGTCAAAATAGTTGGTGAACTACTAACATTTGGAAAGATTTGCACTCTAGCTAAATAATAAAAAAATGTGACAAAGGGCATTCTAGTCATTTTGCTTCTAATTTAATTCTAAAATTGTCATTAAATCAAACCCTTAGGGTTTAGGATTTAACCCTTAGGTTTTGAAAAATTTGATTTTTGGATTTCCAAATTTAGGTTTTAAAAATAAAAATTTAATATTTCTAAATTATAATTAGAATTTTCTAATTATATTAAAATTTCTTAATCACAAATTAAATCTTGCTAATTAGGATTAATATTTCCTAATTAAAATCGCTAATTTAGCAATTAGGGTCGTAATTGGTCATTAGGGTTTACCACCCACGAATTAGGGTTTCTAATAGAAAATAATTTTTTTAAATTAGAAATTAAATTTCGTAATTAGATTAAGGTTTTCTAATTAATTATAACTCAAAAATTAGGATTAATATTTCCTAATTAACGTTAAAATTATTAAATTAACACCTAGGTTTTCCCTAATTATAGATTAGGGTTTCAAATCCCGAAGTTAGGATTTTTCTAAATTTGAATTTAGGATTTGCTAATTAATTAAGCTTTACCCTAATTAATAATATAATATATAGCACTTAAGAATTATAATTATCCTTTAAGTTTCCAGATTAGGGTTTTTAATTCTCGAATTAGGGTTTTGGTTTCTCGGAACTAAAATTAGGGTTTCTAGAACCGATTTTAGGGTTTCTTGTTAATCGCTAGGATTTTCTAACCGAACGTTGACGTACTTAATACATACTTAGGGTTTGTTACAGATATCATTTATCTGGTCAACCCTTGACCCTTAACCACATACTGTACACATATACACAGAACATATTCATGTATTTCCTTAATCTTGAATAATTCACCTAAATCCTTCAAAAAATTTTGAAATCCTCAAAATTCCTTCTCAAAAATATCAAACGCATACACTTATTTTCTGTCTAGGTTATAATTTTGAACCTTAAATCAATTAATTGATATTTTAAAAAATTTCCAAATTCTCAGGTTGTCACACTATTTGACGGATTGCAAAAATAATGTGTAGATTTCAAATGGTAGTTGATCAAAGTAGAAGAAAGTGAGGGTTTTCTAGCCTTTAAGAACATAGTTTCCATTTCTTCTTTTTTGATCAACATACAAGCACTTAAATGGTTAGATCCATACATGTAACACTTAATAATATTTAGATCAAAGGATTTGAGTTCAAAAACATTAACCCCCTATTTTGTAAAACAAACCAAGTAAAGAGGAAATAAACACATAGTTTTCATTTCTCCCTTTTTGATCAACTTGCAAGCACTCAAATGGTTAGATCCACATATGCAACACTTAATAGTATGTAGATCTAAGGATTTTGGGTTCAAAAGTATTAACTCCTCTATTTTGTAAAATAAATCAAGTAAAAATGACATAAACTAGTTTAGAAATTATACACTGATTTATGAGCTATCCTTCTTAATTTTTCCAAAGTAGGAGATGAATTTTTAGAGCATGAATTTCACATTTCTTCCCTTTCTTACCCCTTAGACCCACGGTTTTTCTCTTTCTACCTCTTTATTTTGTTCTTTTGCTTTTTTTTTCTAGAGAGAGAAAGTGAAAAGGTAAAGTAACTTCTTAGATGTTTAAAGTGAGATGGGTAAGTGAAATAGTGTAGATATAATTCATGTATGTATATTAGTTGTCCAACATTTCTCTCTCTTCATTATTTTTAATTTACTAGCACAATTAAACAATTAAGTGGCTAGATGGTGGAGTAACACATGAGGTAATGATTAAAGGTAATGATTAATATTACATGGGCTTTCCTCCTCCTATAGGCCGAATTTTTGGCAACCTTATCCTCTATTTCTAATTTATTTTTATTGCAAATATTTGCTTAGTATAATGACTAACAACTACTTCTTAAGCTGGGCTAAGTTTGGGTCACTAGATTAATTGTTTGGGCCATTTAATAATTCATTTGGGCTTTCTATTTTATTTGTTTGGGCCATGTAAAATATTATGGATTCAACACATTAATTTTACATTACCCTAATTATTGAATTAGAGTTTATATCCCACTCATTTTGAAAATTAAATGATTACTTACATAGATTTAATTATATAACTCAATTAAACTTTCTTTAATTAGGTTCACAATAATTAATAAATTGAGACAATAAAATTAATTTATTAGGTTAGTATATATTTTAAATACTAAAATTCTTTCATACTATAACCATTAGGTTATTTAATTTCCATACCTAATGTATAATTAGGTTATAAGACTTTCTTTTTAATTTTCTTTATATAAAAAATGAATATATACACATATTTACAACATATATATATATATATATATATATATATATATATATATATATATATATATATATATATATATATATATATATATATATATAGGGTCAGGATCAGGTAAGGGATCCCTTACTTTATTAAAATAAGGGACTTTTTTTTTTTGCTTTTTTTTTGCTTTTTTTTTTTAAAACAACTAAAAAAAAGTTTAATATTTTATGGAATTGAAATTTTTTCATAATACAGTGTTTTGAGTGTGATTTGGGTATGCATAACAAAACATGTATGTACAGGGGCAGACTGTACCACCACTTTTAGGTATAGGTATTTAAAACACGCCCAAAACATTGTATTATGGAAAAATTTCAGTTCCATAAAATATTAAACTTTTTTTTTTAGTTGTTTTAAAAAAAAAAGTAAAAAAAAAGCAAAAAAAAAAAGTCCCTTATTTTAAGAAAGTAAGGGATCCCTTACTTGATCATTTCTGTATATATATATATATATATATATATATATATATATATATATATATATATATATATATATATATATATATATATTTATTTACTAACATACATTTTTCACATAAGTCGTACCATATTTATCATCATTGATAAATAGTTATTATACTCCTTTAATCACATATTCACTAAATATATGACACAAAGTGTTCAATATCATAAATAAATAATTTAATATTCTTATTTCTTGGCTTTCCTTTTTGGTCCACTAATTCACTAATTCAACTAGCCTTAATTATATTATACATTCATATAATCATTTTATATAAGTCATATCAACTAATCACTTAAGGATTTTAAATCTTTTTATTTACCATTCAAGATATGTTAATTTTCAACATAAACTTGTCTTACTTTTCTTCAATCAATTAATTAGTTATTCATATTTGCTTCATTTACATTTCTTAGTCAACTTAAAATAAATAAATGGACTAACTTGCTTAATTCATATCACATATGTTCAAAGTAAATAAAAAAAAAATTATTCGTAAAAATATACTTATATAATAATATAAAATTCTCGTTCTTTACATTCTCCCCTCCTTATAAGTATTCCATTCCCGGAATCACTATTACTGTATGCTCAAATTATGTCTATACTTAGACTCTTATTTATTAATCAAAAATTATTACCCTAATATAAGTATTACTTTGCTTCTTCTTGCATTTACTCTTTTCCACCATATTCGGGGCAGAAAATCTTATACTTAACTCAAGTCTCATTCGTCTTCTCATTGCTCATAATTACCTAGTATATTTAGGCATTAACATCTTCCTCATAATAGAATTCCTTTAATATATCAAGCAACTTGTGATTTCCCTCATTCTACTTTGGAACCTCTAAGGGTTAACATAAACCACTTAATATACGTGTTTTCTTTTAATAACTTTTAAAGTTGTATCATCAATTCCTTCATACCAACCAATGACACTAAATTGCGACTCATATCCGTAAATAGACAACACCTCACAGCGATATCTATCAAATAGGACGTGCATAATTATATTACTAAGTGGAATCTTACCTGTCACGACTTCATATGCGACCACTGCATCCTGAACTGTTATGTTAAACGTACGCATCGTTGGTCTTCCTGGCTGAGATGATCCTTTGATCATCAGTGTCCCACTGCTATTTCTTTTGTTGTTGCTTCCTTTGTCTGCATTCTTCTTTGGATAATTACGGACAATTGGGAGAGATGTGTCCCTCCTGACCACAGTTAAAGTACACGCCTTTTCCCTTGAAATTCAGATAAGGCACACTTAGAAGGGGGGTTGAATAAGTGTGAGAACAAATTATGACCAAGTTTTGAACTTAAATTAAACTACAGAATTCAGCCTACAATATTAATGAATTTAGCTTACTGGATAAATATAGCCTACTGGATTGAGTCTTTGATTTGAATGAAAATAGCTTGCTGAATTTATATCTTTGTAAAAATACTAAGTATTAATATTTTTCTTAAGATAATGAAAATATTCAAGTTTTAATTATCAATACAATTAAATAACTTTTGTGAGCAAATAATAAAATGAACACCAAGATTTTTTACGTGGTTCAGTTATTACCCTCTATAGTAAGAGCATAGTCCACGTCCAATACCAACTAGAATTGGAGACTCACTTTATTTTTTAAATTGACTCCTTTTACAAAATAGATTCTTTCAATACTTGAATTACCAAAATTTACTTGAGCACTTTTACTCCTTGTGCACCAATGCACTCCTTAAGCACATATGCTTCCTTGAACCTGTTTGTAAATAATTCTTAATCCACCCGGATTAAATACCTTTAGACTACACTTAGTCTAAATAAAAGGAATTACAAATATAGAGGTCTAATAATCAAAGAAAATAAATAATTTAACAATGTAAGGCTCAACTAATGAATGCAATGGTCAAAGAGTAAAGAGATATCAGCAATTTAGAGCTCACGAAAATTCGTTGAAAATAATCTGAATTTTAATTGCAGCAACCAAGTAATTGCACCAAAATAATTTTGTAGTTTCTCAAAGTATAACAGTGCAGTATGTAATTCGCGTGTTCATAAACTGATATATCCCAATTGAATTTATAGCCTTAAGATATTACTGTTGCAAACAAATTCCGTTCCAAAGAATATCTCTCAAACACTCAACATTTGATTTCCGTTAGAGTCAAAACAGTTCATACCAATCCATGTAAATCTTCGGATAAAATAAATCAGGCATTTTTATTTGTTTAACTACTTCAAAGATAATCGACTAAAGTGATTTGAAAATCAATTAGTGACAGTTCCGTAATAATCACCACATGTATACATATCACACTGTTTTGAAACAAGGCACTTTGGAGATATGAAAGAATGTTAGTTCCATAATTTTTGCCAAGTGGTATCCAAAAGATATTAATTACTTTCAAGGATAATCATTATCAAGACTCTTTGTAAAACAACAGTCACAACTACTTTTTATCTTTCCCAAGATTTTTGCGTTCAAGAGATATGCACGACACTATACATATGATGCCCATTAAAACTCCCAACACGTGTATCATGCTTATTTAACTATCCCATTGAATTAGGACTATCTTGGGTAATAGAGTAATGGATACATTTAAATTCTTCCAAGATTATATCACACACGGTGGTACCCATATATACACTAACCACTTAAATATCAATTAATTTTGCAAATCTCAGATAATAAAACCAGTTAACATTTCATTATAAAAATTCCTCTTAATTTTATGGATGCATAAAATACTTATCATATTAAATGCACATAAAATGTCCTTCAGCCTTGAATTAAAAAATCAATTATTTGCAATGACCTTACATTAAATCTTAGGACACAAATGTCTTCAATCACTTTCAGACAATTAACCAAAAATCCTCTTGTCAATTTCCTAAAATTTCATAGTAAAGAATTTAGTATAAAGATGAAGTTATCACCAGAACATCAAGTTAGAATATGACCAAGTCAATATTCTCCCCCTTTTTGATGATGACAATAAAAAAATGAAGCTCCCCCTAAATTCAATTCATGCATATATTTATAATTTCAAAGATTTTAAACTAATATTAACCATCATACTTTTTGTTAAGCATCATTCAGAACCCACAGATATGTTAGTTTTTACATTCCAGCAATTTAATATATAACAGATACTAGACATTAATCAAAAAATATTCAATAACAGATTATCCCAAGATTTAATCAAAAAGTCTAGTGCAGGATGGATATCAAAGTCTTAAAACAAATAAATAACAGAAAATAATAGTCTTAGAGCAACCAGTAGCAGTTATGTCTCCCCCTTTGTCATCAGTCAAAAAAGGTAGAAAATCAATCAATATCTTCAACATTTGCCTTGTTCACAAGACGTCTAGTAAAATACGGACGATTAAGAATACAATGAAGTTTCTCTTCAAAGGAAAAATTATCAGGAAAGCTAGGGGGACGAGGAATAATTGTAGCATTAGGTAGAGGAAAATCTATAAAGTCACCAACATAATTGTGACAACCTCAAAATAGGTCCATTTCACCCAATTTATTCTGAGTTGTCAAATACATGGTACAGAAAATAACTATAACTTTATTACAATAATTGTCGTGCAGAATACAACAACACATATGCTGTGAGTTTTGATACAAATTTATACCAACTGTGACTCTCATCCCAACCTTGGATAGCACGTCACAATGGCACCTTACATAAAGGTACAGTCAAAAACTATTTTAGAAACTAGAATCGTTGGGAAGTGCTCAAGGAAACCTTCGTACATGGGAGGCCATGCGTCTAGGTTATGATAGATATCATATGTCCACAGAATTATCCTTGGTTGACCCAATCGACCCCAAAGAAAAACGAGAAGATTACTATCACATTCTTTCCAATGGTGAGTCTTCTCTTGACATATCAATATCTCCACTGTCTCTAATTGAGAATTATATTTCAAATAAACACCAAGATTATATAGGTAGTGCTCGTAGATATACTCAGCAAGTGGATGTGCACAACCCTGTCTTATGATGACACGAGGTTGTACGTCGTTAGATATCTTGTATGATAGTGACAAAACACCCTTCCAACGTTGTGTACACCTTACCCTATTGGATTCACCAAATATAACTACAAAATAAACTTTTCTATACTGCTTAGGGAGAACTCCACAACTAGAGACCACCGTTCTATTCCCTTGTTAACCCCGCTCGACCCAGCTACACTCTTATTACCTGAATGGAATTGTGAAGCAAAAAGGGTGAGCACAACTAGCCCAGTAAAGAATATCATGACTAAAAATAAATAAATTATCAATAGCCTTCATCAGTAGTAAATCAGAAATTTATAACATATGGTAGATAATAAAACTTTTCAACCATAGTTGCAGCGGAACGAGCAATCCATTAGAAGAGTCAAATAGACCATAAAGTCTATTATCTTCTCCATGTTAAAAATCTACCCACAATATTTTATCCCTGTAACATCAATCAACAGTTCTGGTCCACAATCATATGAATAACTCATAATCATAATTGTGATTCTAAATTCCTCTTCGCATCCAGGACGAAGATAATTTTCATCACATATCTTTACCTGAAACATCAAAGATCATGGTTATACCAAATAACAGTTCCTGTTCATAATCATACTAATAAATTCATCTTTGCATTACGGGCCAAAGATATTCATCAACAGTTCATCTTTGCACTACAGGCCAAAAATATTCAACAACAGTTCATTTTTGCACTATATGCCAAAGATATTCAGTAACAGTTCATCTTTGCACTACGGGCCAAAGATATTCAACAACAGATCATCTTTGCACTACTGGCCAAAGATATTAATATCTCAAAGAAATATATAATCATTTCAGAATTTATATAAACAATAATTATAACCATGTTGATCAATTCACCTTTGCACTTAAGCTAAAGATATTCAATTATAAATTCAATGGTCATGATCATACCAGCCAAAAATTCAACTTTGCACTACTGGCCAAAGGAAACCCATAGTCATGATCATACCAAAAATTTATCCATCTTTACACTTAAGTCAAATAGAAATATCATCATTAGGGTTATAAAAATGTTATATATAATAGTAAAATCAATATAATCAAAACATCTAGATTTAATCTCAAGAGTAATATTCATAAATCAACTATAATTTGGTTATAAAAAGAAACTAATTTTGTCATGAATAGTAACTCGTGAATAGTAACCCATGAATAGTAACTTCGTGAATAGTAACTCATGAATAGTAAACCCAAAACAAAAAGGTAAAAATTTCACAGTAAAATCCATACCAATATTTCGACATAACGATATTGAAATAACATTTCTTAAACTTATAAACAATTTATTTTAATTATTTACACTTTACTAAATAATGCATTTAATCATCCTAAAATTTCAAACTCATAAGATCTCATCGCCAATAACCAAAACCCTCCATCAAAAATCTGCATATACCTCATATAGGATTCTTAAGCCATAAAATCCTATTTTGCAATTTTCTTACTTCACATAACATATTTAATTCATTTACTCATAACTATTTAATTTTTATGAAAAATACCAAATCAGTATAAACAAATTTTCTTTTATGAAATTTAGTAGAATATAGTCCCATATTGAACATATATTTTTCTCAGAATTTTTAAAAATTATTTACTATTTTTCATATGGCCAAAACAGCCGAATATTTAGATATTTATCAAAAATTATACTTTTATCCAAAAATTCTGAAATTTACAGAGTATACTTCTATCATATACATGTACTCTCGATAAAAATTTCACCAATTTTAGAGTTAACCACAAGGAGTTATAAGCGGTTACTTTTAAAATAGTATTTCTTCATAAAATTCACAACTCTTAATCTATACATCCAAAAATCGTCATTTTTGGACACAATCAAGAAAAATCATCAAATTATCATTTCAAAATTTTTTAGAATTTTTGAAGATCAGAAAAATTACGAAACTAAAAAACATAGCAACCCTTAAAATTCCTTACTATCGCTTACCTCAAAAGAGCAGCACTTCTGACAAGATATCTGATATGACGCTGAAGAAAACTTGCACTGATGAATAGCAACTCACCAAGTATCTAAATATTCACAAAATACACTCGATAATCTAGAGAGAAAAAGAGAGAAAACTTATAAATTCTAGTGTGATTTTCAATTCTAACTAAGCCCTCTATTTATAGAAAAATGTTAGCATGTCGAAGCAGACCTAACCTGCTACCTGATGGCTTTACCTGCTACTATTCCACCCACCAAAAATCAGCCATCTTCCCCAACAACCAAAAGTGGGGCCCACCCATTTCTAGAATTTTCTACCAAAATTATTTATAAACCTAATTTCTGAATCAGTCACCTCTTTAAATTCATAACAAATTATTCGTTCATTTTTAACGGTTCAAAATTTGTGAACATATACTCAACTTATATATGTATAACATATCCAAAAATCACAACGATCCAACGGTCAGATTAAAAATTATAACTCACACAATAAAGCTGTAAGAACACTGATTTGATCTTTTAATACCTCCAATCCGACAAAATACTGATAAAATACCTCAACATTAATTCCTTCATTTATAACCACATAAATAAATCCATCATTTATATCCACATCAAATAAATATTTCATTATCCTATAGATCAATAATTAATTATTCACAAATAATATTATAGAATCACAATAATGACAACCAGTCAGTTCCCAGGAAAGAGGGGGCTTTTCGATAAGGATTTTTCCTTACTGGCGCGCAATTAGGTGACCAAACCTCTCCTTGACAGAACTTTCTAGACATTGCCAATAATGCTATCTAATAATATTATTCAAATAATATGAACTATTGATCTGATAATGGAGATACTGTGCAGTGACAATTATTGAAACAACAATAATTTAAAATATCAATGCAGTAATTATTGATTCAATAAAATAAAATATTGAACAGAAATTACTGTAATAATTATTGAGTAGTGCCTTCTCACGTAGGAATCAATAATTGAAAAAAATACTGTGCAATACCGTGTGCTACTGTGCAACTACGCGTATTAATGTATTTTAACCACCAGGTATTTCAACAGTGTTAACGGTAACAACTACGCCATTATTTATAAAAACTCAAATTTGTCATTTTCTTCATCCGACAGTCATTCTTTTATGGGGCCCACAAATGGCTGCGCCGTCGTATGAATATTCCCCGACAGAAAGAATATTCTACGACTAAACGAATATTCTTCGACAACAATGAATATTTTATAACCACTTGCGTATTTTGAAAAAAAATTTCATATATCACCCTTAACTTTAACTTTTTTTTAATTTAACCATTTACTAAATAGTAATTATAAGAAAAATTGAATACTTTTATTTCATAAAATTCGGGATCTTACAATCTCCCCTCCTTATGAAATTTCGTCCCCGAAATTTACGTACCTAGTATTTCGAAAAGTTGAGAATACCTTGCTTTCATTCCAGATTCTATCTCCCCGGTCACCATGATTTCTCCATTGCTCATCTCCCGTGATAACTGTTGGGGTTTCGATGCAGAAACGCACAGCGAAAATTAAAATTTAAAGTAATTTCGAAACCCTAAAACAGGATCCATTCGAAAAATAATTAATTCAGTGGTAAGAAATTATACCGATTGTAAAAGCTAGAATCGATGCGGTCGAATCTCCAACGCAATTCAAACGGACTGCGTCTCTACGGTATCCACACGAACGCTCCACACGAATCGTCCTACGATCTGCAGAAGAAGGAAACGCGGTACTAGCCACCAAGGATGAGGATTTTTAAACTGTTTTTCTCTAGTCTCTCTCTAAGAGCGGCTATAGTTTTTTGTTTTGACGTAAAACCTAAAGTGACTGACATACATCATATATATAGCAGTTAGGAGGAATTAATCAAAACCTAATGTTATTAAAATCCAAATTTATATATATCTTAATTAAGTCTTACTTAATTAATATACCTATATATAAATTATCCTATTAATTTAAATTCGTAATTTAAAATTATATCAATCATATTGAAATATTTAAATCTTTACAATTCAAATTAATTTTCTGTTAATTACGTTCTTTGTGTGTGACCCTATAGGTTATTATTACGTTGGAAATAACCTTAAAATCATATTATAAAGTTATAAACGGTGAGCGGCATCTAGTAATGCATCACTGCTACCCAAGTAATAATAAGATCGATGATTCGATGCAACCTTTTCGTGACCAATGTTTCAATTTAATTTAATCCTTTTAACCTTAATATCCAAGATTAAACTCGAGTCATGGAATGTGTCATACTTTTCATAATTTAATCTGAGTTTTTCTTGATCAATGAGTGGACTATATGAAACAAATCATTATTTGAGCATGGCCATGCATTTCATAGTCCTACTCAATCAAGAGGCCTATTGATATCACCCCTAATATATAGGATGGTTAAATTCTATCTAGATCACTCATATTCCTCACACGATTCATGATGTACCCAATAATCACCTTTATAGTCCACCCTATTAAAGGTGACATTTGATGATATCAAAGTACATAAATTCTCGTGTAGTAATATAGTGATTTCATGTCGGAGGACCATTACATCATTGTCACTATGAGAATTGCTAATGACACTTCGCATTATGCTCCATATAGAATTCTCATGGTGGGTCTGTCCAGTACATCGTTCTCTAACAAGTACCTATGCATTGACTTAATATCTCATATATTTATGACCATTGAGATTTGGTCATCAGTCAATCAACATACTAGTCTCAATGCATCATTGTTGTCCCATCAACAATGATACTCGACTAGGGACATTTAAGAACAATGATACTAATTGTAATTATATAATCTCATGTTCAAGTCACCTACTAGAAACTATATAATTTGTATCACTATTCTAAGGAATTTTATTATGTTAACAATTATATTACACAGTAAATAAAACCATAATAAAACCATTTATTTATTCAATCAAATATAATATCAAAATGTTAAGCAATTATATCAAATAATTGGCCTATAGGGCATAAACTCTAACAGTCTCCCACTTGCACTAGAGCCAATCACTCATGTATCTAATACCCATGGAACTAATGTGACCGTCGTGCTTCTGCTGCGACAAAGCCTTGGTCAGTGGATCTGCAATATTATCATCTGTTGGCACTCTTCCTATATGTATATCTCCTCTGTCAATGATTTCACGGATGAGATGGTACCGCCTAAGTATATGCTTGGATCGTTGGTGAGATCTGGGTTCCTTAGCTTGTGCAATGGCTCCATTATTATCATAGTATAGAGAAACCGGATCAACAATGGTTGGAACAACACGAAGTTCAGTGATAAACTTTTTAATCCATACAGCCTCCTTGGCTGCACTAGAAGCAGCAATATATTCAGCCTCTGTTGTAGAATCAGCTACTGTCTCTTGCTTCGAACTTTTCCAGCTAACAGCACCACCATTAAGGCAAAACACAAAACCTGACTGAGACTTATAGTCATCATTGTCAGTTTGGAAACTAGCATCTGTGTAACCCTTTACTGCCAGTTCATCTTCACATCCATATACCAAGAATGAATCCTTAGTCCTTTTCAGGTACTTAAGGATATTCTTGACTGCTGTCCAGTGACCTTCACCTGGATTCGACTGGTATCTGCTCGTTATGCTCAAAGCATACGAGACATCCGGACGAGTACATATCATTGCATACATGATAGATCCAATTGCCGAAGCATAAGGGATCTTTCTCATACGCTCCTCATCATCTTGTGATTTAGGACATTGGGCCTTAGAGATCTTTACACCATGAGTCATGGGTAAATTTCCTCTTTTCGCCTCTTGCATGCTGAACCGTTTCAACACTTTATCAATATATGTACTTTGACTTAGGCCGAGCATTTTTCTCAATCTATCTCTATAGATCTTGATACCTAAAATATAGGCAACATCGCCCAAATCTTTCATGGAGAAACATTTTTCTAACCATGTTTTTACAGCCTGTAAGGAAGGAATGTCATTCCCAATAATTAATATGTCATCAACATATAATACTAGGAATACAATGTGACTCTCACTAACCTTCTTATATACACAAGGTTCATCTTCACTTTTAATATAGCCAAATTCTTTGACTGCTTCATCAAATCAAAGATTCCAACTCCGAGAGGCTTGCTTCAATCCATAAATGGATAGCTGCAGCTTACATACCTTTCCAGCATCCTTTGGAGTGACAAAACCCTCAGGTTATGTCATATACACATCCACAAATAGATTTCCGTTAAGGAAAGCAGTTTTGACATCCATCTGCCAGATTTCGTAATCATAAAAAGCTGCAATAGCAAGTAAGATCCTGATGGATTTAACCATTGCCACTGGAGAAAAGGTTTCATCATAGTCAACACCTTGAATTTGTTTTAAACCTTTTGCTACCAGTCGGCCTTTATAGGTTTGTACATTACCATCCATGTCGATTTTCTTCTTGAAAACCCACTTGCACCCGATTGGTTTTACCCCTTCGGGTGGATCAACCAAAGTCCATACTTGGTTAGTATACATGGAGTCCATTTCAGATCTCATGGCTTCAAGCCATCTCTCAAAATCTGGTCCATTCATAGCTTCTTGGTAGGAAGCAGGCTGATCCTGATCTATGAGCATCACATCACCGTTTTGAGTCACAAAATATCCATAATATCTCTCGGGCTCTTGGCGTGTCCTACCAGATCTATAAATTCCTTGTGTAATTTGTGCAGGTTCACTTTCCACAATTTCTTGTGGTTCCTGCTCACGTTCCAACTCAGGTTCAATGATATTTTGTGGTTCTCGAATTTCTTCGAGTTCTACTTTCCTCCCACTGTTTCCTTTAGAGACAAATTCTCTTTCTAGAAAAATACCAGTTCGAGCAACAAACACTTTATTCTCAGAAGGTTTGTAGAAATAATACCCTTTTGTTTCTTTTGGGTATCCCACAAAATTACATTTGTCAGATTTGGGTCCGAGCTTATCAGAATCCAGACGTTTTATAAACTCCTCGCATCCCCAAATCTTCATGAACGACATACTAGGACGTTTCTCAGTCCACTTCTCATATGGTGTCTTCTGAACCGTCTTTGTAGGAACACGGTTAAGTGTGAATGCAGCTGTCTCTAGGGCATGACCCCAGAAGCTTATTGGAAGATCTGCATGACTCATCATTGATCGTACCATGTCCAACAAGGTTCGATTCCTCCTCTCAGACACACCATTCCATTGTGGTGTTCCAGGTGGAATGAGCTGTGATATAATACCACACTCCTTTAAAAGGTCATCAAAGTCTTGGCTTAAGTATTCACCTCCTCGATAGGATAGAAGGGCTTTTATGCTTTTGCCAAATTGGTTTTGAACTTCATTCCTGAATTCCTTAAACTTTTCAAAGGATTCAGATTTGTGTCTCATTAGATACACATATCCATATCTACTGAAGTCGTCAGTAAATGTAATGAAGTAATAAAAACTACCTCTTGCTAACGAACTCATGGGTCCACATACATCACTATGTATAAGTCCCAATATATCACTAGCCCGTTCACTGTGTCCAGTGAAAGGGGCTTTAGTCATCTTGCCTAATAAACAAGATTCGTATTTTTCATATGATTCAATATCAAATGAATCCAAAAATCCATCTTTATGGAGTTTTGATATGCGTTTCTCATTTATATGGCCCAAACGACAGTGCTAGAGATATGTCGGATTTGAATCATTTGATTTAAATCGTTTTGTGTTTATGTTATAGATAGGCATTTCCAAATCAAGAATATAAAGACCGTTAAACAATTGTGTAACACCATAACAAATATCATTTAAGTAAAACGAACAACGATTGTTCTTAATTATAAATGAAAAACCTTTCTTGTCCAAACAAGAAACAGAAATAATGTTTTTCCTTATAGCAGGCACAAAATAACAATCTTCTAATTCTAAAACTAGCCCAGTGGGCAAAGATAAATGATAAGTTCCTACGGCCAGTGCAGCAACTTTTGCTCCATTCCCAACTCGTAGGTCAACCTCTCCTTTCGCCAAAGTCCTACTCCTTCGGAGTCCCTGCACATTAACACAAATGTGAGAACCACATCCAATATCCAATACCCATGATGTAAAAGTAGACAAATTGACTTCTATAACATATATACCTGAATCAGAAGTCGTACTTCCTTTCCTTTTCTTCACTTCTTCCAAATAAGCATGACAGTTCCTTTTTCGGTGTCCAGGTTTTCCACAGAAGTGACATTCACCTTCTTTAGCCATCCCTCCTTTAGGTTTTAAAGCCTGTTTAGTTTTGGAATTGGGTTTGGCAACAGACTTAGATCCTATCTTCTTTTTGCCTTTCCAATTTCCCTTAGCATTCCCCTTTTGCACCATCATTATGGGAGCGGGTCCTGCCTTTTTTATGTTGTTCTCGGCAGTTCTTAACATGCTCAACAACTCAGTAAGGGGTTTTTCAATTTCATTCATAAGATAGTTCATAACAAATTGAGAGTAACTGCTGTTCAAAGATTGTAAAACAAGATCAGTTTGGGCTTCCGGAGTGATTGGAAAACCCAACCTATCAAGGTACTCAATATACCCAATCATTTTCAGCACATGTGGACCAACTGGATCACGTTCACCCATCTTGCAGTGATACAATGCTTTGCTTGTATCATACCTCTCCTGTCGAGCATGCCCTTCGAACAATTTCTTGAGATGCTCGATCATCTCATAAGCATCCATTAACTCATGTTGCTTCTGAAGCTCAGCGTTCATGGTTGCTAGCATGAGACAACTCACGTCCAGAGCATCATCTTGATGCTTCTTGTAAGCATTATGCTCCGCACGTGGTGCAGTGACAGCCGGTGCTGCAGGAATGGGCCCATCAAGGACATATAGCTTACGCTCTTGTTTGAGGACAATCCTCAAGTTCCTGTGCCAGTCAAGGAAATTAATCCCACTCAGCTTGTCCTTCTCAAGGACTGATCGTAGTGAAAGACTACTTGTGTTGTTGTTGTTTGCCATTAATATCTACAATTTATAAGTGCCAAAATAATAAGTCAAATTGCAGAGTTGATATTATGTAATTGATAATAGTACATTCAAAATATACCTCTCACTATTTTATTCAAATTAATAGCCCTCACCATTAATTCGGAAAGCATTTTCTATTAAATCTTTCTAGTGAGCCAAGATCCATATTTCATTATGACTTAAGTTAGCTTTGGCTAATCTCTTAAAACATAATTATTTAGGTAGACAACCCTTTGTCAATTATATCATGTGACGCCCCCAAAACAGGTCCAATCTATCCAACCCATTCTGAGTCGCCAAATACATGGTACAGAAAATAACTACAACTTTATTATTACAATTGTCGTGCAAAATACGACAACACATATACTGTGAGTTTAAATACAAATATTGTCATCTAGACAGTATTCATACTCAATTAAGTCCTCATTATACTTATTGATACACTATTTTACAAAATAGTGAGGACTACTAAAACAACTGTCTTGAACCATCATTCCACACCCCGACTAGTACTCGCTACATTCTCGCCTCCTGAGAAGAAAATGGAACAACAAGGAAAAGGATGAGCTCAACTAGCCCAGTAAAGAATATTATGACTAAGATAATATACAACAAATTATCGTTAGTCTTCAACAGGGAAAAATCTAATAGAATACAATAGACAACAAATTTTAAATCAATAACTGCAGCAGAAACAACAAACCATTAGAAGAGTCAAGTAGAGAATGAGTTCTACTATCTTCTAAGATTTAAAAGTCCATCATCAATATTTTATCCCTGTAACAACAATCAATAACCATCTTTAATCAAATATTTATCTTTGCACTACAGGCCAAAGATATTCATTTGTATCACCAGTCGATCATGTTCATCTCAACACCTGTTCATCTTTGCACTACGGGACAAAGATATTCATCAGAAATCATCAATCTTTGCACTACAGGCCAAAGATATTCAATTATATCATCATTTAGGACTGAGGATGATGAAAAATATTTTAAAGGAAACGAATCCAGTGAAACAAAATAATAAATTTCTCCTAACGGAGTTTCAACAGATAAGTCAAAGTCTAATTTCTCCGGAGTCAAGTTTAAACGTTGAGCACAAGTAGGAGAAATAAATGAATGGGTAGAACCGGTATCTAATAAGGTATATACTTCGCAAAAATTTATAATTAACTAACCCGTGCTAACTTCGTTCGGGTTCCTCGCATTCTGACCAGTCACGAAAAATGCTCTTCCAGGAACCGTTGACTTTGACTTTTCTGGGACAACTTTTTGAGTCACCACCCCCGTTGGACTTGGTTTCGCTACAGTGCAATCTCGAGCGATATGTCCTTCCTTTCCACAGTTATAACATACCTTAAACTGTTGTGGGCAGTTTGGGCTGATATGTCCTTCTTTTCCGCACTTATAGCATATGACCGGTGATCGCTCTCCTCCCTTGGAACCAGTTACTGCTCGTGCTGACGTCTTCGTATTATCATTGTTGAATCTCCTCTTTTTAAAATTTCCTCCCGACTCGCTTCTTCTATATTCATGGCCACGATTACCACCAGAGTGGTTGCCGTTCTTGTCCGTATTCTTCTTTCTCCACTGGTTATCGTTGTTCTGATGACTGCTGTCACCGGTATAATCCTGGTTGTGGTCCCTCGATTGACCGTACTCGTTATCTCGCTCTAATAATTGAGCCCTGTTGACAACATCTGAATAGAGAGAAAATTTATGAGAAATGAGATATTGACGTATGCCGGGTTTCAAACCTCTCAGAAACATCCGCGTCATACGTTCCTCATTCTCTACCAAATGAGGTGCAAACCTGGACAACTCTGCAAATTTCGCCTCGTATTGGGACACCGTCATGTTATTCTACTCCAGTCTAATAAACTCTACCTCCTTCATATGACGAATACTTTCAGGAAAGTACTTGTCATTGAATAGTTTCTGAAATGTCTCCCAAGACATGTTGAGTGCGGCTGGATGGGTACGCTTCACAGACTCTCACCGGTAGTCTGCCTCACCACGGAACATAAAGGTGGCGAATGGAACCTTCTGTTCCTCCGCACATCCCAAGACATCGAATATCTTGGTAATTTGCTTGACCCACGTCTCCGCCTTAATCGGATCCGGCTTTCCCCAGAATTCTGGTGGTCCCAACTCTTTGAACTGCTTGGCTGTGACAAGCCGCGCATTGCTATCATTTCCACCCGTATTTTGTACACGAGTCTCCCTCGTCTGGTTTTGCATGAACTGAAAAAAACTCCTAAACATCCCGTCGTTCATCGTCTGCTCAGTGGTGTTGTTTACAGGAGGAATATTGCCAGCCTGTTGCACGTTCTCCTCGTTGGTGAGCAAAGGTGTCTTCACGGTCTCATTTACTCCACTGTTAACATTCTCAATCGACATTCTCAAATACTGCCATAAACAAGGGTTAATTTAACAAATTAACAAATCACATAATATCCCTATATTATGACCGACCAACAGATAAGCTTAGGTAGGACATACTAGCGAAGGATTTACTCGTCTCTCTCCTCCTAGTTCTATTCCCCGATCTCCTCCAGAGATCATATCCCTAAGCTCTGATACCAACTGTGACGCCCCCAAAACAGGTCCAATCCATCCAACCCATTCTGAGTCGCCAAATACATGGTACAGAAAATAACTACAACTTTATTATTACAATTGTCGTGCAAAATACGACAACACATATACTGTGAGTTTAAATACAAATATTGTCATCTAGACAGTATTCATACTCAATTAAGTCCTCATTATACTTATTGATACACTATTTTACAAAATAGTGAGGACTACTAAAACAACTGTCTTGAACCATCATTCCACATCCCGACTAGTACTCACTACATTCTCGCCTCCTGAGAAGAAAATGGAACAACAAGGAAAAGGATGAGCTCAACTAGCCCAGTAAAGAATGTTATGACTAAGATAATATACAACAAATTATCGTTAGTCTTCAACAGGGAAAAATCTAATAGAATACAATAGACAACAAATTTTAAATCAATAACTGCAGCGGAAACAGCAAACCATTAGAAGAGTCAAGTAGAGAATGAGTTCTACTATCTTCTAAGATTTAAAAGTCCATCATCAATATTTTATCCCTGTAACAACAATCAATAACCATCTTTAATCAAATATTCATCTTTGCACTACAGGCCAAAGATATTCATTTGTATCACCAGTCGATCATGTTCATCTCAACACCTGTTCATCTTTACACTACGGGCCAAAGATATTCATCAGAAATCATCAATCTTTGTACTACAGGCCAAAGATATTCAATTATATCATCATTTAGGACTGAGGATGATGAAAAATATTTTAAAGGAAACGAATCCAGTGAAACAAAATAATAAATATTAAGGATTCGTATTTCAGCTATTCCATGTCCAAAAATACCTCATAAACAATCATAGTGGAGTAAAATTCAAGAATGATCAAAATATGGATACAATCAAAGCTAGTACCCAGAATAGATATTTTGGACGAAAAGAAGAAAATTTTATTTTTCGGTGAATTGTAACTCGTGAATAGTAACTCGTGAATAGTAACTCATGAATAGTAACTCATTTATAGTAACCCCGACATGAAAAGTTCCAAATTTGATAAAAAGTTCAGATCAATACTTCGCCATAATGATATTGAAGAAAATAATATCATTTAAGAAGAAATAACATCCCTTACCTCGGAAAGACGGTACTTCTGACTGGAATACTAGATATAGTGCTGAAGGAAACTTGCACCGTAGAGCAACACTCAAAGTATCAAATACTCACAAGAATACGCTCGATATAGAGAGAGAAATAGAGAGAAACTTGTGTTTCTGGTGTGATTTTCAATTCTAACCTAAGCACCCTATTTATAGAAAAATGCTTAGAACACCAAAGCAGAAAATTGAATATAATAATATTTATATTTACAAAATTGTCAAGCCCACCTCTTGAAATCTGATTTCAGCTCATTGCACATGTTTAATGCAGCCCACCAAGCAAAAAAAATGATTTTGTAAATAAGAATAATTAAAACTTCCAAAAATCAATTATTTCGGAACTTCAGAACTTCAATAATTCATAATAAATAGCCCTTTCATCAGAAAATTTGAATCTCGCGAGTTTTTATAGGAAATTCAATTCTCTACAACTTTGCAGAAGAAAGTTTTTCCAAATTCCAAACAGAAATTGACCGAAATCCACAAACGGACAATTTTACAGTCAATAATAAATTTTCGGTCAAGAATTGTGTCCACCAACACACAAAACATGTGTTAATCATTTAATGCCACAAAAATATTCTTCCTCCTCATATACTCATATATCCCACATTCATTGTAAAAATACCACCATCAATATATTATTAAAATAATATATTTAAATGAATTATTTTATCAGAAAAAAATAAAATATTAAATATCAACAATTGTCACATTAAAAATTTTCTCCATCTATATCCACATAAAATCAATATTTTCCTCATCATATAAATCAATAATTAATTATACACAAATAATATTACAGAATCACAGTACTGCAGCCAGGCCGTTCCCAGGAAAGAGGGGGCTTTCCAATAAGGATCTCTCCTTACTGGCGCGCAATTAGATGACCAAACCTCTCCTTAGACAGAACTTTCTAGACATTGCCAATAATGTTATCTAATAATATTATTCAGATAATATGAATTATTGTTCCGATAATAGAAAATATTGTGTAGTGACAATTATTAAAACAACAATAATATAAAATATCAACGCAGCAATTATTGAATCAATAAAATACAATATTGAACAGTAATTACTGTAACAATTATTGAGTAGTGCCTTCTTACGTAAGAATCAATAATTGGTGCAATACCGTGTGCTACTGTGCAACAACGCGTATTACTGTGTTTTAACCACCGGATATTCCAACAGTATTAACGGTAACAACTACGCCGTTATTTATAAACAACTTATTTTTGTCGTTTTCTTCATCCAATCGCTTTCCGTTATGGGGCCCACAAAAGACTGCGCCGTCGTACAAATATTCTCCGACAGTAAGAATATTCCACGACCAAGCGAATATTCCCCGACAACAATGAATATTTTATAACCACTTGCTTATTTAAAATATTTGCGCATTTCACCCATAACTAACCACATTAATCAAATCAACCCTTACTATTTCAAAATAATAAATAGAGGAAATTAAATTTCATTTATTAATAATTTGGGGTCTTACAACCTCCCCTCCTTATGAAATTTCGTCCTCGAAATTGACATACGTACCTGGTGTTTCGAAAAGATGAGGATACCTCGCTTTCATTTCCGTTTCCAACTCCCAGGTCATTTCCTCAATAGCATGGTTTTTCCACAAAACTTTAACTTGTGGTATGACCTTCGTGCGTAGGACATGCTCCTTCCTATCCAAGATCTTGACAGGTACCTCCTCGTACGTTAAGTCTTTGGCTATCTCGTCCGGTTCTAACTCAATAACGTGGTTCGGGTCATCCACATATTTACGTAACATCGATACGTAAATAACGTTATGAACACGTGACATACTTAGCGTTAAGGTGAGTCTATAGGCCACAGTTCCTACTCAATCGAGGATTTCAAATAAATCGAAGGCTTGAGCTTTCTTCTCTTCATCGACTCTTACTTCTAGAATAACACATTCTTGCGCCTTCTTCTTTATATTCATCAGCTCCAGGTCTGTAGCTTGAGCGATTTTAACGTTATCGATTAAAGTCGATTTTACTCGTATATCATTACGTGGGTCCCTAGAGTCATTAACTCTATCTCTATCATTTATAAATTATACAAAATAGGTCTTTGTGTTCAACAATATCGCACTCGTACTCGCATACGATCAATGCGTCAGCTACCACGTTTACTTTTCTAGGATAGTATTGGATGGTGTGATCGAAATCTTTCAACAGCTCGAGCCAACGTCGGTGTCGCATGTTGAATTCTTGGAAGCTCTTCTCGCATTCCTCGGTCCATTCGAAGTTTGTATCTTTTCGAGTCAGCTGAGTTAATGGAGTAGCGATTCGAGAAAATCCTTTTATGAATCTCCGATAATAACTAGAAAGCTACGTATTTCGATTACTGACTTAGGTTGCTCTCAACTGTTACTCATATCCCAATCTTGGATATCACGTCACAATGGCACCTATCAGTTACTACCATACGAATATGGCATCCCCTACGGAGAGTTTGGCTTCAGTGCATTCCACAAAGGAAGTCACCAGATAGAGGCTCGGGTACAAACTTCTACAGTTAGGTTTTTAACTTCTGAAGTTCGATAGGAGCCATTCAATATGAGATTTTAGAAATGGGTTTTGTACCAGATTCAAAGATGATACAAAATTCAATATCACGCGTAGGCCAAGAAATTCTTTAGGAAATACGTCAGGGATTTACTAACAATAGAAATATCATTCAAATCTGACGTATTTTTGTTCAAGTCCATAACATAGCTAAGAAAGCTTGACATCCGTTTTTCAATAAACGAATGACTTTACGGCTTGATATGAAAGAGTTTGACTTCAATAGTTTGGTTGCTTGAATTTGAATAACAGGTTGCTTAGGAATATGAAAACTAACAACCTTACGAAAGCAATCAATTTTAGCATGATGAGTAGTTAACCAATCAATTCCTAAAATCACATCAAAAGCAAGTATCTTTAAAGAGATAAGGTCAACAGGTAATGTGATGGTGCCAACTTGGATCAAACAAGATTTATAAACAGTGGATGTAACGAAAGTTTCTCTTAATGGAGTTTCAACAGATAAGTCAAAGTCTAATTTCTCCGGAGTCAAGTTTAAACGTTGAGCACAAGCAGGAGAAATAAATGAATGGGTAGAACCGGTATCTAATAAGGTATATACTTCGCAAAAATTTATAATTAACTAACCCGTGCTAACTTCGTTCGGGTTCCTCGCATTCTGACCAGTCACGAAAAATGCTCTTCCAGGAACCGTTGACTTTGACTTTTCTGGGATAACTTTTTGAGTCACCAGCCCCGTTGGACTTGGTTTCGCTACAGTGCAATCTCGAGCGATATGTCCTTCCTTTCCACAGTTATAACATACCTTAAACTGTTGTGGGCAGTTTGGGCTGATATGTCCTTCTTTTCCGCACTGATAGCATATGACCGGTGGTCGCTCTCCTCCCTTGGAACTAGTTACTGCTCGTGCTGACGTCTTCGTATTATCATTGTTGAATCTCCTCTTTTTAAAATTTCCTCCCGACTCGCTTCTTCTATATTCATGGCCACGATTACCACCAGAGTGGTTGCCGTTCTTGTCCGTATTCTTCTTTCTCCACTGGTTATCGTTGTTCTGATGACTGCTGTCACCGGTATAATCCTGGTTGTGGTCCCTCGATTGACCGTACTCGTTATCTCGCTCTAATAATTGAGCCCTGTTGACAACATCTGAATAGAGAGAAAATTTATGAGAAATGAGATATTGACGTATGCCGGGTTTCAAACCTCTCAGAAACATCCGCGTCATACGTTCCTCATTCTCTACCAAATGAGGTGCAAACCTGGACAACTCTGCAAATTTCGCCTCGTATTGGGACACCGTCATGTTATTCTACTCCAGTCTAATAAACTCTACCTCCTTCATATGACGAATACTTTCAGGAAAGTACTTGTCATTGAATAGTTTCTGAAATGTCTCCCAAGACATGTTGAGTGCGGCTGGATGGGTACGCTTCACAGACTCTCACCGGTAGTCTGCCTCACCACGGAACATAAAGGTGGCGAATGGAACCTTCTGTTCCTCCGCACATCCCAAGACATCGAATATCTTGGTAATTTGCTTGACCCACGTCTCCGCCTTAATCGGATCCGGCTTTCCCCAGAATTCTGGTGGTCCCAACTCTTTGAACTGCTTGGCTGTGACAAGCCGCGCATTGCTATCATTTCCACCCGTATTTTGTACACGAGTCTCCCTCGTCTGGTTTTGCATGAACTGAAAAAAACTCCTAAACATCCCGTCGTTCATCGTCTGCTCAGTGGTGTTGTTTACAGGAGGAATATTGCCAGCCTGTTGCACGTTCTCCTCGTTGGTGAGCAAAGGTGTCTTCACGGTCTCATTTACTCCACTGTTAACATTCTCAATCGACATTCTCAAATACTGCCATAAACAAGGGTTAATTTAACAAATTAACAAATCACATAATATCCCTATATTATGACCGACCAACAGATAAGCTTAGGTAGGACATACTAGCGAAGGATTTACTCGTCTCTCCCCTCCTAGTTCTATTCCCCGATCTCCTCCAGAGATCATATCCCTAAGCTCTGATACCAACTGTGACGCCCCCAAAACAGGTCCAATCCATCCAACCCATTCTGAGTCGCCAAATACATGGTACAGAAAATAACTACAACTTTATTATTACAATTGTCGTGCAAAATACGACAACACATATACTGTGAGTTTAAATACAAATATTGTCATCTAGACAGTATTCATACTCAATTAAGTCCTCATTATACTTATTGATACACTATTTTACAAAATAGTGAGGACTACTAAAACAACTGTCTTGAACCATCATTCCACATCCCGACTAGTACTCACTACATTCTCGCCTCCTGAGAAGAAAATGGAACAACAAGGAAAAGGATGAGCTCAACTAGCCCAGTAAAGAATGTTATGACTAAGATAATATACAACAAATTATCGTTAGTCTTCAACAGGGAAAAATCTAATAGAATACAATAGACAACAAATTTTAAATCAATAACTGCAGCGGAAACAGCAAACCATTAGAAGAGTCAAGTAGAGAATGAGTTCTACTATCTTCTAAGATTTAAAAGTCCATCATCAATATTTTATCCCTGTAACAACAATCAATAACCATCTTTAATCAAATATTCATCTTTGCACTACAGGCCAAAGATATTCATTTGTATCACCAGTCGATCATGTTCATCTCAACACCTGTTCATCTTTGCACTACGGGCCAAAGATATTCATCAGAAATCATCAATCTTTGTACTACAGGCCAAAGATATTCAATTATATCATCATTTAGGACTGAGGATGATGAAAAATATTTTAAAAGAAACGAATCCAGTGAAACAAAATAATAAATATTAAGGATTCGTATTTCAGCTATTCCATGTCCAAAAATACCTCATAAACAATCATAGTGGAGTAAAATTCAAGAATGATCAAAACATGGATACAATCAAAGCTAGTACCCAGAATAGATATTTTGGACGAAAAGAAGAAAATTTTATTTTTCGGTGAATTGTAACTCGTGAATAGTAACTCATGAATAGTAACTCATGAATAGTAACCCCGACATGAAAAGTTCCAAATTTGATAAAAAGTTCAGATCAATACTTCGCCATAATGATATTGAAGAAAATAATATCATTTAAGAAGAAATAACATCCCTTACCTCGGAAAGACGGTACTTCTGACTGGAATACTAGATATAGTGCTGAAGGAAACTTGCACCGTATAGCAACACTCAAAGTATCAAATACTCACAAGAATACGCTCGATATAGAGAGAGAAATAGAGAGAAACTTGTGTTTCTGGTGTGATTTTCAATTCTAACCTAAGCACCCTATTTATAGAAAAATGCTTAGAACACCAAAGCAGAAAATTGAATATAATAATATTTATATTTACAAAATTGTCAAGCCCACCTCTTGAAATCTGATTTCAGCTCATTGCACATGTTTAATGCAGCCCACCAAGCAAAAAAAACGATTTTGTAAATAAGAATAATTAAAACTTCCAAAAATCAATTATTTCGGAACTTCAGAACTTCAATAATTCATAATAAATAGCCCTTTCATCAGAAAATTCGAATCTCGCGAGTTTTTATAGGAAATTCAATTCTCTACAACTTTGCAGAAGAAAGTTTTTCCAAATTCCAAACAGAAATTGACCGAAATCCATAAACGGGCAATTTTACAGTCAATAATAAATTTTCGGTCAAGAATTGTGTCCACCAACACACAAAACATGTGTTAATCATTTAATGCCACAAAAATATTCTTTCTCCTCATATACTCATATATCCCACATTCATTATAAAAATACCACCATCAATATATTATTAAAATAATATATTTAAATGAATTATTTTATCAGAAAAAAATAAAATATTAATTTTCAACAATTGTCACATTAAAAATTTTCTCCATCTATATCCACATAAAATCAATATTTTCCTCATCATATAAATCAATAATTAATTATACACAAATAATATTACAGAATCACAGTACTGCAGCCAGGCCGTTCCTAGGAAAGAGGGGGCTTTCCAATAAGGATCTCTCCTTACTGGCGCGCAATTAGATGACCAAACCTCTCCTTAGACAGAACTTTCTAGACATTGCCAATAATGTTATCTAATAATATTATTCAGATAATATGAATTATTATTCCGATAATAGAAAATATTGTGTAGTGACAATTATTAAAACAACAGTAATATAAAATATCAACGCAGCAATTATTGAATCAATAAAATACAATATTGAACAGTAATTACTGTAACAATTATTGAGTAGTGTCTTCTTACGTAAGAATCAATAATTGGTGCAATACCGTGTGCTACTGTGCAACAACGCGTATTACTGTGTTTTAACCACCGGATATTCCAACAGTATTAACGGTAACAACTACGCCGTTATTTATAAACAACTTGTTTTTGTCATTTTCTTCATCCAATCGCTTTCCGTTATGGGGCCCATAAAAGACTGCGCCGTCGTACGAATATTCTCCGACAGTAAGAATATTCCACGACCAAGCGAATATTCCCCGACAACAATGAATATTTTATAACCACTTGCTTATTTAAAATATTTGCGCATTTCACCCATAACTAACCACATTAATCAAATCAACCCTTACTATTTCAAAATAATAAATAGAGGAAATTAAATTTCATTTATTAATAATTTGGGGTCTTACATATCGTATATAACTCCTGGATAGTTTGGTAAACAACAATTATTTTTAGTCCATCTAATGGTACCTACCAAACTCTATGCCTCTAAGTCCACAATCCTATTGAGATAACTTAGTTAAGTCGGGCCCAATGATTTTAACAGTTTGGATATCACAATTATCCTATCGCATCTTACCTAGATAAATAGGGTACTTTGCTTTGGCAAACCTACATCTATTGATTAAGGTCTTGATGAGTGTTATTCATTGGAAGGCATCTGATTTAGACTTAATAATTTAATGAGGGATTTTATTAATTAATTTAGATCTCACCAATTTTAATCTTATTAAGCATGCACATTATTTATCATATCATATCGCATACAAGCATAAATAAAGTGCAAAATTAAATGTGTCACAGTTATGGCACAATCCACTGTCAATCTTTTCAAGCTAATGAAAGATTAAAGGTCAATCTAAGGTGGTAAAAGATCTTAAAATAAATAGCTTCCTTGGATCTTCCTCAAGCATGTGCCTCCTCTCCATCATCATCTTTCATCGTGTTCTCCATCTTGACATCTTCATTGATTACAGATTATTACATGACATAAAGAAACCTCGAGTTACATTCGAGGGGATTTAGATGAGAAGAGAATATTACATTAGAATTTATAGAAAGGCACGACATGCAAGCCATATTTCAAAACCAAAACCACTAACCTATGGGTCAAAAGGCCATAACTGTGCAACATGCATATCACAATAAGCATATAAGAATTTATATAAAATTAAAGAAAAATATATAACAAATTGGGGTCACGACCATCGTGCGCAACGACGGGGGGGTCCAAGGGGGGGTCTCCCCCCCTGGCGGTGGTCCGGCTACGAATCTCTGAAACAGTTTCAGAATCATACATTTTAATCCACCAAAACACCCATAATAGCAAATCATATATGTCCAGTTTCGATTTAATCATATTAAAACGAATAACAGTACACCCAGAATTTATCATATATATCCAATTTCGATTAATCATATTAAAACGATTCTTCACGCTTCTAATCCGATTAGAATAGTTATATTGTTATTCCACCGATTAAAGATACGATTAACAATATCATCATATATATTACCAGAATACATATACAACGGAATATTATATATTCAATTTCATATCGGTAAACATGCATCATTATATATCATATATATCGAATACAATTAAAACACGTAATCTGAATTAATATTTTCGCAAGTAGCTCTGATACCACTGTTGGGGTTTCGATACAGAAACGCACAGCGGAAATTAAAATTTAAAGCAATTTCGAAACCCTAAAATAGGATCCATGCGAAAAACAATTAATTCAGTGGTAAGAAATTATACCGATTGTAAAAGCTAGAATCGATGCGGTCGAATCTCCAACGCAATTCAAACGGACTGCGTCTCTACGGTATCCACACGAACGCTCCACACGAATCGTCCTACGATCTGCAGAAGAAGGAAACGCGATACTAGCCACCAAGGATGAGGATTTTTAAACTGTTTTTCTCTAGTCTCTCTCTAAGAGCAGCTAGAGTTTTTTGTTTTGACGTAAAACCTAAAGTGACTGATATACATCATATATATAGCAGTTAGGAGGAATTAATCAAAACCTAATGTTATTAAAATCCGAATTTATATATATCTTAATTAAGTCTTACTTAATTAATATACCTATATATAAATTATCCTATTAATTTAAATTCGTAATTTAAAATTATATCAATCATATTGACATATTTAAATCTTTACAATTTAAATTAATTTTCTTTTAATTACGTTCTTTGTGTGTGACCCTATAGGTTATTATTACATTGGTAATAACCTTAAAATCATATTATAAAGTTATAAACGGTGAGCGGCATCTAGTAATGCATCACTGCTACCCAAGTAATAATAAGATCGATGATTCGATGCAACCTTTTCGTGACCAATGTTTCAATGTAATTTAATCCTTTTAACCTTAATATCCAAGATTAAACTCGAGTCATGGAATGTGTCATACTCTTCATAATTTAATCTGAGTTTTTCTTGATCAATGAGTAGACTATATGAAACAAATCATTATTTGAGCATGACCATGCATTTCATAGTCCTACTCAATCAAGAGGCCTATGGATATCACTCTTAATATATAGGATGGTTAAATTCCATCTAGATCACTCATATTCCTCACACGATTCATGATGTACCCAATAATCATCTTTATAGTCCACCATATTAAAGGTGACATTTGATGATATCAAAGTACATAAATTCTCGTGTAGTAATATAGTGATTACAGGTCGGAGGACCATTACATCATTGTCACTATATGACAATTGCTAATGACACTTCACATAATGCTCCATATAGAATTCTCATGGTGGGTCTGTCCAGTACATCGTTCTCTAACATGTACTTATGCATTGACTTAATATCTCATATATTTATGACCAATGAGATTTGGTTATCAGTCAATCAACATACTAGTCTCAATGCATCATTGTTGTCCCATCAACAATGATACTCGACTAGGGACATTTAAGAACAATGATACTAATTGTAATTATATAATCTCATGTTCAAGTCACATACTAGAAACTATATAATTTGTATCACTATTCTAAGGAATTTTATTATGTTAACAATTATATTACACAGTAAATAAAACCATAATAAAATCATTTATTTATTCAATCAAATATAATATCAAAATGTTAAGCAATTATATCAAATAATTGGCCTCTAAGGCATAAACTCTAAAAATAACTTCATTTGGGTTCCTCACTTGTTGGGAAGTCATGACAACCGCTATCCCTTGAACTACTCGGCTTTGACTTGTCTGGGGCAGCATTTGGTGTCATCACTACCGTTGGAATATACTTTTCTATAGGACATATTCCACCCTCAACTGTTTTGTCATACTCCTGATTCATGATCTAAATCTTCAATCTTCGATCCATATCGAATTTAGGTTGACCGCTCTGTACAGGGTAATTCAAAACTCAATGTTGGGTTCTCCCAATTGCTGTCCAAAAAGAGAAATACATATCATCTATTTTAGCCTTCTTAGATCGGACATCTCTTTCCACAATATCAATGTGTCGTGCAGCTTTTCCCCATGCATCACTCACTCTTACTCGTTCAGTTTTTTCTTCTTTCAGCTCAGATTCCAGCTTTATCATCTTATACTCTGCCAAAGAATGCTTCTGTTCAAGCATCACATATCGGGTAACATAAGCTTGAATTGTTGCATCTTTTCGCTCCACGACCGCCTGTCTTTCTTCAGCCTGCTCTTTTAACTCATGAATACGATTTTGTAATTTTATATTTTGATCATATAATACCTCTAATAAATTCTCCTTAGGTACCTCTTCTTCCTCTTCTTCCTCACTCTCAGCTGTTACCTCTGCGACTATCTCGGGTGCAACTATCAATTCTTCACTCACCACATAGATTTCTCTAATTCCTTCTTCGCTTGACATCACATTATCCTGGTTGGTGATTAGAGGTATCCCCACGGTCTCATTCACTCTATTGTTTACATTCTCAGCAGCCATTCTCAAATACTACCATAAAATAAGGGTTAATTAAACAAATTAACATATCACATAATATCCCGATATTATGACTGACCAACAAATAAGCTTAGGTAGAACACACTAGCGAAGGATTTACTCATCTCTCCCCTCCTAGTTTTATTCCTCGATCCCGCCAGAGACCATATCCCTATGCTCTGATATCAAATGTGACAAATGTCCCATCAGTGGACAGCACCTAACAGTGGTACCTATCAGATTGCCACCGCAGAACGGAGTCCCATACGGAGAGTCTGGCTTCGGTGCATCCCACACAAGGAAGTCACCAGCGAGAGGCTCGGGGATCTTTACTTATAGCTCTGATACCAAATGTGACAACCCCAAAATAGGTCCATTTCACCCAACCTATTCTGAGTTGCCAAATACATGGTACAGAAAACAACTACAACTTTATTACAATAATTGTCGTGCAAAATACAACAACACATATGCTGTGAGTTTTGATACAAATATATACCAACTGTGACTCTCATCCCAACCTTGGATAGCACGTCACAATGGCACCTTACATAAAGGTACAGTCAAAAACTGTTTTAGAAATTAGAATCGTTGAAAAGTGCTCAAGGAAACCTTCGTACATGGGAAGCCATGCTTCTAGGTTATGATAGATATCATATATCCATAAAATTATCCTTGGTTGACCCAATAGACCCCAAAGAAAAACGAGAAGATTACTATCACATTCTTTCCAATGGTGAGTCTTCTCTTGACATATCAATATCTCCACTGTCTTTAATTGATAATTATACTTCAAACAAACACCAAGATTATATAGGTAGTGCTCATAGATATGCTCAGCAAGTGGATGTGTACAACCCTGTCTTATGATGACAAGAGGTTGTATGTCGTAAGATATCTTGTATAATAGTGGCAAAACACCCTTCCAACGTTGGGTACGCCTTACCCTATTGGATTCACCAAATATAACAACTAAATAAACTTTTCTATACTGCTTAGGGAGAACTCCACAGCTAGAGACCACCGTTTTATTCCCTTGTTACCCCCGCTCAACCCAGCTACACTCTTATTACCTGAATGGAATTGTGAAGCAAAAAGGGTGAGCACAACTAGCCCAATAAAGAATATCATGACTAAAGATAAATAAATTATCAATAGCCTTCATCAGCAATAAATCAGAGATTTAGAACATATGGTAGATGATAAAACTTTTCAACCATAGTTGCAGCGGAACGAGCAATCCATTAGAAGAGTCAAATAGACCATAAAGTCTATTATCTTCTCCATGTTAAAAATCCACCAATATTATTTTATCCCTGTAACATCAATCAATAGTTATGGTCCACAATCATATGAATAACTCATAATCATAATTGTGATTCTAAATTCCTCTTCGCATCTAGGATGAAGATAATTTTCATCACATGTCTTTACCTGAAACATCAAAGATCATGGTTATACAAAATAACAGTTCCTGTTCATAATCATACTAATAAATTCACCTTTGCATTACTGGCAAAAAAATTCATCAATAGTTCATCTTTGCACTACAGCCCAAAGATATTCAACAACAGTTCATCTTTGCCCTATAGGCCAAAGATATTCAGTAACAGTTCATCTTTGCACTACGGGCCAAAGATATTCAACAACAAATCATCTTTGCACTACTGGCTAAAGATATTAATATCACAAAGAAATATATAATCATTTCAGAATTTATATAAACAATAATTATAACCATGTTGATCAATTCACCTTTGCACTTAAGCTAAAGATATTCAATTATAAATTCAATGGTCATGATCATACCAGCCAACAATTCAACTTTGCACTACTGGCCAAAGGGAACCCATAGTCATGATCATACCAAAAATTTATCCATCTTTACACTTAAGTCAAATAGAAATATCATCATTAGGGTTATAAAAATGTTATATATAATAGTAAAATCAATATAATTAAAATATCTAGATTTAATCTCAAGAGTAATATTCATAAATCAACTATAATTTGGTTATAAAAAGAAACTAATTTTGTCATGAATAGTAACTCGTGAATAGTAACCCATGAATAGTAACTTCGTGAATAGTAACTCATGAATAGCAACTCATGAATAGTAAACCCAAAACAAAAAGGTAAAAATTCCACAGTAAAATCCATACCAATATTTCGACATAACGATATTGAAATAACATTTCTTAAACTTATAAACAATTTATTTTAATTATTTACACTTTACTAAATAATGCATTTAATCATCCTAAAATTTCAAACTCATAAGATCTCATCGCCAATAACCAAAACCCTCCATCAAAAATTTGCATATACCTCATATAGGATTCTCAAGCCATAAAATCCTATTTTGCAATTTTCTTACTTCACATAACATATTTAATTCATTTACTCATAACTAGTTAATTTTTATGAAAAATACCAAATCAGTATAAACAAATTTTCTTTTATGAGATTTAGTAGAATATAGTCCCATATTGAACATATATTTTTCTCAGAATTTTTAAAAATCATTTACTATTTTTCATATGGCCAAAACAGCCGAATATTTAGATATTTATCAAAAATTATACTTTTATCCAAAAATTCCGAAATTTACAAAGTATACTTCTATCATATACATGTACTCTCGATAAAAATTTCATCAATTTTGGAGTTAACCACAAGGAGTTATAAGCGGTTACTTTTAAAATAGTCTTTCTTCATAAAATTCAAAACTCTTAATCTATACATCCAAAAATCGCCATTTTTGGACACAATCAAGAAAAATCATCAAATTATTATTTCATATTTTTTTAGAATTTTTGAAGATCAGAAAAATTACGAAACTAAAAAACATAGCAACCCTTAAAATCCCTTACTATCCCTTACCTCAAAAGAGCAGCACTTCTGACTGGATATCGGATATGACGCTGAAGAAAACTTGCACTGACGAATAGTAACTCACCAAGTATCTAAATACTCACAAAATACACTCAATAATCTAGAGAGAAAAAGAGAGAAAACTTACGAATTCTGATGTGATTTTTAATTCTAACTTAGTCCTCTATTTATAGAAAAATATTAGCACGCCGAAGCAGACTTAACCTGCTACCTGATGGCTTTACATGCTACTATTCCACCCACCAAAAATCAGCCATCTTCCCAAACAACCAAAAGTGGGGCCCACCCATTTCTAGAATTTTTCACCAAAATTATTTATAAACCTAATTTCCGAATCAGTCACCTATTAAAATTCATAACAAATCATTCGTTCATTTTTAACGGTTCAAAATTTGTGAACATATACTCAACTTATATATGTATAACATATCCAAAAATCACAACGATCCAACGGTCAGATTAAAAATTATAACTTACACAATAAAGCTGTAAGAACACTAATTTGATTTTTTAATACCTCCAATCCGACAAAATATTGATAAAATACCTCTACATTAGTTCCTTCATTTATAACCACATAAATAAATCCATCATTTATATCAACATCAAATAAGTATTTCATTATCATATAGATCAATAATTAATTATTCACAAATAATATTACAGAATCACAATAATGACAAACAGGCAGTTCCCAGGAAAGAGTGGGCTTTTCGATAAGGATTTCTCCTTACTGGCGCGCAATTAGGTGACCAAACCTCTCCTTGACAGAACTTTCTAGACATTGTCAATAATGTTATCTAATAATATTATTCAAATAATATGAA
Source organism: Panax notoginseng (assembly GCA_016801055.1). Classification (NCBI taxonomy): domain Eukaryota; kingdom Viridiplantae; phylum Streptophyta; class Magnoliopsida; order Apiales; family Araliaceae; genus Panax; species Panax notoginseng. The sequence goes on along the minus strand of CM029022.1, from coordinate 152,407,106 downwards.
TTATTGATCTGATAATGGAGATACTGTGCAGTGACAATTATTGAAACAACAATAATTTAAAATATCAATGCAGTAATTATTGATTCAATAAAATAAAACATTGAACATAAATTACTGTAATAATTATTGAGTAGTGCCTTCTCACGTAAGAATTCATAATTGAAAAAAATACTGTGCAATACCGTGTGCTACTGTGCAACTACACGTATTACTGTATTTTAACCACCAGGTATTTCAACAGTGTTAACGGTAACAACTACGCCATTATTTATAAAAACTCAAATTTGTCATTTTCTTCATCCGACAGTCATTCTTTTATAGGGCCCACAAATGACTGCGCCGTCGTACGAATATTCCCCGACAGAAAGAATATTCCACGACTAAATGAATATTCTCCGACAACAATGAATATTTTATAACCACTTGCGTATTTTGAAAAAAAATTTCATATATCACCCTTAACTTTAACTTTTTTCAATTTAACCATTTACTGAATAGTAATTATAAGAAAAATTGAATACTTTTATTTCATAAAATTCAGGGTCTTACAATCTCCCCTCCTTATGAAATTTCGTCCCTGAAATTTTCGTACTTGGTATTTCGAAAAGTTGAGAATACCTTGCTTTCATTCTAGATTCTATCTCCCCGGTCACCATGATTTTTCCATTGCTCATCACCCGTGATAACTTCATTTGGGTTCCTCACTTGTTGGGAAGTCATGACAACCGCTATCACTTGAACTACTTGGCTTTGACTTGTCTGGGGTATAATTTGGTGTCATCACTACCGTTGGAATATACTTTTCTATAAGGCATATTCCACCCTCAACTGTTTCGTTGTACTCCTGATTCATGATCTTAATCTTTAATCTTCTATCCATATCGAATTCAAGTTGACCGCTCTGTACAGGGTAATTCAAAACTCAATGTTGGGTTCTCCCAATTGCTTTCCAAAAAGAGAAATATATATCATCTATTTTAGCCTTCTTAGATCGGACATCTCTTTCCACAATATCAATGTGTCGTGCAGCTTTTCCCCATGCATCAGTCACTCTTACTCGTTTAGTTTTTTCTTCTTTCAGCTCAGATTCCAGCTTTATTATCTTATACTCTGCCAAAGAATGCTTCTGTTCAAGCATCACATATCGGGTAACATAAGCTTGAATTGTTGCATCCTTTTGCTCCACGACCGCCTGTCTTTCTTCAGCCTGCTCTTCTAACTCATGAATATGATTTTGTAATTCTATATTTTGATCATATAATACCTCTAATAAATTCTCCTCAGGTACATCTTCTTCCTCTTCTTCTTCACTCTCAGTTGTTACCTCTGCGATCATCTCGGGTGCAACTATCAATTCTTCACTCACCACATGGATTTCTCTAATTCCTTCTTTGCCTGACATCACATTATCCTGGTTGGTGATTAAAGGTATCCCCACGGTCTCATTCACTCCATTGTTAACATTCTCAGCAGCCATTCTCAAATACTACCATAAAATAAGGGTTAATTAAACAAATTAACATATCACATAATATCCCGATATTATGACTGACCAACAAATAAGCTTATGTAGGACACACTAGCGAAAGATTTACTCATCTCTCCCCTCCTAGTTATATTCCCCGATCCCGCCAAAGACCATATCCCTAAACTCTGATACCAAATATGACAAATGTCCCATCAGTGGACAGCACCTCATAGTGGTACCTATCAAATTTCCATCGCAGAACGGAGTCCCCTACGAAGAGTCTGGCTTTGGTGCATCCCACGCAAGGAAGTCATCAGCGAGAGGCTCGGGGCTCTTTACTTATAGCTCTGATACCAAATGTGACAACCCCAAAATAGGTCCATTTCACCCAACCTATTCTGAGTCGCCAAATAGATGGTACGAAAAGCAACTACAACTTTATTACAACAATTGTCGTGCAAAATACAACAACACATATGCTGTGAGTTTTGATACAAATATATACCAACTCTGACACTCATCCCAACCTTGGATAGCACGTCACAATGGCACCTTACATAAAGGTACAGTCAAAAACTGTTTTAGAAACTAGAATATTTAGAAAGTGCTCAAGGAAACCTTCGTACATGGGAGGCCATGCGTCTAGGTTATGATAGATATCATATATCCACAAAATTATCCATGGTTGACCCAATAGACCCCAAAGAAAAACGAGAAGATTACTATCACATTCTTTCTAATGGTGAGTCTTCTCTTGACATATCAATATCTCCATTGTCTCTAATTGAGAATTATACTTCAAACAAACACCAAGATTATATAGATAGTGCTCGTAGATATGCTCAGTAAGTGGATGTGCACAAACCTGTCTTATGATGACAAGAGGTTGTATGTCGTTAGACATCTTGTATGATAGTGGAAAAATACCCTTCCAACGTTGGGTACGCCTTACCCTATTGAATTCACCAAATATAACTACTAAATAAACTTTTCTATACTGCTTAGGGAGAACTCCACAGCTAGAGACCACCGTTCTATTACCTTGTTACCCCTTTCGACCCAGCTACACTCTTATTACCTGAATGGAATTGTGAAGCAAAAAGGGTGAGCACAACTAGCCCAGTAAAGAATATCATGACTAAAGATAAATAAATTATCAATAGCCTTCATCAGTAATAAATCAGAGATTTAAAACATATGGTAGATGATAAAACTTTTCAACCATAGTTGCAGCGGAACGAGCAATCCATTAGAAGAGTCAAATAGACCATAAAGTCTAATATCTTCTCCATATTAAAAATTTACCAACAATGTTTTATTCTTGTAACATCAATCAACAGTTCTGGTCCTCAATCATATGAATAACTCATAATCATAATTGTGATTCTAAATTCCTCTTCGTATCTAGGACGAAGATAATTTTCATCATATGTCTTTACCTGAAATATCAAAGATAATGGTTATACCAAATCACAGTTCCTGTTCATAATCATACTAATAAATTCATCTTTGTACTACGGGCCAAAGATATTCATCAACAGTTCATCTTTGCACTACAGGCCAAAGATATTCAACAACAGTTCATCTTTGCACTACAGGCCAAATATATTCAGTAACAGTTCATCTTTGCACTACGGGCCAAAGATATTCAACAACAGATCATCTTTACACAACTGGCCAAAGATATTAATATCTCAAAGAAATATATAATCATTTCAGAATTTATATAAACAATAATTATAACCATGTTGATCAATTCCCTTTGCACTTAAGCTAAAGATATTCAATTATAAATTCAATGGTCATGATCATACCAGTCAACAATTCAACTTTGCACTACTGGCCAAAGGGAAACCATAGTCATGATCATACCAAAAATCTACCCATCTTTACACTCAAGTCAGATAGAAATATCATCATTAGGGTTATAAAAATGTTATATATAATAGTAAAATCAATATAATCAAAACATCTAGATTTAATCTCAAGAGTAATATTCATAAATCAACAATAATTTGGTTAGAGACAGAAACCAATTTTGTCATGAATAGTAACTCGTGAATAGTAATCCATGAATAGTAACTTCGTGAATAGTAATTCATAAATAGTAACTCGTGAATAGTAACTCATGAATAGTAAACCCGACACAAAAAGGTAGAAATTCCACAATAAAATTTATACCAATATTTCGGCATAATGATATTGAAATAACATTTCTTAAACTTTTAAACAATTTATTTTAATTATTTACACTTTACTAAATAATAAATTTTATCATCCTAAAATTCTAAACTAATAAGATTTCATTGCCAATAACCAAAACCCTCATAAAAAATCTGCATATACCTCATATAGGATTCTAAGGCCATAAAATCCTATTTTTCAATTTTTTACTTCACATAACATATTTAATTAATTTACTCATAACTAGTCTATTTTCATGAAAAATACCAAATCAGTACAAACAAATTTTCTTTTATGAGATTTAGTAGAATATATTCCCATATTAAACATATATTTTTTTCAAAATTTTTTAAAATTATTTACTATTTTTCATATGGCCAAAACCGCCGAATATTTAGATATTTATCAAATATTGTATTTTTATCCAAAAATTCTGAAATTTACAGTGTATACTTCTATCATATACTTGTACTCTCAATAAAAATTTCACCAATTTTGGAGTTAACCACAAGGAGTTATAAGCGGTTACTTTTAAAATAGTCTTTCCTCATAAAATTCACAACTCTTAATCTATACATCCAAAAATCGCCATTTTTGGACACAATCAAGAAAAATCATCAAATTATCATTTCACATTTTTCCAGAATTTTCGAAGGTCAGAAAAATTACGAAACTGGAAAATATAGCAACCCTTAAAATCCCTTTCTATCCCTTACCTCAAAAGAGCAGCACTTCTGACTGGATATCGGATATGACGCTGAAGGGAACTTGCACTGATGAATATCAACTCACCAAGTATCTAAATACTCACAAAATATACTCGATAATCTAGAGAGAAAAAGAGAGAAAATTTATGAATTCTGGTGTTATTTTTAATTCTAACTTAGCCCTCTATTTATAGGAAAATGTTAGCACACCGAAGCAGACTTGGCCTGCTACCTGATGACTTTACCTGCTACTATTCTACCTACCAAAAATCAGCCATCTTCACCAAAACCAAAAGTGGGGACCTCCCATTTCTAGAATTTTCTACCAAAATCATTTATAAACCTAATTTCCGAATCAGTCACATCTTAAAATTCATAACAAATCATTCGTTCAATTTTAACGGTTCAAAATTTGTGAACATATACTCAACTTATATATGTATAACATATTCAAAAATCATAACGATCCAACGGTCAGATTAAAAATTATAACTCACACAATAAAGCTGTAAGAACACTGATTTGATCTTTTAATACCTCCAATCCAAAAAAATACTGATAAAATACCTCAACATTAATTCCTTCATTTATAACCACATAAATAAATCCATCATTTATATCCACATCAAATAAATTTTTCATTATCATATAGATCAATAATTAATTATTCACAAATAATATTACAGAATCACAATAATGACAACCAGGCAGTTCCCAGGAAAGAGGGGGCTTTCCGATAACGATTTTTCCTTGCTGGCGCACAATTAGGTGACCAAACCTCTCATTGACAGAACTTTTTAGACATTACCAATAATGCTATCTAATAATATTATTCAAATAATATGAATTATTGATCTGATAATGGAGATACTGTGCAGTGACAATTATTGAAAAAACAATAATATAAAATATCAACGCAACAATTATTGATTCAATAAAATAAAATATTGAACAGAAATTACAGTAATAATTATTGAGTAGTGCCTTCTCACGTAAGAATTAATAATTGAAAAAAATACTGTGCAATTCCGTGTGCTACTGTGCAACTACGCGTATTACTGTATTTTAACCACCAGGTATTCCAACAGTGTTAACGGAAACAACTACGCCATTATTTATAAAACCTAAAATTTGTTGTTTTCTTCATCCGACAGTTATTCTTTTATGGGGCCCACAAATGGCTGCGCCGTCGTACGAATATTCCCCGACAGAAAGAATATTGCACGACTAAACGAATATTCTCCGACAACAATGAATATTTTATAACCACTTATGTATTTTGAATTTTTTTTTCATATATCACCCTTAACTTTAACTTTTATCAATTTAACCATGTACTGAATAGTAATTATAAGAAAAATTGAATACTTTTATTTCATAAAATTCGGGGTCTTACAATCTCCCCTCCTTATAAAATTTCGTCCCCGAAATTTACGTACCTGGTATTTTGAAAAGTTGAGAATACCTTGCTTTCATTCCAGATTCTATCTCTCCGGTCACCATGATTTCTCCATTGCTCATCTCCCGTGATAACTTCACTTGGGTTCCTCACTTGTTGGGAAGTCATGACAACCGCTATCCCTTGAACTACTCGGCTTTGACTTGTCTGGGGCAGTATTTGGTGTCATCACTACCGTTGGAATATACTTTTCTATTGGGCATATTCCACCCTCAACTGTTTCGTCGTACTCCTGATTCATGATCTGAATCTTCAATGTTCGATCCATATCGAATTCAGGTTGAACGCTCTGTACAGGGTAATTCAAAACTCGATGTTGGGTTCTCCCAATTGCTGTCCAAAAAGAGAAATACATATCATCTATTTTAGCCTTCTTAGATCGGACATCTCTTTCCACAATATCAATGTGTCGTGCGGCTTTTCCCCATGCATCACTCACTCTTACTCGTTCAGTTTTTTCTTCTTTCAGCTCAGATTCCAGCTTTATCATCTTATACTCTGCCAAAGCATGCTTCTGTTCAAGCATCACATATCGGGTAACATAAGCTTAAATTGTTTCATCCTTTTGCTCCACGACCGCTTGTCGTTCTTCAGCCTGCTCTTCTAACTTATGAATACGATTTTGCAATTCAATATTTTGATCATATAATACCTCTAATAAATTCTCATCAGGTACATCTTCTTCCTCACTCTCAGCTGTTACCTCTGCGACCATCTCGGGTGCAACTATCAATTCTTCACTCACCACATGGATTTTTCTAATTCCTTCTTCGCCTGACATCACATTATCCTGGTTGGTGATTAGAGGTATCCCCACGGTCTCATTCACTCCATTGTTTACATTCTCAGCAGCCATTCTCAAATACTACCATAAAACAAGGGTTAATTAAACAAATTAACATATCACATAATATCCCGATATTATGACTGACCAATAAATAAGCTTATGTAGGACACACTAGCGAATGATTTACTCATCTCTCCCCTCCTAGTTATATTTCCCGATCCTGCCAGAGACCATATCCCTAAGCTTTGATACCAAATGTGACAAATGTCCCATCAGTGGACAACACCTCACATATCCCACACAAGGAAGTCACCAGCGAGAGGCTCGGGGATCTTTACTTATAGCTCTGATACCAAATGTGACAACCCCAAAATAGGTCCATTTCACCCAACCTATTCTGAGTCGCCAAATACATGGTACAGAAAACAACTACAACTTTATTACAACAATTGTCGTGCAAAATACAACAACACATATGCTGTGAGTTTTGATACAAATATATACCAACTGTGACTCTCATCCCAACCTTGGATAGCACGTCACAATGGCACCTTACATAAAGGTACAGTCAAAAACTATTTTAGAAATTAGAATAGTTGAAAAGTGCTCAAGGAAACCTTCGTACATGGGAAGCCATGCGTCTAGGTTCTGATAGATATCATATATCTATAAAATTATCCTTGGTTGACCCAATAGACCCCAAAGAAAAACGAGAAGATTACTATCACATTCTTTCCAATGGTGAGTCTTCTCTTGACATATCAATATCTCCACTGTCTTTAATTGATAATTATACTTCAAACAAACACCAAGATTATATAGGTAGTGCTCGTAGATATGCTCAGCAAGTGGATGTGTACAACCCTGTCTTATGATGACAAGAGGTTGTATGTCGTAAGATATCTTGTATAATAGTGGCAAAACACCCTTCCAACGTTGGGTACGCCTTACCCGATTGGATTCACCAAATATAACAACTAAATAAACTTTTCTATACTGCTTAGGGAGAACTCCACAGCTAGAGACCACCGTTCTATTCCCTTGTTACCCCCGCTCAACCCAGCTACACTCTTATTACCTGAATGGAATTGTGAAGCAAAAAGGGTGAGCACAACTAGCCCAGTAAAGAATATCATGACTAAAGATAAATAAATTATCAATAGCCTTCATCAGTAATAAATCAGAGATTTAGAACATATGGTAGATGATAAAACTTTTCAACCATAGTTGCAGCGGAACGAGCAATCCATTAGAAGAGTCAAATAGACCATAAAGTCTATTATCTTCTCCATGTTAAAAATCCACCAATATTATTTTATCCCTGTAACATCAATCAATAGTTATGGTCCACAATCATATGAATAACTCATAATCATAATTGTGATTTTAAATTCCTCTTCGCATCTAGGATGAAGATAATTTTCATCACATGTCTTTACCTGAAACATCAAAGATCATGGTTATACAAAATAACAGTTCCTGTTCATAATCATACTAATAAATTCACCTTTGCATTACTGGCAAAAGATATTCATCAATAGTTCATCTTTGCACTACAGCCCAAAGATATTCAACAACAGTTCATCTTTGCACTATAGGCCAAAGATATTCAGTAACAGTTCATCTTTGCACTACGGGCCAAAGATATTCAACAACAGATCATCTTTGCACTACTGGCCAAAGATATTAATATCACAAAGAAATATATAATCATTTCAGAATTTATATAAACAATAATTATAACCATGTTGATCAATTCACCTTTGCACTTAAGCTAAAGATATTCAATTATAAATTCTATGGTCATGATCATTACCAATAATGCTATCTAATAATATTATTCAAATAATATGAATTATTGATCTGATAATGGAGATACTGTGTAGTGACAATTATTAAAACAACAATAATATAAAATATCAACGCAACAATTATTGATTCAATAAAATAAAATATTGAACAGAAATTACAGTAATAATTATTGAGTAGTGCCTTCTCACGTAAGAATTAATAATTGAAAAAAATACTGTGCAATTCCGTGTGCTACTGTGCAACTACGCGTATTACTGTATTTTAACCACCAGGTATTCCAACAGTGTTAACGGAAACAACTACGCCATTATTTATAAAAACTAAAATTTGTTGTTTTCTTCATCGGACAGTTATTCTTTTATGGGGCCCACAAATGGCTGCGCCGTCGTACAAATATTCCCCGACAGAAAGAATATTACACGACTAAACGAATATTCTCCGACAACAATGAATATTTTATAACCACTTATGTATTTTGAATTTTTTTTTCATATATCACCCTTAACTTTAACTTTTATCAATTTAACCATGTACTGAATAGTAATTATAAGAAAAATTGAATACTTTTATTTCATAAAATTTGGGGTCTTACAATCTCCCCTCCTTATAAAATTTCGTCCCCGAAATTTACGTACCTGGTATTCTGAAAAGTTGAGAATACCTTGCTTTCATTCCAGATTCTATCTCTCCGGTCACCATGATTTCTCCATTGCTCATCTCCCGTGATAACTTCATTTGGGTTCCTCACTTGTTGGGAAGTCATGACAACCGCTATCCCTTGAACTACTCGGCTTTGACTTGTCTGGGCCAGTATTTGGTGTCATCACTACCGTTGGAATATACTTTTCTATTGGGCATATTCCACCCTCAACTGTTTCGTCGTACTCTTGATTCATGATCTGAATCTTCAATCTTCGATCCATATCGAATTCAGGTTGAACGCTCTGTACAGGGTAATTCAAAACTCGATGTTGGGTTCTCCCAATTGTTGTCCAAAAAGAGAAATACATATCATCTATTTTAGCCTTCTTAGATCGGACATCTCTTTCCACAATATCAATGTGTCGTGCGGCTTTTCCCCATGCATCACTCACTCTTACTCGTTCAGTTTTTTCTTCTTTCAGCTCAGATTCCAGCTTTATCATCTTATACTCTACCAAAGCATGCTTCTGTTCAAGCATCACATATCGGGTAACATAAGCTTGAATTGTTTCATCCTTTTGCTCCACGACCGCTTGTCGTTCTTCAGCCTGCTCTTCTAACTTATGAATACGATTTTACAATTCTATATTTTGATCATATAATACCTCTAATAAATTCTCATCAGGTACCTCTTCTTCCTCACTCTCAGCTGTTACCTCTGCGACCATCTCGGGTGCAACTATCAATTCTTCACTCACCACATGGATTTCTCTAATTCCTTCTTCGCCTGACATCACATTATCCTGGTTGGTGATTAGAGGTATCCCCACGGTCTCATTCACTCCATTGTTAACATTCTCAGCAGCCATTCTCAAATACTTCCATAAAACAAGGGTTAATTAAACCAATTAACATATCACATAATATCCCGATATTATGACTGACCAACAAATAAGCTTAGGTAGGACACACTAGCGAAGGATTTACTCATCTCTCCCCTCCTAGTTATATTCCCCGATCCCGCCATTGACCATATCCCTAAGCTTTGATACCAAATGTGACAAATGTCCCATCAGTGGACAGCACCTAACAGTGGTACCTATCAGATTGCCACCGCAGAACGGAGTCCCATACGGAGAGTCTGGCTTCGGTGCATCCCACACAAGGAAGTCACCAGCGAGAGGCTCGGGGCTCTTTACTTATAGCTCTGATACCAAATGTGACAACCCCAAAATAGGTCCATTTCACCCAACCTATACTGAGTCGCCAAATACATGGTACAGAAAATAACTATAACTTTATTACAATAATTGTCGTGCAAAATACAACAACACATATGCTGTGAGTTTTGATACAAATATATAGCAACTGTGACTCTCATCCCAACCTTGGATAGCACGTCACAATGGCACCTTACATAAAGGTACAGTCAAAAACTGTTTTAAAAATTAGAATCATCGGAAAGTGCTCAAGAAAACCTTCGTACATGGGAGGCCATGCGTCTAGGTTGTGATAGATATCATATATCCACAAAATTATCCTTGGTTGACCCAATAGACCTCAAAGAAAAACGAGAAGATTACTATCACATTCTTTCCAATGGTGAGTCTTCTCTTGACATATCAATATCTCTACTGTCTCTAATTGAGAATTATACTTTAAACAAACACCAAGATTATATAGGTAGTGCTCGTAGATATGCTCAGCAAGTGGATGTGCACAACCCTATCTTATGATGACAAGAGGTTGTATGTTGTAAGACATCTTGTATGATAGTGACAAAACACCCTTCCAACATTGGGTACGCCTTACCCTATGGATTTACCAAATATATCTACTAAATAAACTTTTCTATACTGCTTAGGGAGAACTCCACAGCTAGAGACCACCGTTCTATTTCCTTGTTACCCCCGCTCGACCCAGCTACACTCTTATTACCTGAATGGAATTATGAAGTAAAAAGGGTGAGCACAACCAGCCCAGTAAAGAATATCATGACTAAAGATAAATAAATTATCAATAGCCTTCATCAGTAATAAATTAGAGATTTAGAACATATGGTAGATGATAACACTTTTCAACTATAGTTGCAGCGGAACGAGTAATCTATTAGAAGAGTCAAATAGACCATAAAGTCTATTATCTTCTCCATGTTAAAAATCTACCAACAATATTTTATCCTTGTAACATCAATTAACAGTTATGGTCCACAATCATATGAATAACTCATAATCGTAATTGTGATTCTAAATTCCTCTTCGCATCTAGGACGAAGATAATTTTCATCATATGTCTTTACCTGAAACATCAAAGATCATGGTTATACCAAATCACAGTTCCTATTCATAATCATACTAATAAATTTATCTTTGCACTACGGGCCAAATATATTCATCAACAGTTCATCTTTGCACTACATGCCAAAGATATTCAACAACAGTTCATCTTTGCACTACAGGCCAAAAATATTTAGTAACAGTTCATCTTTGCACTACGGGCTAAAGATATTCAACAACAGATCATCTTTGCACTACTGGCCAAAGATATTAATATCTCAAAGAAATATATAATCATTTCAGAATTTATATAAACAATAATTATAACCATGATGATCAATTCACCTTTTCTCTTAAGCTAAAGATATTCAATTATAAATTCAATGGTCATGATCATACCAGTCAACAATTCAACTTTGCACTACTGGCCAAAGGGAAACCATAGTCATGATCATACCAAAAATCTACCCATCTTTACACTCAAGTCAAATAGAAATATCATCATTAGGGTTATAAAAATGTTATATATAATAGTAAAATCAATATAATCAAAATATCTAGTTTTAATCTCAAGAGTAATATTCATAAATCAACTATAATTTGGTTAGAAACAGAAACTAATTTTGTCATGAATAGTAACTCGTGAATAGTAACCCATGAATAGTAACTTCGTGAATAGTAATTCATGAATAGTAACTCGTGAATAGTAACTCATGAATAGTAAACTCGACACAAAAAGGTAGAAATTTCACAATTAAATCCATACCCAATATTTCGGCATAATGATATTAAAATAACATTTCTTAAACTTCTAAACAATTTATTTTAATTGTTTACACTTTACTAAATAATGTATTTAATCATCCTAAAATTCTAAACTCATAAGATCTCATCGCCAATAACCAAAACCCTCATAAAAAATCTGCATATACCTCATGTAGGATTCTCAGGTCATACAATCTTATTTTCTAATTTTCTTAGTTCACATAACATATTTAATTTATTTACTCATAACTAGTCCATTTTCATGAAAAATATCAAATCAGTACAAACAAATTTTCTTTTATGAGATTTAGTAGAATATAGTCCCATATTGAACATATATTTTTCTCAAAATTTTTAAAAATCATTTACTATTTTTCATATGGCCAAAACAGCCGAATATTTAGATATTTATCAAACATTGTACTTTTATCCAAAAATTCTGAAATTTACAGAGTATACTTCTATCATATACATGTACTCTCAATACAAATTTCACCAATTTTAGACTTAACCATAAGGAGTTATAAGCGGTTACTTTTAAAATAATCTTTCCTCATAAAATTCACAACTCTTAATCTATACATCCAAAAATCGCCATTTTTGGACACAATCAAGAAAAATCATCAAATTATCATTTCATATTTTTCTAAAATTTTTTAAGGTCAGAAAAATTACGAAATTGAAAAATATAGCAACCCTTAAAATCCCTTACTATCCCTTACCTCAAAAGAGCAGCACTTCTGACTGGATATCGAATATGACTCTGAAGGAAACTTGCACTGATGAATAGCAACTCACCAAGTATCTAAATACTCATAAAATACACTCGATAATCTAGAGAGAAAAAGAGAGAAAATTTATGAATTCTGGTGTGATTTTCTATTCTAACTTAGCCCTCTATTTATAGAAAAATGTTAGCACACCGAAGCAGACTTGACCTGCTACCTGATGGCTTTATCTGTTACTATTCCACACACCAAAAATCAGTCATCTTCCCCAACAACCAAAAGTGGGGCCCACCCATTTCTAGAATTTTCCACCAAAATCATTTATAAACCTAATTTTCGAATCAGTCATCTCTTAAAATTCATAACAAATCATTCGTTCATTTTTAACGGTTCAAAATTTGTGAACATATACTTAACTTATATATGTATAACATATCCAAAAATCACAACGATCCAGCGGTCAGATTAAAAATTATAACTCACACAATAAAGCTGTAAGAACACTGATTTGATCTTTTAATACTTCCAATCCGACAAAATACTGATAAAATACATCAACATTAATTCCTTCATTTATAACCACATAAATAAATCCATTATTTATATCCACATCAAATAAATATTTCATTATCATATAGATCAATAATTAATTATTCACAAATAATATTACAGAATCACAATAATGACAACCAGGCAGTTCCCAGGAAATAGGGGGTTTTTCGATAAGGATTTCTCCTTACTGGCATGCAATTTGATAACCAAACCTCTCCTTGACAGAACTTTCTTGACATTGCCAATAATGCTATCTAATAATATTATTCAAACAATATGAACTAATGATCTGATAATGGAGATACTGTGCAGTGACAATTATTGAAACACCAATAATATAAAATATCAACGCAGCAATTATTGATTCAATAAAATAAAATATTGAACAGAAATTACTGTAATAATTATTGAGTAGTGCCTTCTCAGGTAAGAATCAATAATTGAAAAAAAATACTGTGCAATACCCTGTGCTACTGTGCAACTACGCGTATTACTATATTTTAACCACCAGGTATTCCAGCAGTGTTAACGGTAACAACTACGCCATTATTTATAAAAACTCAAATTTGTCGTTTTCTTCATTCAACAGTTATTATGTTATGGGGTCCACAAATGGCTGCGCCGTCGTACGAATATTCCCCGACAGAAAGAATATTTCACGACTAAACGAATATTCCCCGACAACAATGAATATTTTATAATCACTTGTGTATTTTGAAAAAAAATTTCATATATCACCCTTAACTTTAACTTTTATCAATTTAACCATTACTGAATAGTAATTATAAGAAAAATTGAATACTTTTATTTCATAAAATTTGGGATCTTACAATACTCAACCATCCAGTTGCAGTGAGGCCATTTAGGAATTGGGGAATACATGAGCTAAAAATGTAACTTTTTTCCAACATTATTCAGTCTGGTAGCCATAAAATCTGCAAATTCACCAATCTGATAACCGACAAACTTCAATTCTTGACTAAGTTGACATGAGTTCCTATTGATTTTACGTTGAAGTGCTTCAACCATAGCCACAATTTGTAACTCAAACCCAACTTATAAGTCAATGAACTCATCATCCATCCGAGTAAAACCTTGATTTAAATCATTATCCCTCATTGGCAGCTTGCCTTTTTCCAACACAGTGAGTTTGTGCTTAATATCAGTAATATCAGTCTTCATTACTTCTTGATTATGAAGGATGTTAGTCAGCAAATTGAAGGCTTTAGAAGAATCAATGGTGTTTGGCAGAGTAGAAGAAGTTGGATTGTTGGAATGTAGATCAGAAGAGGCAGAAGTAGGTGGTATGGGTAGAGAATCAGGAACAATACGAATAAACTCACCATTAACAAGAGAAATATGAGATTGTTTCAAATTGGCAGAATCCACAAACTCATTATTAGACAGAACAATTTCATCATCAAAAGAAATTTTAAATTGCTGGAAAATCTTGGATAGAAAACCACTGTATGGTAGACATTTTTTGGTTTGACGAATATAACTTAACATATTAGATAACATCATTAGTGAGAAATTAAAAGAGACCCCTTCGAGAATCATAGCCACAACTACTAAATCTTGAAACGTAAAATCTGCACCACCACCAATGTGAGGAAACAAATTTTAACGTACCAATTTGTGTAGAACATAAGCAGTAGGATAGACATCAACAGTTTTTGGAGTAAAAAGAGTAGTTGAAGTATGGTTGTCCATGATAGTTTGAAGTTGTTCTAGAGGTGGAAAAGGAATGTTCGCAACACCTTTTAATGTGAATGGACATGGTCCAGCAGAGGGAATGTTAAGGATACTTCCAAAATCAACGACAGTAAAGAACAAAGATTTTCCCTTAACAAAAGATTTATAACAATCACTATTACACTCAAGATTTGTATAAAACTATTGGACCAACCGTGGGTAAGCTTTTGTGGGAGGAAATAGCATATAAGATATTCCACATGAATTGAAAAGTTTTTCCAGAGAAGAGTTTTTGAAATAGAACAGATCCATAATTTTCTCATAAACAAATTATTTCGTAACAATAAAAGTTTTAAAACGGGCTTCGAAACTATGTCCTCTAAAGAAATTTTCTGGCAAATCAAGAAGAGAGGAAACAGAGTTTACCAGAACTAAAGGAGACTCTGGCTGAGAAAGAGAAGGATGTTCTATGTCCTCTGACTGCTTCGTCTTCCCTCGTTGAGAAGATTCTGAAAAGTTCAAAAATGAGGAATTCGAATATGACCCATCTGAGAGTGTTATGTCATCAAACGATATATGCACAGATGATTGCTTCTACTATCGTTTGGTTTTCTTTTGTGTTATAATGGTATATGGAGATCGAGTCTGTTGACCATCGTTGTTCGATACGTCGGGAGATCGTTTGCTTACTCGAGTTTTCATTATTTTAGAGATTTGAAAGGGTTAGCACGATGAGGGAAAGAGGGTTTTCTAAAGAACACCTGATTTGGTTTAGTAAAGTATGAGAGATAAATATAGGAAGACATGTTGAGACTAGAGAGTTTAAAACGAGCAGACTCCTTGAATAGATAAAAACTCTTCAGCTACCTTGTCTTTTCAAATCTCAAGAATAATTATGATTTGTGGCATATCTAGGAGACTATTTAGAGTTTTGATGAGATAAAATCGTGAATAGTGCCATATCTTTCGAGATAAAATCATGCTCTACCTTTACACTTTGATACATTTCCCAGTAGCTGATAGCCATCAGAATTAGATTCATGAATCTAGGATAAAATTTAAACAGATAAGGAATGTCAAACAGATGTATTTTATTTAATAACATTAAGATGTACTGTAGGTTCAAGATTTATTATGCATAGAATATTTAAGTACGTGAACACTATTTATACCATGCACATTCCAAGTTCTCTCCTTAAAATAAAAAATCTTTCTTCACTTAAGGGTTTAGTAAAAATATCAGCTAACTGATTTTTTGTAGGAATAAAAATTAATTTAATTAATCCTTTTGAAACATTATTCCTTAAAAAATTATGCTTTACCTCTATATGTTTTGTTCATGAATGCAAAATAGGATTTTTTTATATGTCTATAGTACTAGAATTACCATAATAAATGGGTACACTATCACATAAAATATAAAAATCAGATAGGGTTTGTCTCATCCATAATATTTGAAAGCAACAACTCCCTGCAGCTAGATATTCACCCTCAATGGTTGATAAAGCAACTGAAGTTTGCTTTTTACTATGCCAAGCCATAAGAATTTGTCCCAAAAATGTGCAAGAATCACTTGTACTTTTTCTATCAATTTGGCATCTTGCATAGTCAGCGTCTGAGTAGCCCATTAGTTAAATGTGATTGCAAATTGGATAAAACAACCCCAAATTAATAGTACCACTTAAATACTTGAAAATTCTTTTAACAGCTTGTTAGTGGGATTCTTTAGGTTTTGTTTGAAACCGAGCATAAAGACATACACTATACATTATATCAGGTCTAGATGTACTAATGGGTGTAGCCTTTGAATTGGATCCTTCAAAGCCAAATCTTTTGAGTAGCTCTTTTATGTATTTGATTTGATGAATATAGATTCCCTCCTTTGTTTGCTTGATTTGGAGTCCTAAAAAGTAATTCAATTCTCCTATTAAGCTCATATCGAACTCCTTATGCATACACTTTGAAAACCACTCACAAAGAAAATCATTAGTAGCATCAAATATTATATCATCTACATATATTTGAACAATAATAATATCCTTATTTGCATGCTTAATAAATAATGTATAATCAATTTTACCTCTAGTAAAATCATTTGAAAGAAGATGCTTACTCAACCTCTCGTACTAAGCCCTTGGAGCTTGTTTGAGACCAATGAGAGTTTTTTTTAGCTTATAAACATGATTTGGATAATTTGTAATGACCGTGAAATTTAAACTCCTTATTTAATTAAATATCTGATTTAATTTTTAATGAGTTAGTTTTGTGAGTCTATTTATAACCTATGTTGTATGAAATGAATTGGGTAAGCATATTATATAACCAAAGTATATATTATGTGTATAGTATAAACCAAATGTTATTTTGGTATTACATTTTGTGTAAGTGCTGAGATTTTGTCCCAAATTGATTGGCACATAGTACATGAATAGTGACTTAGAACTAACTTACGTATTTTCCAAAAAGGCTAGAGTTATGTAGGGATGATGGCTAGAAATCAGTTGGTGAACCACTCCTTAGTAACCAATGTGTTCTTCCTTTGCACCATAAACTCAACCTTGGTGCAATGTGATTATCTAGTCCAAGTTTCTTCTATATATACAAGCTTCAAATTCTGTTTTTTTTATTGTTTGTTAAGTCTATATTGAAAGTTCTAAGTTGCTGAGAAATTTTTGGAGCATACTTAGTGTTTAAGGAATCCAATCCAAGCTCAAAGAGGTATAATTCCTATTTTTGTTCTTGAATTGAGTTTTGGCAAATTCTTGTAATTCTCATGAATTCTTGGTAATGTGGTATGAATTGGCTCAAGGTTGTGTTGTTTTAGTTAGTATGCATGCTTAGAAATTTTAGAAGTAGTTTGAGTTGCTGCAAAACATGTTTGGCAATGATTGGAGTTGAGCCTCTACAGAAGCAGAGGCCATATTTTTGTTTCTGGACGTAGTGGCGCGGTCGCGCCACTTCCCTTGTCTTTCACCGCGCGGGTAGCAGATCACAGTTGCTCATGTTAGCTCCTTAAGACATTTTGAGCATGTTACTTTGATTATTATATGCAAACAAATGACCTGAACTTGTGGACTAAGGTAGTTATGTATATAGTAAGACATAATAGGTTTGTTTTGGCTTGGTTAGTCAAAGAAAGCTTAAATATTTGAAAACTAGAAATTGTATACATGGAGTGATATACATTCAAACCTTGTGAACATATGTAGATAACTTGAGTATGTGCACAAATGCTTATGAAAGCATGATTTAGACTATGCAAACTCATCTCCTATGCTTGAATGAATTTTACTAATAGAGACCTAAAGTTTCGAAAATGAACTTGATAAACTATACATATATTGAGTTGAGAACTTGTATGTATGTCTAACATGTATGTATATGAAAGTATGAGGTGTGGTAGGGAAAGTGGCTTACATGATTGTTAGCTTAACATGTGAAGTCTTGATTAAATAAAAATGAATAGTCACCTATGATATGTTTCGATGAAGAGTTAAATTTAGTTAATTACATCATAACATGTGTGTTGTGCATGATTATTCATATTTGTGCAAGACGGGAGAACACTGACTTTATGCAGAATAGCCATGTCTTGGTTTGCACTAGGAGCTGCGCGGCCGCACCATTCCTTAGTACAAACCAAGCGCAGCCGCGCAGTCCTGCAGTGAGATCTGAGTTCTGTTATTAAATTGAGAACTGATGCATGCCTATATGGTTACTCTAATTTGTAATACTTGTCTAGTATAGTAGTTATATGATAATAAGCATGTTATTGAAAGAATCCTATGATGAATTAGTGTTTACAACTTTAAAGTAAATGGTGATTTCAACTATGACATAGTGTGTTAGAAAGTAATCGTGTAATGTAATGATACATGTATAGAAACAAGCTATGTGATGATTTGATTCTTGTAAGTGTAGACTCATATTAGTTTACACATACTAATTGGAAAGACCGACTTGTTAATGTTAGGTCGTTTCAACGCAAGTTAATTAAAACTAGAATTAAATTGTAGCTGAGCAAACATGTAAGTTTCCTAAACTTACTCCAATTATTATTGAGCAAGTTCCCTAAACTTACTCCAATTATTGTTGAGCAAATTCCCTAACCTTACTTAAATTTATATTGAGCAAGTTTCCTTGAACTTTACTATGTGATTGTTCAAGTTACTTAATTCTTACTCTTTTACTTGAGCAAGTTCCCTAAACATACTCCAATTATTATTGAGCAAGTTCCCTAACTTTATTTAATTTATATTAAGCAAGTTTCCTTGAACTTCACTATGTGATTGTGTAAGTTCCTTAATTCTTACTCTTTTACTTGAGCAAGTTCCCTAAACTTACTCCAATTATTATTGAGCAAGTTTCCTTGAACTTCACTCTTTGGTTATGCAAGTTATTTAATTCTTACTCTTTTACTTGAGCAAGTATCCGGACACTATTTTTATTGTGTTGCAAGTTCCCTAAACTTACTCCAGTTATTATTGAGCAAATTTCCTTGAATTTCACTCTTTGGTTGTGCAAGTTCCTTAATTCTTACTCTTTTACTTGAGCAAGTATCCGAACACTATTTTTATTATGTTGCAAGTTTCCTTGAACTTCACTCTTTGATTGTGCAAGTTCTTAAACTCTTATTCGTTTACTTGAGCAAGTATCCAAACCCTACTTTTATTGTGCAAGTTCCTTAAACTTCACTATGTGATTGTGCAAGTTCCTTAATTCTTACTCTTTTATTTGAACACGTTTCCTAACTTACACAACTTTGAGTATTATGAAAGTTTCCTATCCTCCTCATATTGCATTGAACAGGTTATCATTGAATTGAAAGTTATTCATTTAAGCTTGAAATTTATTTCAAAGCATGCTATTAAGTGGTTTAATTTCTTTACAATTATTCTACATCGATATTATTGATGTTCGCACTTAGTGCACTTGAGTTCGTACAGTCTTGGACTTGTACATTATTTACAGTTCTATAATTTTTGAACTATGTCAGATAAAGTCTGAACCTTTGTTCGGTCAGACAAGTGTATGAAGTTTTATAAAAGCTATCCAAACCAATTGATGGTAAGGATTCTTAGACTGAAAGAACACCCCTGTTTGATAGGGGAGTACCCTAGGTATCTAATATAAGATACAAAGAGTGGATTTAAATGTTATGCATATACATGGTGTACGCGAGGCTGATCCCCTCAAGTACTTATTCTGTAGTCAATAACCAAAGGATCAATTAGCTATTGATTCCATTGGAGTGTTATAGTTCAAAGTTTACTTGCCTAGTAGTTATTCTAAAAGCAATCACTATCTTTGCTTCTAATATTCATATTGTTGAATCCTTCAGATATTCATAATGTTAAATTCATTATCAGATATTTCCCATTCATCATGATATATCCTTATTTTTGTATTTAAACTTGTTGAGCAAACTTGTTGCTCATCCTTGATATATCATGAATTATATTACGGCTAAGCCCGAGACCTCAGGGAAGGACAAGGGTAAAGGAAAGATGTAGGATAGTGGCAAGGAGCAGACTTTACCTTATGCCTAGTTTAAATTGCTATTATGTAATATGAACCCTAATATTTATTTTAGGGTATGTTTGTAAGACTTTATTAAGGTTATCGAATCTTGGGACTAGTAACACCTTTTGAATGAACGACGTATGTTTATTATTTTCTGCATTTTAGTTATCGTATATTGTTTAGAGGTGGATGTTTGTATTTTATCGTGATGACCGGATTGGGGTCAGAGGACCCGATTTCGGGTGCGTCACAGGTTGGTATCAAAGTCGTAGGTTATAAACATTAGGAATGTGAAACCTAGAATATAACCTTAATAAAAAACTCAAGAAGTGTATTCAAGTGATGGGATGAGGAAATCCATCGAGGTTTATTGTGATATTGAAGTGGTTTACTTAAATTAAAAATGATTGATAGACGTCTTAAACTTCTTAATGCTAACATGGATAGCATATCACATAAAGCCTAATTGTTTCTTCCTTTCCTCAAATCATGCCGCCTTGGAGACTTCAGCGGAATCAGAGGGAGGAAGGATCCATTAACAATGGTGGAGGGGAAAATATTGATCCAATGCAGAACTTCGTTAACCTGTTATCTGAGGTAATGCAAAATAGACCCCTGCCAGCAGCAGGACAGCCAGGACAACACTTGGACAGCTTTAAGGACTTTAAATTGGTAGGACCACCGGAGTTCTGTGGAACCTTAGACCCAATTGAAGCCCAAACATGGATAGAAGAGATGGAGAAGGTGTTTGAGGTTGCACGAGTGGCCAAAGCACAGAAGAAGAGTTTTGCCACTTTCATGATGAAGGGCGAACCTAATTATTGGTGGAAAGCCAATAAGGGTCGAGCAGATGAAGGAGTTATTCCTTGGGACAGATTTAAGGAGCTATTCCTTGAGAATTACTTCTCAAAGAATATGCAATAGGATATAGAAGTTAAGTTTCTGGAACTGAAGCAAGGTAGTATGTCTGTCGCAGAGTACGTGATAAAATTTAACGAGTTGGCCTAATTCGCGTCACATCAGGTTGACACGGAGGCCAGGAAGGCAAGGAGGTTCGAATTAGGACTGAAACCATGGGTGCAGAAAGTAGAGGCTGTATTAAAGATTAAGACTTACTCTGATATATTGGAAAGGGCTATCATTGCCGAAGGAGGCAATGAAGCCATCGCTCGATTCAAACAAGAAAAGAAGACCGGTCAGGATGGACAGAAAGGGGGAAGCAGCGGAGGAAGCAACCCCAACAAGCATAAATGGACGGAGAGCCAATCCTCTGGAGGAAATAAGTCCGGGGGAGAGGCCAAGAAAAGTATGAAGTGCAACAACTATGGGTGGAATCACTCGGGGGAGTGCATGAAGGGAAAGAGTGTTTGTTATCATTGCAGACAACAGGGGCACATGGCACCTCAGTGTACGAATAAGCAGAAGGGAGGATGTTTCTCGTGTGGAGCCACCGACCATCAAATCAAGGACTGCCCGAAGAAAAAGGGTGATGCAGCTAGCGGCAACCGTAACAACAACAATAATAGGCTGAACATTGGAGGGCCAGCCAATCAAGCCAACAGACCAACGACACGAACGTTTAACATGATCGTACAGGATGCAGTGAAATCTAAGGACGTGGTGTCAGGTACCATTTCGATCAATGATATAGATGCATACATGTTATTTGATTCGGGTGCTACCTGTTCTTTTGTTTTTGAAGAATTTGCTAAATAGTTTGACTTATCCCGTGAGAGATTAGAACACCCTATTAACGTAGAAGTAGTGAATAAGGAGATTATTCCAGTAGAATACATTCATAGGAATTGTTATACCGAATTATGAGGATTTAAGCTCAAAGTGGATTTGATACTGATTCGTTTAGGAGAGTTCGATGTAATCCTTGGAATGGATTGGTTATCCATTGATAGAGCAGTGATAGACTGTATGAAGAAGTGTGTACACCTCAAGACTCCGAATAAGTCTAAGGTGGTATTTTATGGTAGTAAATCGCTGAGATAATCTCATTGTCTGATGATGGTGCATGCACAAAGATTGCTTAGGAAGGGTTGTATAGGTTATTTAGCTCACGTGGTAGATACTCGACGAGTCGAGGGTAAACTGAGTCAGATACCTATTGTAAGGAATTTTGTTGATGTCTTCCCAGACGAGATTCTGGGATTGCCACCAGATAGAGAGATTAAGTTTGTTATTGATTTAGCACCAGGGACAGCACCGGTGTACAAAGCGTCGTATCGTATGGCACCAGTAGAGATGAAAGAACTAATGGCTCAATTAGAAGAGTTGTTAGATAAGGGATACATTCGATCGAGAGTATCACCATGGGGAGCACTAGTCTTATTCGTGAAGAAGAAAGATGGGTCGCTAAGACTTTGTATCGACTATCCAGAGTTGAACAAGGTCATCATTAAGAACAAGTATCCGTTGCCTAGGATAGATGATTTGTTTGATCAATTGAAGGGTCAAAGAACTTTTCGAAGATTGACTTGAGTACCAGTTATCACCAACTACAAGTGAGGCCGGAGGATATTCCAAAGACGACATTCAAAACTCGGTATGTACACTTTGAGTTTCTGGTAATGTCATTTGGATTAACGAATGCGCCAACAACATTTATGGATTTGATGAATATTGTATTCAAACAGTATTTGGATAAGTTTGTTATAGTATTCATAGATGACATCCTAGTGTATTCAGAGACGGACGAAGACCATGCTGAGCATCTTCGGATAGTGTTGGAGACATTAAGGAGGGAAAAGCTGTATGCAAAATTCTCCAAGTGTGACTTTTGGTTGCAGAGGGTGCATTTTTTAGGGCACGTTATCGACAAAAATGGTGTTTCGGTGGATCCAGCGAAGGTAGAAGCGGTTATCAACTGGGAGCAGCCGAAGACGCTGACAGATATCCGGAAGTTCCTAAGATTGGCGGGATACTATTGAAGATTTATTTGGGATTTTTTGAAATTAGCATCGCCGTTGACCAATCTTACCAGGAAGACAGTTAAGTTCATTTGGACGGAGAAGTGTGAAGAAAGTTTCCTAGAATTGAAGAAGAGGCTTAGTCAAGCACCTGTGTTGGCTTTATCGGACAACACGGGAGGGTTTATAGTGTATAGTGATGCGTCACACAAGGGTCTTGGCTGTGTACTGATGCAACACGACATAGTCATTGAGTACGCTTCACGTCAGCTGATAGATTATGAGAAGGGATATCTGACTCATGACCTGGAGTTAGCAGCGGTAGTTTTTGCCTTGAAGATTTAGAGGCATTATTTGTATGGCGAGAAGTGTGAGATATATGAGGATCACAAGAGTCTGAAGTATATTTTCACGCAGAAAGAGTTAAACATGAGATAGCACCGATGGTTAGAATTGATCAAAGATTATGATTGTGAAATTCTGTACCATCCAGGCAAAGCAAATGTGGTGGCAGATGCCTTGAGCAGAAAAGGTAGAGAGAAGTTAATGAAGTTGACCATTCAAGAAGAATTAGTGAAATATTTCGAACGACTAAACTTGGAAATTAGGTATTCGATGGAGACCGATGAACAATTATTCACAGTGACAGCGAGCCCGACTTTATTGGATAAGGTTAGAGAGGCACAAGAAAAGGACGAAGATTGCAATTACATTAAGAAGCGATTGACTGAAGGTGATGAATTGAAATTTAAGGTTGATAGCACTGGACTACTAAGATTTGAAGAAAGAATTTGGGTACCGTTAGTACCAGAACTGAGAGAAGAGATCTTGTAAGAAGCTTATAGTACGAGATATTCGATACACCTAGAAGCACAAAGATTTACCAAGATTTGTGTCACCACTTCTAGCGGCCAAACATGAAGAGAGAGGTTGCGGAATGCATTAGTAGATGTCTAACTTGTCAGAGAGTCAAGGCAGAACATCAACGACCAAGTGGGTTATTACAACCATTAGAGATTCCAGAATGAAAATGGGAGCACATCACAATAGACTTTGTGGTGGGACTTCCGACAACACAGAAAGGGCACGACGCCATATGGGTGAGATTGTAGATCGCCTTACTAAGTCAGCTCACGTTTTGCCGATTAAGATTAAGTATAGTTTGGACCTGTTAGCCAAATTGTATGTCAAGGAAATTATCTCGAGGCATGGTGTGCCGGTATCTATTGTATTAGATCTCCGCAATTCACCTCAAACTTCTGGAAGAGTCTTCAAGAAAGAATGGGGACACAACTACGAATGAGTATCGCGTATCATCCGCAGACCGATGGGCATACTGAGAGGACAATTCAAACACTTGAAGACATGCTTCGAGCTTATGTGATGGACTTCAAGGGTAGTTGGGAGGATCACGTTCCATTGGTAGAATTTGTGTATAACAATAGTTATCACGCCAGTATTAGAATGCCGCCGTACGAAGCACTGTATAGGAGAAAATGTAGAATGCCCTTATGCTGGGACGAAGTTGGAGAGCGTCGAATGTTGGGACCAGAGTTGGTACAACAAACGGTAGAAATCATCAGGGTGATAAGAGCTCAACTAGTGATAGCTCAAGATTACCATAAGAAGTATGCGGACTTGCATCGTAAGAAGAGAGATTTTTAATTAGGAAGCTATGCATTTTTGAAAGTATCTCCCTTAAAAGGGAAGATTCATTTTGGGAAGAAGGGCAAGTTGAGCCCTAGGTTCATAGGAGCGTTCGAGATTCTGAGGCGAGCCGGTGAAGTGGCGTACGAGGTAGCGTTACATCCTGAACTTGAGCACATTCACAACGTGTTTCATGTGTTAGTATTACGGCCGTATAAACTAGACTACAAGCACGTTATCTCCTATGACCCAATCCAAGTCAAGAAAGACTTATCGTATGAGGAAGTTCTTGTCCATATACTAGATAGGAAGGAACATAAGCTGAGGAATAAAATCATTCATTCTGTTAAGATTCTCTTGAGGAATCACGCAGTCGAAGAAGCTATGTGGGAACTAGAAGAGAAAATGAGAGAAAATTATCTATTTTTATTTGAGTAACCTTATTTCTACAATTTCGAGGACGGAATTTTTATAAGGGGGGAGGGATGTAATAACCGAGAAATTTAAACTCCTTATTTAATTAAATATGTGATTTAATTTTTAATGAGTTAGTTTTGTGAGTCTATTTATAACCTATGTTGTATGAAATGAATTATGTAAGCATATTATATAACCAAAGTATATATTATGTGTATAGTATAAACTAAATGTTGTTTTGGTATTACATTTTGTGCAAGTGCTGAGATTTTGTTCCAAATTGATTGGCACATAGTACATGAATAGTGACTTAGAACTAACTTACGTATATTCCAAAAAGGCTAGAGTTGTGTAGGGATGAGAGCTAGAAATCAGTTGGTGAACCACTCCTTAGTAACCAATGTGTTCTTCCTTTGCACCATAAACTTAACCTTGGTGCAATGTGATTATCTAGTCAAAGTTTTTTCTATATATACAAGCTTCAAATTCAATTTTTTTTTTCGTTTGTTAAGTCTATATTAAAAGTTCTAAGTTGTTAAGAAATTTTGGGAGCATACTTAGTGTGTAAGGAATCCAATCCAAGCTCAAGGAGGTATAATTCCTATTTTTGTTCTTGAATTGAGTTTTGGCAAAATTCTTGTAATTCTCATAAATTCTTGGTCATGTGGTATGAATTGGCTTAAGGTTGTGTCGTTTTAGTTAGTATGTATGCTTAGAAATATTAGAAGTAGTTTGAGTTGCTGCAAAAGATGTTTGTCAATGATTGGAGTTGAGCGTCTGCAGAAGCAGAGGCCATATTTTTGTTTTTGGGCGTAGTGGCACGGCCGCGCCACTTCCCTTGTCTTTCTCCGTGCGACCGCGCGGCCGCGCAGGTAGCAGATCAAAGTTGCTCATGTTAGCTCCTTAAGACATTTTGAGCATGTTACTTTGATAATTATATGCATACAAATGACCTGAACTTGTGGACTAAGGTAGTTATGTTTATAGTAAGCCATAATAGGTTTGTTTTGACTTGGTTATTCAAAGAAGGCTTAAAGATTTGAAAACTTAAAATTGTATTCATGGAGTAATATACATTCAAACCTTATGAACCTATGTAGATAACTTGAGTATGTGTACAAATGCTTATGAAAGCATGATTTAGACTATGCAAACTCATCTCGTATGCTTGAATGAATTTTACTAATAGAGACTTAAAGTTTCAAAAATGAACTTGATAAACTATACATATATTAAGTTGAGAACTTGTATGTATGTTT
This sequence comes from Panax notoginseng, assembly GCA_016801055.1. Classification (NCBI taxonomy): domain Eukaryota; kingdom Viridiplantae; phylum Streptophyta; class Magnoliopsida; order Apiales; family Araliaceae; genus Panax; species Panax notoginseng. The sequence goes on along the minus strand of CM029022.1, from coordinate 152,380,267 downwards.
AACATGTATGTATATGAAAGTATGAGGTGTGGTAGGGAAAGTGGCTTGCATGATTGTTAGCTTAACATGTGAAGTCTTGATTAAATGAAAATGAATAGTGACCTATGATATGTTTCGATGAAGGGTTAAATTTAGTTATTCACATAATAAAATGTGTGTTGTGCATGATTATTCATATTTGTCCAAGACGGGAGAACACTGACTTTCTGTAGAACAAGCTTGTCTTGGTTTGCACTAGGAGCAGCGCGGCCGCGCCATTCCCTAGTACAAACCAAGCACAGCCGCGCAGTCCTGCAATGAGATCTGAGTTCTGTTATTAAATTGAGAACTGATGCATGCCTATATGGTTACTCTAATTTATAATACTAGTCCAGTATAGTAGTCATATGATAATAAACATGTTATTAAAAGAATCCTATGATGAATTAGTGTTTACAACTTTAAAGTAAATGGTGATTTCAACTATGACATAGTGTGTTAGAAACTAATCGTGTAATGTAATGATACATGTATAGAAGCATGCTATGTGATGATTTGATTCTTGTAAGTGTAGACTCATATTAGTTTACACATGCTAATTAGAAAGATCGACTTGTTAATATTAGGTCGTTTCAACGCAAGTTAATTAAAACTAGAATTAAATTGTAGCTGAGCAAACAGGCAAGTTCCCTAAACTTACTCCAATTATTATTGAGCAAGTTCCCTAACCTTACTTAAATTTATATTGAGCAAGTTTCCTTGAACTTCACTATGTGATTGTGCAAGTTCCATAATTCTTACTCTTTTACTTGAGAAAGTTCCCTAAACTTACTACAATTATTGCTGAGCAAGTTCCCTAACCTTACTTAAATTTATATTGAGCAAGTTTCCTTGAACTTCACTATGTGATTGTGCAAGTACCTTATTTCTTACTCTTTTACTTGAGCAAGTTCCCTAAACTTACTCCAATTATTGTTGTGCAAGTTTTCTAAACTTACTCCAATTGTTATTGAGCAAGTTTCCTTGAACATCACTCTTTGGTTGTGCAAGTTCCTTAATTTTTACTCTTTTACTTGAGCATGTATCTGAACACTATTTTTATTGTGTTGCAAGTTCCCTAAACTTACTCCAATTATTATTGAGCAAGTTTCCTTGAACTTCACTCTTTGGTTGTGCAAGTTCTTTAATTCTTATTCTTTTACTTAAGCAAGTATCCGAACACTATTTTTATTGTGTTGCAAGTTTCCTTGAACTTCACTCTTTGATTGTGCAAGTTCCTAAACTCTTATTCGTTTACTTGAGCAAGAATCGAAACCCTACTTTAATTGTGCAAGTTCCTTGAACTTCACTATGTGATTGTGCAAGATCCTTAATTCTTACTCTTTTATTTGAGCAAGTTTCCTAACTTACACAACTTTGAGTTTTATGAAAGTTTCCTATCCTCCTCATATTGCATTGAACATGTTATCGTTGAATTGAAAGTTATTCATTTAAGCTTGAAATTTATTTCTAAGCATGCTATTATGTGGTTTAATGTCTTTACAATTATTCCACATTGATATTATTGATATTCACACTTAATGCATATGAGTTCGTACAGTCTTGGACTTGTACATTATTTAAAGTTCTATAATTTTTGAACTGTGTCAGATAGAGTCTGAACCTTTGTTCGGTCAGAAAACTGTATGAAGTTTTACAAAAGCTATCCAAACCAATTGATGGTAAGGATTCTTAGATTGAAAGAACACCCCTGTTTGATAGGGGAGTACCCCAGGTATCTAATATAAGATATAAATAGCAGATTTAAATGTTATACATATACATGTTGTACGCGAGGCTGATCCCCTCAAGTACTTATTATGTAGTTAGTAACCAAAGGATCAATTAGCTATTGATTCCATTGGAGTGTTATAGTTCAAAGTCTACTTGACTAGTAGTTATTCTAAAAGTAATCATTATCTTTGCTTCTAATATTCATATTGTTGGATCCTTCAGATATTCATATTGTTGAATTCATTGTCAGATATTTCCCATTCATCATGATATATCCTTATTTTTGTATTTAAACTTGTTGAGCAAACTTGTTGCTCATCCTTGCTATATCATAAATTATATGGCAGCTAAGCCCGAGACCTTCGGGAAGGACAAGGGCAAAGGAAAGATGTAGGATAGTGGTAAGAGGCAGACTTTACCTTATGCCTAGTTTAAATTACTATTATGTAATATAAACCCTAATGTTTATTTTAGGGTATGTTTGTAAGACTTTATTAAGGTTATTGAATATTGGAACTAGTAACACCTTTTGAATGAATGACGTACGTTTATTATTTTCCGCATTTTAGTTATCGTATGTTGTTTAGAGGTGGATGTTCGTATTTTATCGTGATGACCGGACCGGGGTCAGAGGACCCGATTTCGGGGGCGTCGCATACTTCTCATGTTTGAATCCGGGAGGTTGTTTTAGATATACCTCTTCATTGATGTATCCGTTGAGGAAGGCGATTTTCACGTCCATTTGATAAAGCTTGAATTTCTTGTAACAAGCAAATGCTAACAAGATTTGGATAGACTCAAGCCTTGCAACTGGGACATACGTTTCTTTGTAGTCGATCCCTTCTTGTTGATTGTATCCTTGAGCTACTAACCTAGCTTTGTTGCAAGTGATTGTCCCATGCTCATCAAGCTTATTCTTAAATACCCATTTTGTTCCAATAATGGAGACACCTTCAGGAGGAAGCATAAGTTCCTAGACTTGGCATCGTTCAAACTGTTGAAGTTCCTCTTGCATTGCCATTAGCCAACTTTCATCAAGGATAGCTTCCTTAGCATTCTTTGGCTCGACTTGTGATAAAAATGCAGAGAATGCATATTAATTTTGCAAGCCTCTCCGTGTGGTGATTCTTTTGTTTATATCTCCAATGATATTTTTCGGAGGATGATTCATGAGATATCTTGCAGTCTTTGGCATTTGGACATCATGTATTACCTTTTCTTGTTTGGGGAAATCTTCTTCAAGCTCTTGTGTTGTTTCTTGTTCCACTTCATGCGAGTTATCCAATTCAGTTTGTTGAATTCCATCATTCGGTTTGCTAAATATATCTTTTCGGTTTGCTAGATTTTCTAAAATCTCCAAATTTCCTACATCTTCATCTCTTTCTTTTGGAAGATCATTGTTAGTCTCATTAAATGTAATATGAACTGTTTCTTCAACACATAACTTGTTAACATTAAATACACGATATGCCTTGCTATTTTGTGAATAACCAATGAAAATACCTTCATAAGATTTAGCATCAAATTTTCCCAAGTTATCACTAGTATTTAGAATAAAATACTTAGACCCGAAAACTTTGAAATAACTTATGTTAGGAATCTTATTATTTAATAGCTCATAAAGAGTTTTTAAAATAATTGGACGAATAAGTACTCTATTCAAAACATAACATGATGTGTTTATAGCTTCAGCCCAAAACTTCTTAGGAAGTTTACTCTCTTGTAAGAAAGTTCTAGCTGTTTCTTGTAACATTCTATTTTTTCTTTCCACTACTCTATTTTGTTGAGGAGTTCTTGGGGCTGAAAATTCATGGGTAATTCCTTTTTGATCACAAATATTATAAAATCTTTTTGAAATTCAGTGTCATGATCACTTCTTATCTTTACAAGTTTGAGACTATATTTTGCTTCCAAATTTCTTTTCAATTTTTCAAATTCTTTGAATGCTTCGTCTTTAGTTGTCAAAAACAATATCCATGTATATCTAGAGAAATCATCAACTATTACAAATGCATAAAATTTACCATTAATACTAGCATGTCATTCTGGTCCAAACAAATCAAGATGAAGTAATTGCAAGAGAGAATAAGTTAATACCATGTTCTTTGCGGTGAATGATGTTCTTACTTGTTTCCCGAGTTGACAAGGAACACATATTCCCTTCTTGTCATACTTTATTTTTGGCAATCCTTTGATGAGATTCTTTGAGGATAATTTCTTGATTAAATCTAGGTGAAGATGTCTTATCCTCTTATGCCATAAGTTAGCCTCATCTTGCATAGAGGCAAGACATAGTCCTTCATCCTGTTGCTCAAAATCAAGAGTATATAAATTTCCTTTCCTTTGTGAAACTAGAGTAGTATTGTTAGTACCATGAGAAATTGTACATTTTTCTTTTTCAAAATTTACTTGATGACCATTATCCATTAATTGACTAACACTTATAAGATTAAATTCAAGTCCACTAACAAGATGTGCATTATCAATATTATCCTTACCATTACCAATTTTACATTTTTTAATAATTTCCCAAGTTCGATTATCTCCAAATGTAACTGTTCCATTTTTCTTCTTGATTTTTAACTCCATGAACTTTGATTTGTCACCAATCATGCGCCGAGAGTATCCACTATCAAGAATCCATTTGCCTTGTCTTGAGACATACTTGTCAAGAAAAGATAATTCATCATTTTGGTATTGTTGGGTAAAATCTAATTACGCACAACACACAAGTATAGGTGGTCAACAAGTAATATAGTAATAAGTAGAGTATCGTTCCCACAGAAATAATTTAGCAAGAAACTTAACCTTACAATTACTAATTTCCTATTAATCCTAGTTTTATTAAACTATTCAATTCAATGATTTAAAATTATAGAAGCTAAATAAAAAAAACAAATAAACTACCGCAAAACAATGACGAATATCAAAATCTGGAATTTCAAACAATTAATGGAGAATTAGACTTATGATTTCACCCTAAGTTTCACTCTGATTTCTACACCTTTATTCTAATTCAAATCACTATCCCAGTTCATTAATCATGAACACGAATGTAGTACTAGCCACCTCTCGATGCACTACTACCGTATTAACTTAAATCCATAAATTAGATAGAAACAAGTTAAACACCTCAATCAATTAACTCACTATATCTCTATGTGAATTATAATTAAAGAAGGTTTAAGATTAAGTTCGCTATCCGATTACATGCGATGTCAAGCATATCTCTACCTTAACATTCATCAAGAATCTGCTATTCACAAAATTCATGAGCACACACTATATTTACTAAGTCTAGATTCGAATATCCTCTCTCGATTCCATACAAATCCACAAAGAATTGTTGATAAGACAATTCATAAATTCAATCTCAAATTAATATAGATAAACTGGAAAATAGCTTATTGAACTGGAAATCAAAGTTTACAAAATAATTGTTTCACTTTAGGATCCACCATAAGCCTAAAAAGTGAATTAGTTCATCATAAATGAAATAACAACTGAATAATTCAAAGATAACATTCTTTCAATTACAAATATAGAACTAAGATGAAGAATAATTCAAAACACCCTTCATGTAGTCTTAATCTACAATCGTCACAAAAATCTCTTCAAAATCTCCCTCCAAAGCTTGCTATGAAAAATCTGGAATTAATCTCTATAATTTGCCTTGTGTGTTCTCTCAATTCGTTGTTTGTCGAGCAATATATATCTAACATAAAGTCTCAGCCAAAATTCCATGTCAAAGAGAGTCCATATGCTAACCAAAGTCTAACAATACTCTTCCCAGCAGTATTTGAACCAAGCCAGGACTGCCAGAAATCGGGACCCCCCGCCCCGGCGGGGGTGTACAAGCCAAATAAGCCCGCCCCGACGGGCTACCTCCCTGCTAACTGATATTGAAGACCCCTCGCCTCGGCGGGGGTGTATAGGCCAAACGAGCCCACCACGGCGGGCATGGGTTCTACTAGTTGAGTTGGCTGAAGTTCATGCTTGATTCATTTCTTCCACTAACGCAATCCTTTTATACTCAAACACTGCACCACCATACCTATACGTAAAATAACAAGAAACGACTAAAAGAAGATCATAGAAACACGGATTTAACAACAATTAAGCTAAAATTAGACATCAATTAGTGGATATAAAATCCACTTATCAAAATTCCCCAAACGTAGACCGTGCTAGTCCTCGAGCACAATCACAGAAAAAATATGCTATGTAATGCAATGCAACGATATGCAATGTATCTAATCTATATGTTTTCGAATCCAACAGTGTCACAGAATCACAATTATATCACCGGCCTCAGGGAAAACAAGCAAACACTACAATCTTAATCACCAAAACCAATCAAAAATTCCTTATTAGTTCTCAAATCTTAAACCATTATCACTTGTATAGTGTGCGTGTGTGCTCAACATCCATGATAACTGATACGAACTCAAATTCAATACATAACCGGTTTCTTAGAAGGAATCATATAGGACAAACTCAAAAAGTTCAAAAATAGATGAGTTCTAACTAAAACTAAGCAATTACTATTTTCAAGGGTTCACATAGGGTACTATTACTTTATTGATATATATATATATATATATATATATATATATATATATATATATATATATATATTCACATGAGCTTTTTGTTCTTTTCCCATTTTATTATTATTATTATTATTATTTTTATTATTTTGTTTTTTGGAAAATACACACATGACCGTGCAATGTCTCATCTCATTAGGCTAACAGTGCTACCCCTTAGCGAGCTTTCGACCAATGACTCCCAGACCATAAAAGACCTTAGGACGCTAGGTGTAAAGACAATCCCCTCGGGCGTACTTGTTCAAGTAACAGAGGCCCCGAAACAAGACTAGTCACGATATATAATCTCTTCTTCTATTTTTTTCTATAGATAAAGCTTATATACCCCACATATAATCCCCCAAACTTAGGTCTTGCCTAAATTTTGCCTTCACTACCTATCCTTGTCGTTTTCTCATTCACCCTAGCATTATCCTTTAGAAACTATTTATGTATCAATTTGAACTGACCAGTCAACAAAGATGTTATTAGCGTGCTAACCTTTTTATACCAGTTTTAAATAAGTGCAAGATTCGATTCATAACATAAACTATATCACAGTTCTAATAATCAATGTTGTATTGGTTAACTTATTCTCAATCTCATCATTGGCCCACAACTAACATGAACTACAACACTGCTGGACATATGCAAACACAATATTTAACTAAATATTTTTTTTAATAGTATTAATAACGGAATTAAAAACAATGCAATAACAAAAATAACCTAAGCTACTATGTATGCACTTAAGCTATCATGCAATTATGTGACTTATATGTATGCAACATCATAATTCCTAACTAATATGCAAAACTAGAATGCAATGACAACTATAAGCCTAACCAATAACATATGCATGCAAACAAGAATTTAAATCCCCTAAACTTAAGTAATACAATGCCCTCATTTGATGAATAATCGTAATTTAGCGTGTGAGGACTTCCGTGCAATCGCCTAAGTCTGGGGAAGTGGTGGTTGATCTTCTTCTTCTGAATCACTTGGTGGAAACCTCGGCATTGGCCTGGGTGGCTGATATGGGAAGTTTCCAGCTGGATTGAAGCTCTGAAGTGTCGTGTTGAGTGAAGTGAACGACGTGTTCATAGCATCAAACATATGGTCTTGTCTCGCTGCGAGCCGCCTCAATTCCCTACGTGATGCTTTGTTGTGCTCCTCCATTTGTCGTTGCAATTCAAGAACTAAGGGCTAGATATGGCATCGAAAGATGGTGTCTCCTCAGTTCCTTGCTCTCCCATAGTCTCATCCTCATCCTACGAGGTGTCTTCAGCATCAGCTTCATCCTCCGAAGCTGATGGAAATATAAAACCTAACCCTCGAGGATGTGATTCACCTCTGGCCCACACCGAATACCGTGCTATCATTCTCGAATCAAGTAGCTGCAACGACATTAGAGTGGGTTCATCATCCGACCATAGAATTCCTGCTTGGCGACACAACCCACAAATGAGGGATGGGTGTGGCAAGCCGCTTGAAAAATTGCCTCGCAGGCATCAGCGAATAGAAAAATTGATTACTGCTTCGACGTCGATGATGAAGTCTTACACAATTGCAAATAGAAGTAGTGCCTTCTCCTTGGTGACATCTGAAGTATGCGTGGATAGAAGTAGTTTTGCACATAAGAAAGCGTACCAAATCTTCCCATACCAGCTCAGATCTTTGCTGTGAAACACCGTGCCTCCTTTTCGATCCTTTATCCATGTTCTTCCTGGCTTAGTCATTTCTTTGAGGACCTCCTCATAGTCAGGGTCAAAATCCCTCAAGTGCATACTGACACTATCTAGGCACCCGCAATTGGTAATATGTGTTGATGGCATCAGCACTGAATAGGACCAATGTACCCTTCACAAAGGCGTTGAAAGGTGCCTTGTCCTCGGCGTTAGCATAGAACTCTTTGACCACGTTGACAGCGGCGACCTCGGGTTCCTCAATGAACTTGGTCCACCCTTTCTGATAAATCTGTTGCATCATTTTGTCGTCGTGAGCATCCGGTGCCAACCATCGCTCCGGTGTAAGAGCCTTTATGACCATATAGTCGTACCGATCGACGACGACAACACTTTTGAATTTGCGTCGGTCGAAGTTTCGTGATGGTGTAGCTGGCCTTGAACTATCTCCTCTTTGTCGTTTGGATGTAGGTTGAGAAGCCATTAATTTTCAGATGTCTGAATGTACTTCCCTCTCCCCAAATTTTAGTCAAACACTTTAGTAAACACTTGGTGTGCACACTGAGTTCTTCCCCCCCAAACTTGGCGGTTTTGCTCTACTATGGTGCTAACAAGGTAGGGGTTTAAAGACAAGGTGCAAGGTTATCACTTGCTCTACACTTACCTATATATGAATCTGAATTCGTGGCTTTTGGAGATGAAATTGCAAGTATGTGATGAAGAACTTGGTTTGTGAGAATGGAATATATATAGTGATGGTGTTGTATTGTATGTTGGTGGGGTTAAGTAATGGGGTAGTGGATTGAAGTGATGGGTAGAAGTTGGAAATTCGTGGGGGTTATGTATGGGAATGGGTCGTTTAGGGGAGAAAGAGGGGGTAGTGGGCGTGTAGTTGGGAAGAGGAAAGCGCGTGTAACAACCAAATTTACCCGTCCAAATTCAAGGACCCCCGTCCCAGCGGGGGGTAAAAGGCAGAATCAGCCCGCCCCGGCGGGCATGCTCCCTGTAATTGGGGTCTGTCATCCTCTTTGCCCTCATGCTACACCATTCTCTGATCTGCTTAAACTCCTACAAGCCATGAAGCATATACATGAATATAATGTGGATCAATTTGAGCATGATTGAGAGATTAACAAGAATAATACAATATAATAACTTCTTAATAAACCTATTGTATATTACTAATTATGATTAACTATATTTTGACAGTTATGATAATAAGATATGAAAAAGTAAAAGTACAATTGGGTTGTCTCCCAATTAGCGCTTGATTTTAAGTTATTCAGCCTGACTAATCCCTATTTATAGTGCGTCAGATAGAGTAATTATGACGACGTCTCAATTGGACTCGCCACCCCAATAGTGTTTTATCCATTGGCCATTGACCTTGAACGTTTCCAATGGATTTCTACTGTAAAGTTCAACGGCTCCATGTGGGAAAACGGTTTTGATAGTGAATGGTCCTGACCACCTCGACTTAAGCTTGCCTGGGAACAACCTCAATCATGAGTTGAACAACAGTACTGATTGCCCCGACTCCAATGTTCGGTGCATGATCTTCTTGTCGTGCCATTTCTTGAATTTTTCCTTATATAATTTAGCGTTCTCGTATTCATGAAGTCAGAATTCATCAAGCTCATTTAGTTGGAGTAGCCTTTTTTTCACCCACAGCTGCTTGATCAAAGTTCAGTTTCTGAATCGCCCAGTAAGCCTTGTGTTGTATCTCCACATGTAGGTGACACGCTTTCCTGTATAGTAATTGGTATGGTGACATACCAATCGGTGTTTTATACGCAGTCCGGTACGCCCATAGTGCGTCATCCAACTTGAGAGACTAATCCTTTCGATTCGGGTTGACTACTTTTTCCAGAATTTTCTTCACCTCCCTATTCGAAACCTCAGCTTGCCCACTAGTTTGGGGATGATATGATGTAGTGACCATATGGTTGACCCCATACTTTTCCAAGAGAACTGTAAACGATTTGTTTCAGTAGTAACTACCTTCATCACTTATAATGGCTCTCGGCGTGCCAAACCTTGTAAAAATATTTTCTTGCAAGAATTTGAGAACCACTTTGGCATCGTTAGTCGAGAGAGCTACTGCTTCAACCCACTTCGACACATAGTCCACCGCAAGCAAAATGTACAGATTGGTAAATGAGGAAGGGAATGGCCCCATGAAATCAATGCCCCATACATCAAAAATTTTAACTTCTAAAATTGTTTGTAGGGGCATCTCATTCTGTTTCGATATGTTGCCTACCCTTTGACATCTATAGCATGTTTTAACAAATTGGTGAGCGTCTTTGAATAATGTAGGCCAATAAAATCTGGCTTGAAACACTTTTTCTGCTGTACGCTCACTCCCATAATGTCCCCCGTATGCCAATGAGTGGCATTCCTGCAGTATGTTATGCACTTCACTGTCGGAGAACACCTTCTAATCATCTTGTCGGTGCACTGTTTGAATAAATAAGGCTCATCCCACATATACCACTTGACGTCATGAAGAAACTTCTTTTTCTGTTGTCGTGTAAGATCAGGGGGAAGCATGTTGCTCACTAGATAATTCACGAAATCTGCAAACCATGGAAATTTTGCATTTAACCCAAATAGTTGCTCATCCGGGAATGATTCGTTGATTGTACACTTGTCCTTTTTTAGTTTATCTTAATTTTCCAACCTAGACAAATGATCGGCGACTTGGTTCTCCGTCCCCTTTCTATCCTTTATTTCTAGATCAAATTCTTGTAAAAGGAGAATCCATCAGATATGGGGCAGCTTAGCATCTTTTTTCGTAATTAGGTACCAAATAGCTGAATGCTCTGTGTAGACTATCACCTTAGTCCCGATCAAGTATGCCCTGAATTTGTCAAACGCATACACCACTACAAGCAATTCCTTTTCCGTAGTTGTGTAATTCATTTGAGTCTTCGTGAGTGTCTTGCTTGCGTAATATATGTCGTGAAATACCTTCTCTCAGCGTTGTCCTAAAACATCCCCAACTGCATAGTCACTTGCGATACACATTAGCTCGAAAGGCATATTCCAATCCGGTGCGACGATCAGGGGGGCTGTAGTTAACTTCTTCTTCAACAACTAGAAAGCCAACTTGCATTCCTTATCAAAATTAAAAATAGAGTCCTTCTCTAAAAGACTGCACAAAGGTTTTACAATTTTAGAGAAGTCCTTTATGAATCTTCTGTAGAACCCAGCATGTCCCAGAAAACTTCTAATTCCCTTTACTGAGCTTGGTGGAGGTAGTTTCTCGATTGTTTTCAGCTTAGCTTTGTCAACCTCTAGTCCTTGAGCCAATACCGTGTGGCCCAAAATTATGCCATCCTCAACCATGAAGTGACATTTTTCCCAGTAAGTACAAGGTTCGTATCCTTGCATCGCTGTAACACCATTACCAAATTCCCTAGGCAAGTATCGAAATTGTCCCCATAGACGGAAAAGTCGTCCATGGAGACTTCCATGTTTTTCTCCACCATGTCTGAGAAGATGGCCATCATACACCGTTGAAAGGTAGCAGGTGCATTACATAACCCGAATGACATTCTCCTGTATGCGAATGTGCCATAAAGGCACGTAAATGTAGTCTTCTCTTGATCATCAGGAGCGATGATGATCTGGTTATAGCCCGAGTATCCATCCAATAAATAGTAGTACTCATGTCCCGCCAATCTGTCCAACATTTGATCGATAAATGGCAGCGGAAAATGATTTTTTCGGGTTGCCTTATTTAACTTCTTATAATCCATGCAAACCCTCCAACCTGTCACTGTTCTTGTAGGTATTAACTTGTTATCCTCATTCTGTACCACAGTCATTCCTCCCATTTTTGGCACACACTGAACTGGACTAACCCACTTACTATCAAAAATTGGGTAGATGATACCGGCATCCAACATTTTCAGAATTTCCTTATTTACAACTTCCTTCATAATGGGGTTAAGTCGTCGTTGTTGATCCACTGTCGGTTTTGCATCGTCTTCCATCAGAATCTTGTGCATGCAAAACGAAGGGCTGATTCCCTTGATATCAGCTATCGTCCATCCTATTGCTGATTTATGTTCCCTAAGCACCCTCAACAACTTTTCTTCCTACAAATCGTTAAGTGCAGCAGAAATAATCACAGGTAAAGAATTTAAATTGCCCAAATACGCATACCTGAGTTATTTAGGGAGTGGCTTAAGTTCCAGAGTTGGTGGCTCCTCCAATGATGGTTTCATCCTTGCTGTGGCTTTCTCTTCAATATGTAATGGTTCAAATGGTGCTCTGAAGCGGCTAACTCATGGCAATGAATCTAACATCTGCAAGTAGTTCACAAATTTTGGGTCATCGAACTCTTCACCCCGAATAATGTTGTTTCCAAAGGATCATTGACCAGACTCTTGCCCATATCTTCATTGATAATATGCTCATTTATATCCATTCTGAAACATTCTTCCTCATCCGTAGGGAATTTCGTGGCCTTAAACACGTTAAATTTGAGATCCTGATCTTGGACCCTCATAGTAAGTTCACCTTTTTTGTACGTCGATGAGTGTCCTACCCGTAGCTAAGAAAGGCTCCCTAGGATAATCGGGATGTTCTTATCTTCCTCAAAATCTAATATAATAAAATCCGTAGGGAATTTAAACTTATCCACCTTAACTAATATGTCCTCTACTATGCCTCTTGGATATGTGACTGACCTATCTACCAACTATAGTGAAATATTTGTAGACTTTGGCGCGGGCAAACCCAATTCTGTGTAAACTAATAATGGCATAAGGTTCACACTCGCCCCCAAATCACATAAACACTTATTAAATGACATGTTCCTGATTGTGCACTGAATAGTGAAACTCCACGGATCTTTCAACTTCGGTGGCAACTTTCACTGTAAAACTGCACTACACTCCTCTGTTAATGTCACTATTTTGAAGTCATCCAATTTCTTTTTCCTGGACAAAATCCCTTTCATGAGCTTCGCATAACTTGGCATCTGCTCTAGGGTTTATGCGAACGGGATGTTAATCTGAAGTTTCTTAAAAACTTCAAAAAACTTCACAAACTGCTTATCTAATTTCTGTTTTTGGACCCTCTGCTAAAACGGTGGTGGAGGATATACAACTAGCTTATCGTCTAGCTTTGTTTTCTCAATTTTCTTATCCTCACCCTTGTTTCCTTCAACCACTTTACTGTCATCAACTTTTTCATCCGATATCACTGAATTTTCTGCATCTTTACCAATGAGATGTTTTCCACTCCTCAACATAATTGCCTGACACTATTCATGGTTTCCCTTTGAATTTCTCTCTGTATCACTCGGTAGGGTCCCTTGTGGCCTGTTATTGAATGCTACGGCAATTTGCTCCATTTGATTTTCCAAATTCTTGATGGCCATTGCTTAGTTTTTCATCGCTGCCTCATTACTTGTTATGTACTTCGACAACAACTCCTCTAAATTTGATTTTCTTTCCTGATGTTGAGCCGGTTGTTGGTGATTTTGAAAACCAAGGGGATATGATGGTTGTGGAGTTTGGTGTTGCTGATTATTACTCCACGAGAAATTTGGGTGATTCCTATTCCCTTGGTTGTAATTATTTTGGTACATATTATGTGGAATCATGTTGTAGCTACCCACAAATTGCACGGACACTAGGTTGATTACATATTGATCTGTAGGATGCTCACCCACACACAATTCACATACGACCATAACCTATTGTACATGTGCCTGTGTCTGTGTCCCCGACATAGCATCCAACTTCTTAGACAGTGCTGAAATCTGCGTTCGTATTGTCGTTACACCATCTTCTTCTAACACTCCAGCTGCCTTTGCCTGTGCCATTCTTGCCGTGGGCCACTGGTAGTTGTTAGCTGCCATTGTCTCAATCAAATTGTCGGCCTCCTCATAACTCTTAGCCATGAATGCTCCACCCGACGCTGCATCAATACTGGTCTTGAGATTCCCATGTAGTCCATTATAGAAAGTATTCATTTGCAACCACTTAGGCAATCCATGATGCGGGCACTTTCTGAACAATTCCTTGTATCTCTCCCATGCCTCGTACAGTGATTCCCCATGTTGTTGTTCAAATATCGTTATCTCATTTCTCATTTTTGCAGATTTCGCTGGTGGGAAAAATTTTGCAAGAAACTTCTGAGCAAGGTTTTCCCATGTTGTTATCGAACCCGGCGGTAGAAAATGTAACCAACTCTTTGCCTTGCCTCGTAAAGTGAATGGGAACAAGCGAAGTCACACCGCATCATCCGACACCCCATTATACCTGAAGGTGTCACAAATTTCCAAAAAGCTGAGTAGATGTTCATTCGGATCGTCATTTGCCAATCCCCCAAACTGAACTGAATCGTCCTAGGCTTGATTTCGAAAGTATTTGCAACAATTGCGGGCCTGGTGATGCTCGATTGTAGTTCAGTTACCTTGGGTGTGGCCAAGTCCCTTAACACTTTATGATCATCAGCTGCCATTGCCTCTTCTTTTTCAGAATTTTTAAAGTCTTCCCTTATTTCCTTGATGCACTTACTTAACCTCTGAAACCGTCTCTTAATGTCGTCCTCAAAAGGAAGCAAGTCTGGATTTTTGGACCGAGTTTGCATAAACTACTTCAAAAACCTGAAATAAGAGGGAAAAAAACAAAAATAAAAATTGTTTAAGTAAAACTGGACTAATTAAACTGATATTGTAAAAAATATTAAGATCTATACTAAATTATTGCCCGGCAATAGCGCCAAAAACTTGTTGGGTAAAATTTAATTACGCACAACACGCAAGTATGCGTGGTCAACAAGTAATATAGTAACAAGTAGAGTATCGTTCCCACATAAACAATTTAGTAAGAAACTTAACCTTACAATTACCAATTTCCTATTAATCCTAATTTTATTAAACTATTCAATTCAATGATTTAAATTATAGAAACTAAATAAAAAAACAAATAAACTACCTCAAAACAATCACAAATATCAAAATCTAGAATTTCAAACAATTAATGGAGAATTAGTCTTATGATTTCACCCTAAGCTTCACTCTGATTTCTACACTTTTATTCCAATTCAAATCACCATCCCAGTTCATTAATCAAGAACACAAATGTAGTACTAGCCACCTCTCGATGCACTAATACCGTATTAACTTAAATCCATAAATTAGATAGAAACAAGTTAAACACCTCAATCAATTAACTCACTATATCTCTATGTAAATTATAATTAAAGAAGGTTTAAGATTAAGTTCTCTATCCGATTACATGCGATGTCAAGCATACCTCTACCTTATTCATCAAGAATTTGCTATTCACAAAATTCATGAAAACACGTTATATCAACTAAGTGTAGATTCGAATATCCTCTCTCGAATCCATATAAATCCACAAAGAATTGTTGATCAGGCAATTCATAAATTCAAGCTCAAATTAATATAGATAAACTGGAAAATAGCTTATTGAACTGGAAATCAAAGTTTACAAAATCATTGTTTCACTTCAGGATCCACCATAAGCCTAAAAAGTGAATTAGTTCATCATAAATGAAATAACAACTGAATAATTCAAAGATAACATTCTTTCAATTACAAATATAGAACTAAGATGAAGAATAATGCAAAACACCATTCACGTAGCCTTAATCTACAATCGTCACGAAAATCTCTTCAAAATCTCTCTCTAAAGCTTGCTATGAAAAATCTGGAATTAATCTCTATAATTTGCCTTGTGTGTTCTCTCAATTCGTTGTTTGTTGAGCAATATATATCTAACATAAAGTCTCAGCCAAAATTCCATGTCAAAGAGAGTCCATATGCTAACCAAAGTATAACAATCCTTGTAGACACTCGAAATTTTCTACGCATCTATTACTGACATTGCAGGAGGGCAGATTTGTCTTTTAGAGATAACCTGGAAGACAGTTCACGTCAAGTCCGGATACTACAGAAAGTTCAGTCTCAACCCCGGGACACACACCGGGAGTAAAAGTTCCAACCTCAGAGATAACCCCGAGGCCTACCGTTCCAATACTGAAAATACCATCGGATAAGACCGATTTATCCCGGAGATAACCCCGAGATATTCAGTCTCAGTCCCAACACTGGGAATAGTAGGTTTCAACCTTGGAGATAACCCCAATGAGGGCAATTGCAGTTCCGGAGATAACCCCAGAAATGCTTGTTTCAAATGCATGCAATCAGCTTTAACCTCGGCGCTTACACCAAGGCACTCAGTACAAGGCCCGACAATAACACCGGGAAGAAAGGCACACATCAGAGATGACACTGAGGACCTTCAACACTTGCAGCAGTCCAATCTTAGAGATAATCCTGAGCAACGTCTGTTTTATCAACCCAAACTGGAGATAACCCCGGTGAGGGAAAAAGTCGTCATCTTGCCACCTTAACGCCACATCATGCCGTCTCAACATTTTAAACATACATTTCTACACAGTAATGTCCCACAAGAACCAATGAATCTCAATCCCGAGTGACTATTACGCAGAGTAACGGATAGAATTTGAAGCTTGAAGACTGGAAGGCATCGTCCCATCTTACTGACTTCGTACAACCTCTAATCCCATGTCATTGCATAACTCTCAACAACGGCGGTTCGAAATAGGTCTTACATACCTCAATCGAATGCTCGAATAGTAATTTTGAAAGTTCGAGCGGACATCACGTTGCACGCGTGCACGTTTTATAAGAGAAAAAAGTGAGGAAGCCCTGTCCAATTTACTCTATACACAACCTAAATTGATTGCTTTCTCATTTTAAACACTTGTAAGCTCATACGTAACTACTTTTTACCGGTGAGAGCCGAGTGTTCATCCCTTTCAAGTTATAGAAGTCTTATTTGGCAGCCCACTGTAAGCCTTCTTACACACTTTAAAGCCTTTCTCTTCATCTTTTCACACACTATTCTTCACGTTGAGAGTCGTGTTGTGTGTGTAGGCCCGGACTTCGGTCCGTGGGTTCATTTCAGTTTGTGTGTGTGTGTGTGTGTATATATATATATATATATATATATATATATTATATATATTTATATATATTTATTTTAAATATACGGACTATCATTATCGAGTTATGCCTCGATTGAGCCTAGACTTATGTCTGGAGTGTTTAATTGCTTTCGTATATATATACTTATATATATGAATGTGTGTCGAACTCTGTTCGATGAGCCTAGACTTACGTCTGGTGCGTTTACTGCTTTAATATATATATATATATATATATATATATATATATATATATATATATATATATATATATATATATATATATTTTTCGTCCCGCCTGGAGTTTGCTTCATGGTGGTTGACCGTTTTTACTACTTTCTGTACATCTTGTCCCGCCTGGAGTTTTCTCTGTGGCGGTTGATCGCTTTTACAGCTTTATTTACATTTTTGATTCCCCATGGAGGTGCTTCATGGTGGTTGATCATGTCTGTATATATATATATATATATATATATATTTACAGCTTTTATATATATACCTGCTTACGGCATTTATATCAATTGCGGTATCATGTGAGCTTAGGAATCATGTGATCACAGATTCACTCTATTGAATCTAGATTCGGTTCCCGTGATGGATATTTTTAACTGTAAGATGCTTGTAAAATTATTCACGGTGTTGGATTTCCTCAGATGGTTTTCATGCCCATGAGGAGTTCAGCACTACTTTATACATTATTTTCTCGAAGGTGTTTCGCATCTCGAAAATAAAAGCGATCAAGCCGAACATTTAATAAAATAGAAGTATCAAAGGCCTCAATTACTATTGAGCACAGGGTTTGAAAAACCTCTTTTTACAAAACATCACTGCTATATCTTGTTTAAAACTGAATTTTTATATAAATTCAAACCCTATGTATATAGGTGCGAACGAGGCAGAGCACTACTTTCAAATAACAGCACATCGGCCCACACACACACACATTCATATAACAGTTTATTGAAAAGTGGCAGTCACCGTGGCAACACGGATGTCGAGGGATGCCTAACACCTTCCCTCCGCATAAGCAAGTCCCCAGACCCTAATGAATCTCGGTTTCACAGACCCGTTTAGCAGTGTCACATCACTTGGTCAATGTGCAAACCTTTTTTCGGTTGTGTTGGTACAACGAGTTAAATAACCAACTGGCGACTCTTAACAGTCCATCGTCGACATTATACATGTCGGACCTTTTTCAATTATTTTTTCAAACAAATCTCACCTAAAATGAGAACACCAAAGAAAAATTAACGAAAAGGGACAAATAAAAATCCCGACGTCGACAAGTGGCGACTCTGCTGGGGACTTCCAGTAAGAGGACTTAAGCCGCTATTACAAGCTTTTTAAAACTGTTATATGCTTGTGTGTGGATGTTGCATTTACATTTATGATGAATTTGTACGAATGTATTTTTTTACTGCACTGCAATATATCTGCTTGTTGTGAGGGCCCCAAATCCAGGTCCCAAGTCACCTCGGATCCGGTTCGATAATTCTATACAACTATTACTATATTTGCGGAAGATATAAACATAAATTGTTTATACATTAAACTTACACACTATTTCCAAAGGTCGAGTAACCTTAAATTAATACACATTTCATAACTTTTCTAACATATAAAATTATTAACATACAATACTTATACAATTTAGCTTCACACATATCCTAACGCTGGAACTGTCTTTAACCTTTCCTTGTATCCGATGCATTTGCCTTAATCTGTAATGTTTTATCATGATATAGCAAGGGTGAGCATAAGGATTGCCCAGCAAGTTTAAATTCAACAATATAACGATATATCATGATTGAAGAGTTTGAATAATAAGCTGGCTATAATTCGTCAATATAATTGAGAACTAGCAGGAACAAATTTATGACTGAACAAGTTTTATACATGAACAATTATATCTGAAATCAATTGGTAATGAAGGTGATCAGCCTTTCATACTTGACTTATACATGCAATATTTATAGTGTACAATTCATGGCAACCAGCAATGATTAACCATAAGCTTATCCGAATAAAAACACTCTTAGTAGAGTTAAGTAAAAACAAACTTGCCTGAACCGTTGATTATCGCAGCATAATTTATAACGCTTTATCCGAAGACCTAATATTAGTAATATAGATCTCCAATATTAGCATAATATCATCACAATATAATACTATTATATATATATATATATATATATATATATATATATATATATGAACATAGAATAACCTAAACACATAGCACATAACCCTATCAGTCTATTCAACGCATAAAACTTAGTATCAAGTCAGACTATTTAAGTCCGAGTTGAAACCGACACAATTTTAACATCCCGACGGTCTAGTCGGACTTTTATCGAGTCTAAGTTCAATTAAACTCTGACTTAACACTTAACATTTATCTCAGATAATTTGATTTTTAGTCAAAATATTTTTCACAGACTTGTAATAATTTTTAAATAATTATTACCAGTTATCCTGATTTTTCAATCATTAAAAACGTATTTAAATAAATTAAATATCACTTAATTCTTTTATCATTAATATTTATTTATTAATGAAATACACGTCATAATATTATAATATATGTATAATATCACAAAGTATTTTTAATACTTTAAAATCATTTAAATACGATTTTTAAACCGTTAAATCTATTATCCAATAATTGCTTTTAATATTAAAATATTAATATTTTCATGACAAAATATCAAAAGTTATATTTTATAACTCAAAATATTTTTATAACACCTAAATCAATTTTATATGATTTTTAAATCATTTATTCTATTTTTTCATAATTTATTTAATATATTCATTAAATAAATTAACTATCATTAATATTAATTAATTAATGAATTTCATCACAAAATATTAAAAGTCACTGAAAATAACTTAAAATATTTTCTTATAACATAATATTATTTTTCATGAATTAAAACCATTTTTAAATAATTTATTTAATATTATAATTAAATAAATTAAATACCATTTATATTCCAAAAATATTAAATATTTATGAAATATACTCAAAATAATTAAAAACTATTTTTCTGGCTTTAAAATAATTTTTCGGAATTTATTTTATAATTTTAATAATTAAAAACTATT
Source organism: Panax notoginseng (assembly GCA_016801055.1). Taxonomy (NCBI): domain Eukaryota; kingdom Viridiplantae; phylum Streptophyta; class Magnoliopsida; order Apiales; family Araliaceae; genus Panax; species Panax notoginseng. Next base: position 152,360,133 of record CM029022.1, on the reverse strand, counting down.
TTTATCTATTTTTAAATAATTTAATTACTTTTCTAAATAAACTGTCGCTAAAAGAGGCTTAGGCGACAAATCTGTCGCTAAAAGTGTTCTTGAGGTGTTCTTGAGCTTCATGTCAGTGGACAAGGTGATAGGTTTGACCAACGGTAATTCATAGGTCCCGAGTTATCTAGGTTTGATTAAGTGCTCATATTATAGTATTGATGTAATACTACAATCCTAAACAAACAACATAGCTATAATATATCTAATCGGAGAGATCTAGGCTCTCAAACATCTTGTCAGATCATGCCTGGGTTTTCTGGGTAACCTAGAAACCCAAGGCAGTTCGAGTGTCTCCTTTTGAGCTCAATTATCTAAGGGTTCTGGTCATTAGTTTAGTGGTTTTATGGTTTTGGTCTATAGTCCTTATGTCCGTGTACTACTATATCACATAATATATACTTAACAACATCACACATGAAACATATGAGCCGGTCAAAGTAGTAGTCCGGACTGTTCTTGAAAATTTCTAGGTTTTCCAGAAATGTTCTTGAGCAGTTTGGTCAACGATAGTTTGACCATTAATTTCTACGATTAGGCTACGGTTCTGAGTGATCTAAAGGCATATATGTATAGCCTGCATGTCAGTCTACAAGATACAACCAACAACATCACATAACAACTTAAACATAGTAAGATCCAGCGACTGCAAAATCTTGTCAGGCGTTCTGGAAATTCTGGGTTTGCCCAGAAACTCTATTTCGTGACTGGTCAACGCTGTTTGACCGCTTGTATCTCTTAATATACGAAGGCTCTGGCCTTGCTTCTTGTTTTAGATCATAGTCCTTACAACATAGAACGGATAAAAACATTAAACACATAAAACATCAAGCACATAAAGATCTAGAGGCCCTGACATTTGACTGTCAGGCCTTATCTTTCAACTTTTCCAGATTTGAAAATTTTGCCATTTCGTGCACTTGGATGTTATGGATCCATGATCCAACAACCAAGATCACTCAAAAACACATATCTAATCCATCAATTACAACATCTAACATAAAATCAAGAGATTTCAAAAATTAGGGTTCTTACCATTTCTAGCTTGATTTTTGATTTCTGATCTTTGATCTTGTTCTTGGCTTGCTAATACTTGATCATGGCTCAACATTTAACTCTCTCTCACCCTAGATTTTGAAAGTTTAGAGAGAGAAGGGACTTGGAGAAATGAAAAATAAAGTGTGTAATAATCTTTATATATCTTGATTCATTGAACCAAATGTGGCTAGGTGGCACAAGTTGGCTGATTTGCTAGATATAAATCACATGGGACAATTAGAGTTGTTCACCAACTCAATATCTTAGCAAGATTTGTAAGCTACCTATTAAAGAATTGCTAAAGGGCAAAATAGTCAATTCCTTCTAATTCTAGAATTTTCATTTGTTGCAAACCCTTAGGGTTTAGGGCTTGGGTGGGTTTAGGGTTTGGAGCATTCTTAGGGTTTAGGGTTTGAAACCCTTAGGGTTTACACATTTAATTTTCTAAAATTTCCAATTTAAGTTTTTAAAAATAGAAAATTAATATTTCTAACTTATAATTAGAATTTTCTAATTATATAAAATTTCTTAATCATAACTTAAATATTGCTAATTAGGATTAGTAATTCCTAATTAAAAATCGCTAATTAAGCAATTAGGGTTAAAATGGTCATTAGGGTTTTATAAACCACTAATTAGGGTTTCTAATAGAAAAATAATTTACTAATTTAAAAATTATATTTTGTAATTAGATTAGGGTTTTCTAATTTCTTAACTTGAAAATTAGAATTTATATATCCTAATTAACATTAAAACTATTTAATTAACACTTAGGTTTTTCCCTATTTACGAATTAGGGTTTCAAATCCATAAATTAGGGTTTTCAAAAATGTGAAATTAGGGTTTGCTAATTAATTAAGCGTTACCCAAATTAATATTATAATTATTTACACTTACGCCACTAAGTTCCCGATTTAGGGTTTCATGCACCGAATTAGGGTTTTGGATTCCCGGAACTGAAATTAGGGTTTCCAGAACCGGTTTTAGGGTTTCTTACTAAACACTAGGGTTTTCTAACCGAACGTTGACGTTATTAATATATACTTAAGGTTTGTTACAGATATCAATTATCTGGTCAACCCTTGACCCGTAACCACATACTGTACACATATACACAGAACATAATCACGTTTTCCTTAATCCTGAATAATTCACCTAAATTATTCACAGAATTTTGAAATCCTCAAAATTCCATCTTAAAAATATCACACGCATACACTATTTTTCTGTCTAGGTTCTAATTTTAAACCTGAAATCAATAAATAAAAAATTTAAAAATATTCAAAATTCTCGGGTTGTCACACTTGTGATATTAGTGATTTGCACATGTCGTCATTTTCATAAACAGTGAGACACGTTGTGTGTGAATGTATGTTGTGTGGTTCCTCCACCAGGAGGCTATCCTGTTTGTGTTTGATTACTGGACTCGTAGGAAGACTAATTCCACCGAAGCTCAGGAAAGGCACCACCCAAATTCGCTCTAGTTGAAAGACCAGATTAACCTCCCTTGAGTAAATTGCGATGATTTGAGAACCTTCATGCCAAAAAGCCGCAAGAGAAACCTAAGTTAGGCCAGCCTCTGATAAACCAAACGTGGAGGAAAGTCTCTTCATGCTTTCTCATTTCAATTTACTCATAAAATCAATTACTTGTAATTTACATTTCATATTCATCTCCATGTAATGAGAAATATGAAGAAATATGTGCATATACATATTTAAATTAACATGCTATCCTGTATTACGAACAGCTAACATCCGTTTTGCAGGATTATAATCCTAAAATGGACACATCACATAGCATGTAAACATTTACACAATCCCTAAAACTAAACTATGCAAGTTTTGTCGCAGGGAAGCATTCAGACCTATTACCCGGTCAAAATCCAAAAAGGCCGCAGGCCTACAGCCAATCATATCTTCATCTGACCAATCTAATCCAGTTTCTCGCAAAGAATTTGACTGATTAAGTAAACAAATTACAGATTTGGCTGTTCTGCTTAAAGAACTACATCAGTCTACTCAAGGTACGAAGATACCCATACATGCTGAATCCTCTGCACAATGAGGAACTCAAGGTTCTGACAAAGCCATTACAGTACATGAGCTCCAGTTGGATACAACCAACAAAAGTCATGATATCACCCATCTCAAAGGAGATCTAGACACCGGTGACATCAAGAAAAAGGTCCTTTAAATGGAAGAAACCCTTCGTTCTATCAAAGGAATTGGAGCACACATGAGTGTCTCCTATGCCGATCTTTGTATATTCCCCGGTGTTCATTATCCAGAAAAGTTCAAACCTCCCGACTTCAAAAAATATGACGGGTTAGGAGATCCTTACACACATTTGAAGGTGTTCATTGGAGAACTTGGATCTTATGCATAGGACGAGAAGCTCAGAATGCAGCTATTCCAAAAGAGTATGACTAGAGAAGCCCATTCGTGGTATACCAGATTAGACAATTCAAAGATTCATAGTTGGGAAAAACTAGCTCATGCCTTCCTTACACAATACAGCTTCCAGTCTCAAATGGTTCCTCACCGGTACCAGATTACCAAGGTCAAGCAATAGTCTAATAAGTCTTTCAGAGAATATGCTCAAAGGTGGAGGTGCCTTGCTGCTCAGGTGATTCCTTCTATGATAGAGTCAGAGATGGTCATGACCTTTATCGACATACAAGAAGCTCATTTCTATGAAAGAGTCTTAGCTGGCATCGGTAAACCATTTTTTGAAATGATCAAACATAAAGAAATGGCTGAGATGGGATTGAAGTCAGGAAAGATTCAAGACCTAGCCGCTCTCAAAGATGTTGCTGAGCATATCCAATCTAGAAATTATGGAAACAACCCCCGAAGGGTCTATAAAAAGAAATATGAGGATGTTTCCCTGATACTACATGGTCAAAAAGGGAATCAAAATATGCCTATCTAACAGAGAAATTACACTCCCTTTCAAGCGCAGTCTTCAAAACCTTCAATGCCTAAAGGTGGAGAAGTCAAATGCCCTCGAGTGTTCACACCCTTAGGGGACTCACTCGAGAATATTCTCACTCTTCTGACAACTCAGAAGAAAATCACGCATCTTCTTCCACCAGCCAGCCCTAATGGGAGGGGTTTCAATGCTGCTCGGAAATGTGCTTATCATGCCGGGGCGTCAGGACATGATATTCAAGATTGTTGGGCCTTGAAACACAAGATCCAATATTTAATAGACAGCAGTGAGATTGTGGTCACCAACCCAGATCAACCTCACGTACAAGACAACCCTCTTCCTCCACACAAAGAGGAAGAGGTCAACATGATTAATTAGAGCAATGGACAGAGTTTCAAATTTAACTGTGAATCATCCGAGATCATCAAGGATGGTGTTGACAAATGTGATTATGTAAAGTTCCAGTATGCAATGGAACGGAAAATGAAAGCTCTGTGTAAGCAAATTGAGTAATTGGCAAAACTGGTGACCTATCAGCATCAAGTCACACGTCAATTAATTACCCAGGAGTATGCTAGTCTCCTTCCCTTGGTTACGAATACTCCCTCGTCACCATCAAAATATGAAACATTGGAGAATAAAGTGATGAAGAGAGCAACTTCCAAAGCCCGTCGGGATTTTGCCAATAGAAGGGAATTTACATACCTGGGCCAACCTATGGAGGAGATACTTCAGATGTTAATCAATGAAGGAAGAATTACATCCCTTCTACCTCCAATTAGTCCCTGTTCAGGACGGTTCAATCCTGATGGAGTATGTCAGTATCACTCCCATTCTCGCGGTCACAGCACGGAAGAATAATGGGCACTCCGCCACCTTATTCAGAATCTAATCGATAGTGGTGTCCTACAACTGCCAGACAACGATACCGTGCTATTTGAGAGTGAAAATATTTGGCCAACCAAATGGAAAGGACTGGTAGCATTTATATCCTCTGAAGCTGATGGGACTGTTAAACCACTCACAATTCAACTCAAGGGAGTTAACAAACCTTCGAAAGTGGCTGCTCCAGAGCCAATCATTTTGCCATTCAGACCGCAATATCTTGTTATCAGCCTACAGAAAGTTCCCTGGATTTATGGAGAAGCTAAAGGATCCACATCTCATACAACTACTGCAGTGTCGAAGGAAAATCCACTGTATCTTCACCAACGGGTGATGAAGCCTGCTATTAAGTCAAAGGGGAAAATTCCCATAGAGAAGATTGAAAAATTCCTCCGTGCTATAGGTCATAATGAAGCCAATGTAGTTTTAAGCTTAAGAGAATCTCCACATTAAATGTCAATATTAGACTTGGTTTTAACTTTCGAAGATCACATGAAGATTCTACTAAAGGTTTTGGAAGAAACCTACTTGCCGAAATCAGTGGATGTGGAAAAATTTCAACATCTGGTTGATCACATTTTCAACAACAATCTGATCTCTTTCACTGATGATGACATACCACCCTAAGGGACCGGTTATTGCAAGCCGTTACACATTGCTGTTTTGTCCTCCGGATACATGTTAGCTGGAGTCTTGGTAGACGGAGGTTCGTCTTTGAATATCTGTCCTTATGCTACATTGCTAAAGATGAATGTCAATCTCAAGCAGATCCGAAGTAGCCATACAATGATCAAAGCTTTTTGATGGATCCCGCCGGAATTCAGTCGGAGAGATTGAGCTACCAATTGAAATTGGTCCCCATACATTTTGTGTATCTTTTCACGTGCTCAAAATAGATATAGGATACAACTTGGTTCTGGGGAGACCATGGATTCATAAGGTCGGGGCAGTCCCCTCCACTCTTCATCAGCAACTTAAATACATTATCAACAATAGCCTAGTCACAGTCAACGCTGAACCAGAATGTCCTCAACATGGTGACCTTCCAGTCATCAATGTCAATTCAGAGGTTGAGCCGGTCAATTTCCACGCTTTGGAAGTAAGCAACACTCAATACCATTATATTAGGACGTTATTTCCCGTACCCAAGATTTCTGCTGAAGTTATGGTAGCTGCTCAAGAAATGATACCATTGGGACACCAGCCGGGACAAGGGTTGGGTAAAGAGCATCATGGTATTAAGCACCCAATCCAAGTGTCCAGTCAAGCTGGGACAGCCGGACTAGGCTATTCTACCAGTTTTAGTCACAGGAATCCACATAAGCATAAACAGATTCATTCCACTTCAGCCACACGACTATTATCTCCACCTGCAAATCCAGAGTTCGCACAATCTCCGGTAAAGGTGCCAGCGAACATAATGGTTATGTTATTTCCAAAGCCGATACCAGTAAAGGAGAAGGAAATCTTTGTTCCAGATCCCAAGGTGGAAGAAGAGGAACAGAGAATTAAACAAGATATCATCCGAATGATGTCAGGCATGCGCATCATTGTCCATGATGAACATACAAACAGATACACCCCAGACGATGATTGCCCAGACATAATGGTCATCATTTGGGAGAAGGAGGACGATGACAACCCCTCCATCACTGCTATCCACCAGGACTTTGCCCTTGCCAATTGGAGCAGTACTCCTTACATTGGTCGATAAGGGTAAAATGGGCAGGACTTCTTTCTGCCCTGTAGATATCATAACTGCTTACTTTTCTGTACAGTATTAGCAATTATTTTGTCCGTACATGCTAACACTTTTTATGATTAAACAGTTTCATATATATTAAGTGAAAGCATATTTTGTTTCAGAACTCTAAACTTAGATGTGCCTGTACTTGCTGATAAGATGTCTCTTCTCCACAAGGATTATAACTTTGATGAAAAGTTGAACTCCGACTTGATGGAAATACAAGAGGACATTAAGGTGCCTTCAGAGATCAAATCGAAGACAAACCTAAACCCAACCTTGATCAAACCACCTCTTTCAATCTCGGAACCTTAGAAAACCCTAAGTTAATCCAGATTGGTTCAGACCTTACCCCAAACCAGAGGAATGACATGGTTACACTACTAACCCAGTTCTAGGATGTGTTTTCATGGTCTCATGAAGACATGGTGGGTTTGTCCACTGACATTGTCCTTCATTGCCTTCCCATTAAGGAGGGATTCGAGCCAGTCATGCAAAAACTCAGGTGATTGAAACCTGAGTGGAGTTTAAAGGTTAAAGAAGAAATTGTGAAACAATTTTAAGCTGGTATTATTATGGTGTCCACACATCCTGAATGGATATCCAACATCGTTTCTATAACTAAACCTGGAGGAAAGGTGCGGGTTTGCATGGATTATCAGGATCTGAATAAAGCTTGCCTTAAAGATAGCTTTCCCATGCCATTTATCCACATTCTCATTGACAATACTGCTCAATACGACATGTACTCCTTCGCTGATTGCTTTATGGGGTACCATCAGGTCAAGGTTGCTAAGGAGGATCGTGAGGAAACTGCTTTCATCACTCCTTGGAGAACCTTTCGCTACAGACAGTTGTCTTTCGGCCTCATCAATGCCGGAGCTACCTATCAGAGAGCTATGATGACTCTTTTCCACGACTTAATGCACAAAGAGATAGAGATCTACGTGGATGACATCATTGTCAAATCCCAAAGGGAAGAAGACCAGCTAAACCATATCAAAAAGCTCTTCAACAGGTTACATAAGTACAACTTGAAGTTGAATCTAGCCAAGTGTGCATTTGGCGTTAAATCAGGCAAGTTGCTAGGATTTCTAGTCAACCATAAAGGGATTGAGCTGGATCCCACCAAAATCCAGGCCATTACAGAAATGACCATTCCTCAAACAAAGAAGGAAATACGGAGATTTTTGGGAAGAGTCAACTTCATTAGTAGGTTCATTTCTCAACTCACAACAACCTGTGAGCCTATCTTCAAGTTGTTAAGGAAGACCGCCTTTATGAAATGGAATGATGAGTGCCAGAAGGCCTTCCTTACAATCAAAGAGTAGCTAGTTAAAGCTCTAATTTTGGTACCACTCCAAAATAATGTTCCTCTGTTCATGTACTTATCCATAAGTGACAATGCCATGGGCTACATGCTGGATCAGAAAGACGATATAGGCCGAGAACGAGCTATCTATTACCTCAGCAAAAGATTCAGCAGCGGTGAATACAAGTACACTCTGATTGAGAAGACTTGTTGTGCTTTAGCATGGGCTGCCATGAGGTTACAACATTACCTCCATGGACACACAACCCATCTCATATCCCGCGTAGATCCTCTCAAGTATGTGTTCAGTAAGCCCATACTGAATTCCCAACTGTCTAGATGGTAGTTGATTCTGCAACAATTTGACATTATTTACGTGATGCAAAAGTCCATTAAAGGTCAAGGAATCGCAAATCAACTAGATGCTGCACCTTCAGGGGATTTCAAACCATTGGAAACATACTTCCCTGATGAATGGGTAATGATAATTCAGCAACACCATCCGTACGATATACGTTAAACATGGAACATATATTTCAATAGAGCTGTTAATATGGAAGGTTCTGGAGCTGGAGCAATTTTAGTATCCGGTACGGGGGAGCAGTATCCCGTCGCCGTCAAATTGCAGTTTGTTAGCACCAACAACACAACTGAGTATGAAGGTTGTATCATGGTGCTAAAACTTTCCCGTTCAATTGGCATCAGGCGGTTAACTGTCCTTGGGGATTCAGAGTTGGTTGTTAAACAATCCACGGGAATCTATAAAACCAAAGAGCTGCATTTGCTGCCTTACCATCGACAAGTTCTACAGATGGCTTCTCAGTTTGAAGAGATCTCCTTTCTACACATTCTTCGTAATAGGAATGACTTTGCGGATGCATTAGCAACTTTGGCCTCCTTGATTCACATACCTGACAAGGAACACATGACAAGCCTCACATTTGCCCTGCAAAAGGCACCCACCTATGGGAATTATGTTGGAGAAGTATCGAATGAGCTACCACCCATCCAACAACCTTGGTATCAGCATATCAAGGAGTACTTGCGAGATGGATCTACACCTGCTGAGGCGAGCCTGACTGAGCAAAGGCAGATTCATCGACTAGCTACGAAATTCTACCTGAACGGAGATGCACTCTATAAGAGAGATGTATGATTAGGTCTCCTCAGATGCTTGGATAAGGATCAAGCTCAGAGACTTATGGATGAGATCCATGGTGGAGTATGTGGCCCACACATGAGCGGCCTTTTACTTGTAAAGAAGATCCTCAAAACAGGACATTACTGGTTCTCTTTCAAGGCTGACTGCAATGACCACGTCAAGAGATGTTATCAGTACCAAATTCACGGGAATGCTATCCACGCCCCTCCACGGGAGCTCCACAATATGAGTTCGCCTTGGCCCTTCTCAATGTGGGCAATGGACGTGATCGGGCCCATCGAGCCCAAAGCCACTAATGGACATCGCTTTATCTTCACCATGATCGACTACTTTACCAAGTGGGTAGAACCAGCCTCCTTCCCCAAGGTTACCAAAGAAGTCATCATTTCTTTCATCAGAAACAATGTCATTTACCGATATGGACAACCCGAGGTAATTGTATCAGACAACGCTAAGAACCTCAACAACAAAATGATGGAGGAGTTATGCAGTAAATTCCACATCAAACATCTTAACTCCATCATCTACCGTCCAAAGATGAATGGTGTTGTTGAAGTGGCTAACAAAAACATCAAGAAGATCATGCAAAAGATGTCTGCCAACCACAAAGGATGGCCTGACCTATTGCCTCTTACTCTGTTAGCCTATAGAACGTCAATGCACACTTCAACTAGGGCAACTCCCTATGCATTAACCTATGGGATGGAAGCAGTACTCCCCATAGAAGTAGAAATGGAATCCCTCAGAGTGTTGATAGACGCTCAGCTGGATGAAGACCAATGGGTACAAGACAGGTATCACCAATTGTGTCTAATAGATGAAAGGCGAATTGCGACTATCTTCCATGGTTAGTTATATCAACAAAGGATCACCCGATCCTACAACAGAAAAGTTCAGCTACGACAGTTTAAACAATATCACTTGGTTTTAAAGAAGATCATCGACAACTAAGATCAGTCTAAGGGAAAATTCGCTCCTAACTGGGAAGGCCCATTTGTTGTCAAGGAAGTATTGACAAGAGATGCACCCACATTGCAGGAAATCGATGGCGATGAGTTTTCATAACTAATCAACTCGGACATCGTGAAATGGTACTATGTCTGAAGTTACCATCAAACAAACATCCTAGTATTGGATCATCAGATCGCCAGTCATTCCGGTTCTTTAACCCTTTACCACATACATCTATTTTCCACACTGTGCCCCTCAGGGAAACATACTCTTTAAGCCAACAGCCTGGCTTCATTGTGCTCTTACAACTTTGGTCATCCCACTAGGGATTGAACCTCTTGCATTTACAGTTTGTCCCCCCAAACATGGGATCAAACTTTTCACACCTGCAGTTTATCCTCAACCTAGGATCAAACTTTCTCTTCCTCGCAATTTGACCTGCACATGGGATCACACTTTTCAACTAGTCCTGAGGGGCGAAGTACATCGACCTGATCTCCTTGATACACGGGAGTACGTAGGCAACCATATTTTATATGGCCCGGTCGCAATAAAACAAAAACAACAAAAACACTTCCATTCCCTTTTCCTTACAAAAACAAAAACAACAAAAATATTCCTACACCCTTTCTGCCAAACAGCATTGAACCTCTTACACTAGGTTCGAACTACACATACCTGATCTCCTCTTCAACAGGAGTACGTAGGAAGCCATTTATGGTTCGGTCTAACCCCCAACCAAAACACAAATACTTGTCAACGGTACTAGGATCAAACTTCAATCCACCATATTTCATTGGATTCACATCGAAGGGATGGGATTACCTGACCTCCCCCTCTAAAACAGGAGACTCAGCTACCATCTAAGCTGTGGTTGTTCCTTGAAGAGCACAACTAATCCATAAGAGATGGAATTAACTATGCTCCTCCTAAATAGGAGTACTGGCAACCATCTGTGGTGCGGTCAATCTCAGAGAGGAAAGCCACAATCCTCTCCACATTTTCATACAGAAACCAGTCCCAAGACACCAAAGATGGTAGGGATACACATAGATCCATGATCCATTCTGAACTATCCAGAGACAACTCAATGTCCATCCAGCGAGGAGGAAGCCAGAATACATCAAGATCACAAGCCCTAAAGAAGTAGGCAAATTTCAAGAAAGTATTCAGTCAGATCTAAAAGGGAAGTGATCAAAAATATATTTCCCTGCTATATATAATACTGTTTGATATACACAATGTAAACTGTACATGACAAAATGGCTAAGCTAGTCTGTGCAGGAAAATATAAGGCTATCTACAGATTGGTATGCATACGAGTAAGCAGATCTAACGTAGCATCTCTCTCAAGAGAATAAGGTAATGTTGTGGTCTTCTGTACAAGGATTTCTATACGAGTCAGCAAGTCCGAGGCCATCTGCATGGTGACACGATGCTCATAAATATATGCACTCATCTTGGCAAGCATGCCAGTGGTAAGGGACCTCACTATAGTACTATCTGTGTCAGCTACATCCCGGGCAGATATGGTGCTATCCCGCTCAACTATCACTGCATCTCTGACTGACCTGGCCTCACCCCGCTCAACAACAGCGATATCTCTACGAGCTAATGCCTCGTCTCTCTCTAACAAAGCTGCGTCTCTCCCATCAAGAGCTGTCAACATCAGGGCTCTAGCCTGATCCTTCTCAAAGGTCATCAGATGAAGACTTTGCTCAAAGTATTGTGCTGAATGTTGAATCATGACAGTGCTAGTACTGGGAGAATCTAAAAGAGCTGCTGGCAATCTAGTAAATGGCTCATCCTTGGTGGGAGAATCAATGTCCTCCATGGGCTCTCCACCATTTGAATCACTACCCGACACTGTGGATACTACCACAGCCGATGAAGTTTCTATCTCCATCACGGCCAGTGGGTGGTAGGTAGTCATGCCCCTCAAACCAGCTAGAGGAAGATAATCCATACCCGGAGCATGAGTGATAAAACTATAGGGCGAACTGAGTCCTGAACATGACAAGATAGCAAATGGATCTCCAATCCCAGCTAAGAATATGGACCAAGATGCAGGATCTGTACATTCCGTAGGCTGGAAGGAATACGACATAGATATCTCATGGGTGAAATAATACCCGTGTCATCTAAATTTGCCAATCAGTCTCAAGTGTGACATAAACCACACATACAGCATGATCGAACTGCCTGTGAATACCCCTGTAGGGTAAGTGCTATAGAATGTGGCCGATTTCAGTGTCTCTGCCATGATCATCAGAATAATGGTATAACCCTCCCTGAGAGCTCTCACTGTCATAATAACGTCGATGTCCAACTCATCCATGTATCGTGGCATGTACACGTACGATAATACACACAGCATCAATGCATCCATTCTGGCCAAATGCCACTGGTCCTCTGGTATGGTGAACTCCCTAGAATACCAAACATAGCTGCCCTCATAGCCAAATTTGTCAATCAAAAAATGCTCGGATATCACGTGGCCGGATGTGATCTCATCTTGTACAACTCTCCGCCTCAGTCCGGTGAGAGTTATAAACTAATAGCTCATGTCACCAATCGCCATATGAATGTAAGGTCTGTCAAGTGGCAACATCATCAAACGTGCATACTCCTCTAAAGTCGGAGTCAACTCCTGGGTCCTAAACAGGAAAACCTGCCTCTTCGGTACCCAATGCTCCAGCATGCCCTCCACAAATCCTGCGGGAACCTGAAACATCAAAAGGGTCATGGTATGCTGTAACAGCTGATCTATGGTCACCCTATCTAGGGGTGACATACTATCATACCAATATCTCAGATGGGATGCCACCAATAATGGTGGGCTGTGATCTATGCGGCTGACTGTCGAAGAAGACATCTGTGTGGGTTGTATCATAATACCTTCCAAGGTTCAATGCTGAATATCTCTGGACATATATACATATGCATAACATAATACATGCATAACAGATAATAATTAGCAATTTGATATATGGAATAGAAAACTGTACATACATTCCTAAGTATATCATCATCTAATACATCATCTCTGTACAACTAAAAATATAGGGAAATGGGGCACAACCACCCAATACCTAACAGAGGCCTATCAAAAGAGATAACGAGAATACACATCAGAAGAAGACAATGGTGTCAATATCTACATCATCAATCCTATCCACTTGATATAACTATTCCTGAGTCACTGGATCTCTATCAACAGCGATGTCAGGCCTATACAAAGGAGGATCTGCTCCAGCAAAGCCAAATGGGTCATCTGAAGGGCTAGCTCCTATGCTTGAAGGATCAAATGAGTCTGCCTCTGCCAGATCTTTGCCCAAATACCGGATAAAGAAATGTGCCCAATCCAGTCGCTGGGTCAAGCTATCAATCTGTGTCACATGAGTCGGATCTCAGGCACAGGCTAGCCAATTCATCATCATCACGGATCCTGAAACCATATCCCCCATGAATTGAGTCGCGCGGGTCTAGGCTCCAATGGTACGAGGGATCCACCAATGCTAGAATACATCCTGAGTGGAAGGACCCTCTGACAATGCAAAATCGTCAACACCCAACCATGGGATATCAATGATGGGTGACTGCAACACAGGCCAATCACGCTTAGAAGGAGGTAAGATCGATATACGGATCTCTCCTATGGTACTCCTAATAGCACACTCTCCTAAATAGAGCTCCCATGCTCCATCTGTGAAGAGAGGAACCCTACGGGTTGAAATCACGTACTCGACACCAGTCGGGTACCCATTCTCAAATCCAATGGCCAAGTGCTCCCCATAATATGGAATTCATGTGATGACATCCGCCGTCAACAACTCCAACAATAGGCGACAATGAGTGAAACCCTCAGCTATTGGGACCTCCGCCAGTATGGAATGATGACATTGCCGTCCTCGTGGGTAGATATCCAACCCTAATACATTCACCAGACGTAAGCATAAGAGGCTCTCATAGGCCCAAAACTACCAACACAAAGGCAAACGTCTGCTGTTAGTTAACACTCTTAACATGTACATGGTAAATGACAAGAAAAATACTTACCAGCAGAAATGGGTAGAATCCTAACCAAGCCTCGGTCAATCACTACGAGCACATACGCATGCCCCTGAAGAAATAGGAAAAGGTGTAGGAGCCCCAATCATACTCTCTAATACGGTCCATATGTCGCGTGGCACTGATCAAAGCGAATGACACCGTAGAAGAGTTATCTGCTATGAAGCAGCCCCTAATGATCATCATGAACAATCGCCAAAGAATGGGATCCCTGACTCTTACATCAGCTGGTATGGGCTCACTCAATAGCCCACTCATAGCATCTATGCTCAAAGGACCCGCACGGACAGTCCTACCCTTGAACGCCTCCACCAGAACACCTAACAAGGATCTGACGGCAGTGGGGGTAATATCTGTCGTGCAAGGTACTGACGCCCCTCCAAACTCCATACCTATGATAAATAGCCAATCCATCGGCGTCATCATCACGTCACAGTCCAACAAGTGGAGTGACTGAGTCCGGTGAAACCAGTGCTATGACAATACCCTGAGGTAACCCCAGGGACAGCGGCGGGGAAGGATGGAAAAGAATACCCCAAATCCCCAATCATGCACAATCGCTCTATAGTTAGGATGCAGAGCTTGGTACATAGAGTGAATGTTGAACCAGTTTCCTCGAGGTTGTGTAAAGTCAGGAACCTATATAAAATGCAGATCGACATCAAAATCCTTTACTCCTCATCAATAGGAAAGAAGGAAGATTAAGATATAACTTTATACCTCGTTGGCATGCAAATACATCCAGGGATGTCGACTCAGATCACCTAGAAGCTCTTGGTTTGCTACCTGAATACTTGGAAGATCCCTACGGGGAATATGCACAGCAAGAGCGAGGTCCACAACCGGAACATCCTCCTCCTCGTCCTCGACATCCGGTATATCAACTCGAACTGGACGTATCACTGCCTCCACTAATCAACGAGGCTGTCTAACAGAACGGGGTCAAGGCACTTCAGAAGCCCTCCTCCGTACACCTAAAGTGGTCCTACGGGAACTACTCAGTTGATTCGGATCTATAATATCTGGACAACAAGTCTCCAAATCACCTCAGAAAGGGTGTGGTATTTTCTAACCTGGAGCTTTTCAAAATGCATTTTAATGACTACATGCATGCATGCATTATTTTAACATAAGTCTACAGTAGAGTTAATATGCATGACTACTCAATGCCTATATTTTGGAAAAGTTTGCCATAGTTTCCTCTATAAATAGGATTATCCATATGCACATAGGCATGACTAGGTGGCCATTCAGTAGCATACCTGCCCACAGTCATATAAATACTATTTGCATTAAAAAATCAAAGTCATCAACCCATAAGGGTAGCCTAATTATCAGGATTACTTTGCTTTTTCACCTTTGCTCATTTGTCCTCAAATAAGATAAGAAATAACAGAAAAAAGGTGTCAATTTGACTGTTTCAAAAGTCAAATTTTTTCACATCATTATGTTCAACATGGTTTAAAACAAACATTTACTATGTTAAATATTTTTTATCAAGTCATTTGAGCATGCATATGAACTACTATGTGTTTAGATGCATTTCATGTGATAGGTCATTTTCCAACAGATAAAAACTGGAAAAGAGTACATGCATACGTTACCAGGATAGTGTAGAACACTTGTACGGTGACCAAATTTGTAGAAAGACATTTGAACTCAGCAGATCTGAAGAAGAGCTCTCGGATTTCCTTCGCGGCGCAACTTGAAAATGACTTATGAAAGCAACCTGCATGACTTTAATATCCACGGTTGGCCGCAGGTCCATCTACGGCTGCAGCAGGTGTACCTGCGGCTGAAGCAGGTGTACCTGCGGCACCTCTATGTGGGTCCTATCCCTCCAGCTCGGTCCAATTCGAGTTGCAAAGGAGTTCTCACAAGCTGAAAAGGCCAAATTAAGGATAAAAAAGCTACGCGATTGAGCGAAATAGCCAGAAATCTTGGTTTATCTGGGCCCGACTGTGGCTTTCATATCATTTATTGGTATTCGCCCGAACACAGGGTATACTATACCGATGATCCCCATCGTTTCAGATCACATTTGGCAATACTACACAGAAGTCCAACGCCGTCAATTCAGGGTCATTGCCCTAATCTCCATCTAAAAAGATCCCCGGCGGGGGTTACAACGCATGGTCATCTGTCCACAAACAGATCCCCAGCAGGGGTTACAACGCATGTTCCGCTGACACACATATTAACGATGGTCGAAAAGATCCCCGGCGGGGGTTACAACGCATGTTCCGCTGGCACATACATCAGCGGTGATCCAAAAGATCCCCGGTGGGGGTTACAACGCATGTTTCGCTGACACACACATCAGCGATGATCTAAAAGATCCCCGGTGGGGGTTATAATGCATGTTCCACTGACACACACATCAGCGATGATCCAAAAGATCCCCGGCGGGGGGTACAACGCATGTTCCACTGACACACACATCAGCGATGATCCAAAAGATCCCCGGCGGGGATTACAATGCATATTTTTTGTTGATGCACATGTCAATGAAGGTTAAGCAACCTTGACGTCAGTTCAGCCATTGGCAAGTAAACCCAATGTCGCATCGGAAGCCATCCAATAATTGTATCAGTTGATACACACATCTACAAAGGCCAAGCAGCCTTGGCATTTATCCCTAGCAGGGAGTTCATCCATTGATATACACGTCAGCAGAGGATCAAATGGATCCCTGACGGGGGTTACAACGCGTGGTCAACCGTTGGTTCACACGTCAACGAAGGTCGGGCAGCCCTGACAACATATACTGTTGGCAGTAAATCCAACAGAACATTGATATGTCCTGGCGATACAAACCAGGGAGGATCAATATCATTGAGGAGGATCGATAATGGAATATGTTATACACATCCTCAAACAGATAAAGTTTTATCCCCACAGATCTCTTGTACACTAGAAGCACATCTTGGGAATAAATTCTATATAAAGGATTCAGGACTTTGGTGATAGCCCCAACATCAACATCCTAATAGGTTTGGATCACACATCCAAGCCTGCCGTCATTACCGTCACCGGTAGAAGCAACAGGGAGCTGGCAATCATCCCCAGCACGTTGAAAAGCAATCCATATGCGTCATCTATATGCATCATCCATATGAATCATACACTTGCATGATGTTGCTCCACATAACATCATGTTTTTCTTGCTGCATTTCAAGTGTCTAGGATTCTTTATCCTATCTATTGCATTGCGTTGCAGGAATATGATAAAGGGGGCATCTGTAGACACTTGAAATTTTTTGCACACCTGTTACTGACATTACAGGAGGGCAGATTCGTCTTTCAGAGATAACCCTGAAAGACAGTTCACGTCAAGTTCGGATACTACCGAAAGTTCAGTCTCAACCCCGGAACACACACCAGGAGTAACAGTTCTAACCTCCGAGATAACCCCGAGGCCTACCGTTCCAATACCGAAAATACCATTGGAGAAGATTGATTTATCCCGGAGATAACCCCGAGATATTCTATCTCAGTCCCAACACTAGGAATAGCTGGTTTCAACCTTGGAGATAACCCCAAGGATGGCAATTACAGTTCCAGAGATAGCCCTGGAAATGATTGTTTCAAATGCATGCAATCAGCTTCAACCTCAGCGCTTACACTGAGGCACTCAGTACAAGGCCCGACAATAACACCGGGAAGAAAGGCACACCTCAGAGATGACACTGAGGACCTTCAACACTTGCAGCAGTCCAATCTCAGAGATAATTCTGAGCAACGTCTGCTTTATCAGCCCAAACTAGAGATAACCCCGGTGAGGGGCAAAGTCGTCATCTTGCCACCTTAACGCCACATCACGCCATCTCAACATTTCAGACATACATTTTTACACAACAATGTCCCACAAGAACCAATGAAGTTCAATCCCGAGTGACTATTACGCAGAGTAACGGATAGAATTTGAAGCTTGAAGACTGGAAGGCATCGTCCCATCTTCCTGACTTCGTACAACCTCTAATCTCATGTCATTGTGTAACTCTCAACAACGGCGGTTCAAAATAGGTCTTACATACCTCAGTTGGATGCCCGAATAGCAATTCTGAATGTTCAAGCAGACATCACGTTGCACGCGTGCACGTACTTTGAGAGGGCGGGACCCGTGAAGCCCGGGGCACCCCGGGCAGCCATAGGTACATCTGCGCCTAGCCACAAGTATACCTGCGGCTCCCCCCTCTATAAATAGAGGGCTTGGGGTGGCCATTTTGTAAGAGAAAAAGACAAGGAAGCCTTGTCCAATGTGCTCTGTACACACCCTAAACTGAGTGCTTTCTCATTTTAAACACGTGTAAGCTCATATATAGCTACTTTTTACCGGCAGGAGTCGAGTGTTCATCCCTTTTAAGTTATAAAAGTCTTCTTTGGTAGCCCACTATAAGCCTTTTTATACACTTTCAATCCTTTCTCTTCAGCTTTGCACATACTATTCTTCACGTTGAGAGTCGTGTTGTGTGTGTAGGCCTGGACTTCGGTCCGTGGTTTCATTTCAGTTTGTATATATATATATATATATATATATATATATATATATATATATATATATATATATATATATATTTATTTATTTATATACGAACTAACATTATCGCGTTATGCCTCGATTGAGCCTAGACTTATGTCTGGAGCGTTTAATTGCTTTCGTATATATATACTTATATATATGATGTGAGACCCCGAATTTTATGAAATAAAAGTATTCAATTTTTCTATTTTGGTAAATGGTTAAATTGATAAAAGGTTAAAGTTAAGGGTGATATGTGAATTTTTTTTAAAGTAAACAAGTTGTCATAAAATACATGGTCACTATTCACGAGTTACTATTCACGGGTTACTATTCACCCAAATTACTATTCACTCTAGTATCGTTCACTCGAGTATTTGGGACACTTTTTGTGTCGGAGTACTACTATTCACAGGTTACTATTCACCCAAATTACTATTCACTCTAGTATTGTTCACTCGAGTATTTAGGACACTTTTTGTGTCGGAGTTACTATTCATGAGTTACTATTCACGGGTTACTATTCACGAGTTACTATTCATCTAAATTACTATTCACTCTAGTATTATTCACTCGAGTATTTGAGACACTTTTTGTGTCGGAGTTACTATTCAGGAGTTACTATTCACGAGTTACTATTCACGGGTTACTATTCACCCAAATTACTATTCACTCTAGTATTGTTCACTCGAGTATTTGGGATACTTTTTGTGTCGAAGTACTATTCACGAGTTACTATTTACGGGGAATATTCGTACGACGGTACAATCATTGGTGGACCCCACAACGGAATTATTGTCAGATTGAGAAAATGACAAAAATATTTTATTAAAAATAACGGCGAAAGTTTTACCGTTGATACTGTTGAACTACTCGGTAGTAAAAGTACAGTAATACGTGTGGTTGCATAGTAGCACACGGTATTGATGCTTATGTGAGAAGTCACTCAGTTTGATTCAATTATTGTCAATTAATAATATGAATTATTTAGCGATAATGAAGTTTTGTTTTATTTGTATTATTAACGTAATAAAATAGAAACATCTTTTTATATAAAACAGAATACTTTATTCAAGTTATTCTATAAATAGAATATATTATATTCTATTGTGCATAGTGTTTTGCATAGTAAAATCTTTTTATATAAAACAGAATACTTTATTAAAGTTATTCTATAAATAGAATATATTATATTTTATTTAAAAGATTTTTCTTTAAATATGGACCGTCAGATTAAAGTAAATCAATCTGGACCGTTCATGGATTAGTTACTATGCATTTCATTTTCCTATAAATAGAAGCTCATTTCTTCATTATTTTCTTACGAATTCACTGAACTCTAGAGAGAGAAACTATAGAGAGAAAGAAGAAGAGTATTATGCCACTTAACTACTTCTTTATTTCAGTTCTTCTTTAAAACGGAAATGAGAATATAGCTGGGACGAGTCAGGGAAAGGAGTGATGGTCCAGAAGATAGCATTAGTAGTCCTCACCATTCTGTTAAATAGTGTGATAATAAATGTAATGAGGACTCCTTGAGTATGGATATTGTCTAGATGACAATATTCCTATTAGAACTCTCAGTTTATGTATTGTCGTATGTTACATGACATTTGTATAATTAAGTTTGTATTTGTATTTTGTACCATGTATCTGACGACCCAAGATGGGTGATAAATACCTAATTTTGGGGGCGTCACAGTTGGTATCAAAGCTTAGGGATATGATCCTTGGCTGAGATGTAAGATAAGAACTAGGAGGGGAGAGACGGGGAATTCCTTCGCTAGTATGACCTACCTAAGTTTATTTGGTATTTAATTGGTCGGTCAGAGTATAGGGATAATATGTGATATGTTAATTAACTCTTGTTTTGTGGCAATGTTTGAAAATGGCATCTAACAATGTTTAGATAAGCATTGGAGCAAAATAATATGACCATATCGCAGTACGAGGTTAAGTTTGCGGAGTTATCCCGGTTTGCATCCCATTTGGTCGATAATGAGGAGCGAATGACGCGAAAGTTTCTAAGAGGTTTGAAACCCTATATACGTCAATACCTCATTCTCATGTTTATATTTTGTTGAAAGTCATCTGTGGCCTGTAGTGCACAGATGGACTTGGTATGATTATGACCAGGGATTATTCGGTATAATCATGACCGTAATGTTACAAATGATGTGGAAAAAGTCCTCATTGGCCCGTAATGCATTGATGGACAGTTTTTGGTATGATTATGGCTATGGATTCTCTTTGGCCGTAGTGTAAAGACTAATTGTTTTATGGCATGATCAGGACCGTTGATGAAAACACGATTATCTTTAGCCGTAGTGCATGCATAATTCGTGGTGGTGATACTAAAGAATATCCTTAGCCGGAGTGCAAGGGTGATTTGATGATGTGGATTAATTATTGAGCTGAGTCTCAGCAGTGAAATATTAATTCATAGATGTGGTAAAAGTCATCTGTGGCTTACATACATAGATGGACTTGGTATGATTATGACCAGGGATTGTTCGGTATAATCATTACCGTAATTGAAAACACGATTATCTTTGGCACGAAGTGCATGGATAATTCGTGGTCGTGATACTAAAGAATATCCTTGGCCTGTAGTGCAGGGATGATTCGATGACGTGGATTAATTATTGAGCTGAGTCTCAGCAATGAAATATTAATTCATAGATGTGGTAAAAGTCATATGTGGCTTACGTGCATAGATGGACTTGGTATGATTATGACCAGGGATTGTTTGGTATAATCATGACCGTAATTGAAAACACGATTATCTTTGGCACGTAGTGCATGGATAATTCGTGGTCGTGATACTATTAAGCTGAGTCTCAGCATTATTGATTTTACAGTTGTATATCCTTGGCCTGTAGTGCGAAGATTAACTGTTGATTATTGGTTATACAGTTGTAAATCTTTAGCCGTAGTGCAAAGATGAATTTATTAGTATGATTATGAGCAGGAATTGTGATTTGGTATAACCATGATTTTTGATGTTTCAGATGAAGATATGTGATGTAAATTTTCTTCTTCCTGGGTGCGAAAAGTAATTCTGAATCACAATTATGATTATGAGTTATTCATATGATTGTGGATAGAAATTGTTGATTGATGTTACAGGGATATGGTCACTGACGGAGATATTAGTCTAGAAGACAAGTAATATACTTCGCTAGGGTGTGACTTACCTAAGCTAAAATTGTTTACTTAATAAGTGGATAAATTGTGGTATGTCGATTAACCTTTGTTTTGAAGGTATATTCTAGAATGATATTCGAAATACAGGAGATGAGAAATGGAAAAATCATGATAGAGCGGAATTATCCGGAAAGGTACAATCCAAAAAGAAAGTAAGGTATTCTCATCTCTTCGAATATCAGGTACGTACGTTAATTTCGAGGGCAAAATTCCATAAAGAGGGGAGATTGTGAGACCCCGAATTTTATGAAATAAAAGTATTCAATTTTTCTATTTTGGTAAATGGTTAAATTGATAAAAGGTTAAAGTTAAGGGTGATATGTGAATTTTTTTTAAAGTAAACAAGTTGTCATAAAATACATGGTCACTATTCATGAGTTACTATTCATAGGTTACTATTCACCCAAATTACTATTCACTCTAGTATCGTTCACTCGAGTATTTGGGACACTTTTTGTGTCGGAGTACTACTATTCATAGGTTACTATTCACCCAAATTACTATTCACTCTAGTATTGTTCACTCGAGTATTTAGGACACTTTTTGTGTCGGAGTAACTATTCACAGGTTACTATTCACGGGTTACTATTCATCTAAATTACTATTCACTCTAGTATTATTCACTCGAGTATTTGAGACACTTTTTGTGTCGGAGTTACTATTCAGGAGTTACTATTCACGAGTTACTATTCACCCAAATTACTATTCACTCTAGTATTGTTCACTCGAGTATTTGGGACACTTTTTGTGTCGAAGTACTATTCACGAGTTACTATTTACGGGGAATATTCGTACGACGGTACAATCATTGGTGGACCCCACAACGGAATTATTGTCAGATTGAGAAAATGACAAAAATATTTTATTAAAAATAACGGCGGAAGTTTTACCGTTGATACTGTTGAACTACTCGGTAGTAAAAGTACAGTAATACGTGTGGTTGCATAGTAGCACACGGTATTGATGCTTATGTGAGAAGTCACTCAGTTTGATTCAATTATTGTCAATTAATAATATGAATTATTTAGCGATAATGAAGTTTTGTTTTATTTGTATTATTAACGTAATAAAACAGAAACATCTTTTTATATAAAACAGAATACTTTATTCAAGTTATTCTATAAATAGAATATATTATATTCTATTGTGCATAGTGTTTTGCATAGTAAAATCTTTTTATATAAAACAGAATACTTTATTAAAGTTATTCTATAAATAGAATATATTATATTTTATTTAAAAGATTTTTCTTTAAATATGGACCGTCAGATTAAAGTAAATCAATCTGGACCGTTCATGGATTAGTTGCTATGCATTTCATTTTCCTATAAATAGAAGCTCATTTCTTCATTATTTTCTTACGAATTCACTGAACTCTAGAGAGAGAAACTATAGAGAGAAAGAAGAAGAGTATTATGCCACTTAACTACTTCTTTATTTCAGTTCTTCTTTAAAACGGAAATGAGAATATAGCTAGGACGAGTCAGGGAAAGGAGTGATGGTCCAGAAGATAGCATTAGTAGTCCTCACCATTCTGTTAAATAGTGTGATAATAAATGTAATGAGGACTCCTTGAGTATGGATATTGTCTAGATGACAATATTCCTATTAGAACTCTCAGTTTATGTATTGTCGTATGTTACATGACATTTGTATAATTAAGTTTGTATTTATATTTTGTACCATGTATCTGACGACCCAAGATGAGTGATAAATACCTAATTTTGGGGGCGTCACATATGACCTGTGTGTCGAACTCTGTTTGATGAGCCTAGATTTATGTCTGGTGCGTTTAAAAGCTTTTGTATATATATATACTTATATATATGAACTGTGTGTTGAACTCTGTTCGATGAGCCTAGACTTATGTCTGGTGCATTTAAACGCACCAGACATAAGTCTAGGCTCATCAAACAGAGTTCGACACACAGTTCATATATATATATATATATATATATATATATATATATATATATATATATATACTTATATATATGAACTATTGTCGGACTTTATTCGATGAGCCTGGATTTTATATCATGTGCTTTTACATGCTTATATATATATATATATATATATATATATATATATATATATATATATATATATATTTATATTTCGTCCCACCAGGAGTTTACTTCGTGGTGGTTGACCGTTTTTACTGCTTTCTATACATCTCGTCCCGCCTGGAATTTCCTGTGTGGCGGTTGATCGCTTTTACAGCTTTATTTACATTTTTGATCCCCCATGTAGGTGATTCATGGTGGTTGATCATGTCTGTATATATATATTTACAGCTTTTATATATATACCTGCTTACTGCGTTTATATCAATTGCGGCATCATGTGAGCCTAGGAATCATGTGATCACAGATTCAGTCTACTGAATCTAGATTTGGTTCCCGTGATGGACATTTTCAGCTGTAAGTAGCTTGGAAATTTATTCACGGTGTTGAATTTTCTCAGATGGTTTTCATGCCCATGAGGAGTTTGGCACTGCTTTATACATTATTTTCTCGAAGATGCTTCGCATCTCGAAAATAAAAGTAATCAAGTCGAACATTTAATAAAATAGAAATATCAAAGGCCTCAATTACTATTGAACACAGGGTTTGAAAAACCTCTTTTTACAAAACATCACTACTATTTCTTGTTTAATACTGAATTTTTGCATAAATTCAAACCCTATGTATATAGGTGCGAACGAGGCAGAGCACTAATTCCAAACAACAGCACATTGACACACACATACACATTCATATAATAGTTTATTGAAAAGTGGCCGTCACCGTGGCAACACGGATGTTGGGGGGTGCCTAACACCTTCCCTCCGCATAAGCAAGTCCTCGGACCCTAATAAATCTCGGTTTCACAGACCCGTTTAGCAGTGTCACATCACTTGGTCAATGTACAAACCTTTTTTCAGTTGTGTTGGTACAACCAGTTAAAAAACCAACTGGCGACTCTTAACAGTCCATCGTCGACATTATACATATCGGACGTTTTTCAATTGTTTTTTCAAACAAATCTCACCTAAAATGAGAACACCAAAGAACAATTAACGAAAAGGGACAAATAAAAATCCCGACGTCAACAATCCTCTTCCCAGCAGTATTCGAACCAAGCTAGGATTGCCAGAAATTGGGACCCCCACCCAGGCGGGGGTGTACAAGCCAAATAGGCCCGCCCCGGCGGACTACCTCCCTGCTAACTGATATTAAAGACCCCCCGCCACAGCGGGGGTGTACAGGCCAAACGAGCCCGCCCCGATGGGCATGGGTTCTGCTAGTTGAGTTGGCTGAAGTTTATGCTTGATTCATTTCTTCCACTAACACACTCCTTTTATGCTCAAACACCGCACCACCATACCTATACATAAAATAACAAGAAATGACTAAAAGAAGATCATAGAAACACGAATTTAACAACAATTAAGCTTAAATTAGACATTAATTCGTGGATATAAAATCCACTTATCAGGTACCCACATCTTTTTAGGTCCTTTAATGATAGTTACAAGTAAATCACCCTTTTTAATCCAAACCTTTTTAATCTTGTTTTTCTTAAAACAGTTTATATCCAAGTGACCTTTAATACCACAATTTCTACATGTTGTGAAAGGAGAACATAATTTAATATAAAATGTGATTTAGATGTTAACATTTTTACATCTCCCTTTTTATGCATAGGATTATAATCAATTCATTGTCTTTCAAAACTAGGTCTTTGTTTACTTAATATGACATTTAAGTTTTCTTCTCCTTGAACAAATTTAGCAAGAGACAATTTTAAAGAATCTATTTCCTTTTGAAGTTCATTAGTAGGATCAGTTTTGCAAAGAGATTCATCACTAAATGCATCAATACATACATCTCTCATTTTTAGTTCATTAGTTAATTTTTGAACTTCATTATACAGATAATTTACCTTATTGAAAAGTATTTTGTTGTAATTATCAAGATAATCATTCTTAGCAATCAAAATCTTTTCTTCTTTACAAGATGACTCTTTTTCAATTTATTTCTTTTCATCTATCAAAGAATCAACCTCACTCATTAATGTATTTACCAAATCATTCAAATGTGCATTCTTTTCTTTTAATTTTTCATTTTCTTGTTTCAAAGAGTTAAAATCATAAATAAATACCTCATTTGATTCACCTTCTATTCCCATGAAGCATACTTGAGTATTTCATCTTTAGCATCAACCTCAACTTTGGACTCCTCATCATCACTCCAAGTAATAAGGGCTTTATTTCTTTTATTATCTTTTAAGCTCATTTTTCCTTTGTTCTTTAGCTGAAAACAGTGCTTCTTAAAGTGACCCGGACGTCCGCATTCAAAACATGTCTCCTAGGTATGCTTTCCTTTGAATTTATTTGAGTTGAAAGTATTTTTCCTTTTGTTCTTCCTTTTGTAGTAGTCCCTTGAGTCTTCTTGATATCATGGCTATCTCTTCATCTGAGTCATCATCAAGCTCTTCTTTATTTCCTATATTAAGAGCTAAAACTTTTCTTCGAGGAGTTTCCTCCTCATCATCATATCTCTTTAATTGATGTTATATTCCTCAAGTTCACCGAAAAGAGTTCATGTATCCATAGTAGAAATAGTAGCAGAATCTTGAAGAGTTGTAATTTTATAAGCAAACCTCTTGGGCATAGCCCGAAGTAACATACGGTTAATCTCACTTTGTGGAATGGATTTGCCATGTAGCTTTAAAGAATTTAGGAGAACTAGGAACCTTGCTTGAGCCATCTTTCTGGTTTCGTCTTTCTCAAATTTGAACATTTCATAGTCGTGCATGAGCATGTTTAGTTTGACTTCTCGTACCTTAGATGTACCTTCATGGCTCACTACTACAGTGTCCCAAATTTCCTTAGTAGTGTTGTATGAGAAAACTTTGTCGATCTCAGATTGTACTGTGACAACCCGGAAATTCGGTTTGTCCAGAATTTAAGTTTAAAGAATTAGTTATTAATAAAATGAATTTTTATTAATACTATTATGTGCTATGTGTTTATTAATCGTTCTATAACATAGGATGATTATAAGTCGGGAGTATTCTGGCTATGAGCTAGATTGAGCGAGTAAGAATTTTCAAGACGAAAATGAAAGTTTTTCGGGAACAAAAATATTTTCAGGGAAAAAGATGAAATAGGCACTATTCATCCATTTCTACTCGAAGTTTTATTTTGAAATTCCGAGAAGTTATTGATTACGTAAAATGATGAGACGTGATGGAATATTCAATAATATTTCAGTTATGGCAAAAACGAAGTTTTCTCCTGCGGACGTAAAACCTAAGGGTTAGGAAAAGTAATTTCTGAGAATTTTAATGAGTACGTATAATAACTAGGGTTATTATGCGTGAGAAATGCGAGTATAATACTAGTTATTATATGAGTATAGTATGAAGATTAGGACGGCGTATAATACGAATATCGTACGAACGATATACGAAGAGAATACAAGAATACGAGAATGGAATGCGTAGAATACAACTAGTCTTAATGGACTATGAGTTCATGGACATTGTAGAATCCAATTGGACTTGGATTATGTCAAGCCCAATGCTTTGTGAATCAAGCCCAAGTTAGGCCCAATAAGAATTAGGGTTAAGGCCCAAACCAAGAAGATAAAGCGCGGATCGAACCAATGGGTAAACGGATGGGTAATAACCAATGGGAAAACCCATGGGATGACCCATGGGCATGTGGGCCGGAAACTTGGCCACCAAGTAAGGGTGGTGGCCAAGTAAACTTGGTGGCTAAGGGATGGAGAAAGGTGTGAATAGTAAGGAGGTGGGGGACGAAATGACCAATTTACGCTAAGATTTGGTTTTCTATAAATAGGAAGCTAGATTTTATTTTTTAGGATTTTGAAAATCCTATAACTTGAGAGAGAGAGAGAGAGAGAGAGAGCTTGGATGAAGAGGGAGAAGGAAGAGATTGAGCATGAAGGCTCAGATCAAAAGTGATCGTGAAATAGAAAAGCTCGCAAATCGCAGGCTTTGTATAAGGGAAGAAGAATAAAAAAGAACGGTAATCCGAACCCTAGTTCTTATAATTTTTTTCTTTAAGTTTTTATGTTCAAAAACATAGCTTAATGAGAATAGAGAGAAGATAATGTTAGAAATGATTTCATATGGTTGAAATCATGAGAAAAGAAGAAATAAGAACTTAGAAATTTAGTTTATAAATTTCTTAATGAAGTATAAGATTCGTAAGGATTTTGAGTGATCCGAATGAATCTTATGAATGAGTAGGTGAAATAAGTAAAGAATGATGTTCTATAACATCAAATTCCAAGAAAAAGTAGAATCGTAATCCAAAATATCGATTAAAACGAAGAACGAATGAAGAACACGAAGAACGTTGTTGATGGACAAATTTAAAACCATCGTAGGATAATTGTTGTTGATGGACAAGTTTAAAACCATCGTAGGATAATTGCTGTTAATGGACAAGCTTAAAATCATCGTGTTTAAGTTAGTTGCATGTTGCTTGGTTAGGAATGGTAGAAATGTTCATGAAGAACGGATTAAAACGTAGCTATAACGAAGTTATGGCGAAATTTTGTAAAAGACGAACGAGAATTAGAAAGTTAGTAAATGAACCCGAAAATGTAGGGTTTCATAAGAAAGTAAGAGAATGTAGAAAACGTGAGTCATAGACTCAAGAACGAACGAGTTCCGAGTTCGGATGACCGAATTATGGACGAACGAGCGAAGAACGTTAAAAGCGTAAAAATGGCCGAAGGGTGAAGATTAAGTCAATCGAATGGCACATTAACAGATTCAGAACGAAGTTTTGTCTGAGGGGTATTGAAGTACGTAAGATAAGGAAGAGAATGGCTTTAGCACGGCCTCGTTCCAAGTTATAACGAAGAAGTTATGAGATCGTAAAATACGCATCTCAAACTTGATGAAAGACTTAGAAAAATTTTCTAGGGTTTTGTCTCGGCGCCGCAGCGCCGGATAAACTTCGAGAAGTGGCACCGCAGTGCGAGCTCGGCCATAAACTTCTGGAGAGTGGCGCCGCAGCGTGAGTGTTAACAAAGGACTTGGCACCGCAGCGCCAGGCCAAAAGGGAAGAGAGAAACGTAGGCCGCGCCGCAGCGCGAGAGAAAGGAAGGGGCACGGTGCCACAGCGCCGGTGCAGGGCAAGGCCCAGAAATGAGACTTTATGTGCTCAATTACTGGGGGATGTGCAAGAAAGAAGTATGAACATCTAGTTCACGTAACGTAACACTTAATCATGTGTTCTAAACCTTTATTAAAGGTTGAACGGAAAGATTAAACGAATTTAAAACATGAAGAATGTAAGCGCTAGATTACGTAACCGATATCCAGGGACCGTAGTCTTAATGAACGAACATGAGGGATTGCTATAATTGCGACTCCTTAGATGTTGAGTGATGAAGGTAATGAATAACATTCCAATGTTATGTTATGGTAAGGGGAGATAAGTGTAAAGTGTTTAGACGCTATGAACGCAGCGTTGTTGCGATGAACGGTCGGTCTTAGCATACAATGAACGGTATGGCTTCGACATTAAGAAAGAATAATGAACATGGGGTTCATGGGTTGGATAACGATTGAATGCAA
Organism: Panax notoginseng; assembly: GCA_016801055.1. Lineage (NCBI taxonomy): Eukaryota > Viridiplantae > Streptophyta > Magnoliopsida > Apiales > Araliaceae > Panax > Panax notoginseng. Next base: position 152,330,663 of record CM029022.1, on the reverse strand, counting down.
TTAAAACCTTGAGTGAAGGTTGAATGAGAGATTAAGAGACGAGCAACATAAACGTGGAATACGTAAGCGATACTCGTGAATCGTAATCGCGTCAGACGAACGCTCTAAGTATATAATGGTTGTACGACTTAGACGTTGATGAAGGTAGTAAGGAAGATATAATTTATCAAAGAAAGCCGTAGCGAACGGTAATGAGATTAATGAAAGTACGAGGGTGAGTCGGATAAATAATGTTGGAATGAAGTAAGCGTTAAGGACTTTAACCAACGTAAGGGTTGAGTGTACGTGAATATTGAATGGGCAAAACCTACACTCCGTGTATGGTTTGACCGTAAGGTAATGAGGACTAAGATTTAACCATGAACGGTGAAGAAAATAAATTGAAGATAATAACGTATAACGTTAAGAAGCCGAGTTAGTAGTTTTAACTTGGACAACGTTCCGAGTCGAGTGAATCAGACGTGGTAAGATAAGAATAAGGGATTATAAATTGTTTCACTCTATAACCTCATAGTATTGACATGGAATGATCGCTCTGAGTATGCGAAGGATGGTATGACTTAGACGATAAAGAATGAATCCTGAGGTATGGCATTTAGTTGCCAGAAAGCCGTAAGGAATATGAATTTGACTTAACGAACATTATAGTTTAATGGTTCAGATAAGTTAAGAGAAGTTAGGTTGTGGTATAATCGTAACCTTTGATGGTTGACATATGGGAGCTAGGATAAACAATTCCTTTAGAGAGCGAAGGTATATACAAAACTGGCAACCGATCTAACTCACTGTGTGGGCAGTGTAGATGAGACGGGAACTTATTTGTTGGTTGTTTGTGGGAAACCACTCAGAGTACCATATGGACTACTAGCAGAGACACAATGTGTGCTGAGTCTTAGGAGAGTTATAAGAAGAAGATAAGAATGTAAATCATTAATGATGATTAACATTTTGAGTAAGACATCTCCGAATGTCATAAAGCCATGAACTGGTAATGAAAGTTAGTCGCGTAAGCTTAAATTACAAGAACGCGAACCTTAAGAAGTAAATTTAAGTAAACCAATGCGTCAGTCAAGTATATGATTAATTGGTATACGTGCTATTTTCTTATGTGCTACATAGGAATTGGAATGAGTAGTTCAGCGTAAACTATAAGTTGTTGCTATGCGTAAGGCAAGTTTTCCTAACTTCATTCATAATATATGAATGCTAGTTTCTTAGACTTCTCAGATGTTGAACTTGAGATGTCGTGTCTATGTGCATATGTGCGAGATATGTACAAGGTGGTAGAATGTATGAGGCCTTGTGCCAGAATGTGAACACTTCGGTGTTTCTATGAGATGAACTGTTATGTGGTTGAGTTGTTCAATACATGTATGTTCTATTTATACATGAACCGTTATTGTTAAGTCTGTGCTAATGATTCTAGCTAGACAAATTGTGTATGAAAAAGGTAGAAGAATGAAAGTAGTGTAAAGAGTACGTGATGAATGTTGTAAGATGATAGGAATCGAGACTATTCCTATTATTAAAGCTGCTTCATAACCTTTGTTCGGTTATCGAAGTTCTAAAGAATGTTTAAACTCTTGAAGTTGTTTGTTCAATTGTTATGACTTGCTGGACAATTGAATGCTCACACTTGCTTTAAATGAAAAATATTTTCAGCGAACGACGTTAGAAAGAACTTAAGGATCCCGTAAAGGTCAAGCTGATCGGTATCCAGACGAAGTGCCATTTAGTATGTGAATGTGCGTGAAGATCAAGTGAAGACTTGTAATGTAGAAAGATGAATTGAACTATAGAATAGTTTAATGAACGTTTATGTATCCTTGGTGGCAGATGAAAGTCACTTGTGAAAGATGTATAGAATAATGTAATTATCATTATTTGTAATGAAAGAGGTTTTAAGGTTTCGAGAACCTGGGATTTGAGAATATATGTTGTTATATTTAACTATATAATGACGTATGATTGGTAAGAAGTGGGACCGTGACGCACAGAGTCCGGGTCTGAAGGTAGACCGGATTTCGGGGCGTTATAGATTGGTATCAAAGCTATTGGTTATAACTCTTAGGTATGTGTACCTAAGACTATAATCGTAGAGAGAATGATAAGAAATCGATGAGTTAAACGATTAATGAAGAAGATCACCACGTGATCATAGTAAATCGTAGTAATAGATGAGCTGTTAAACGATGAATGATTTATAGCTAATGCTATGAATGAATGGTACTACGAAGTAGTACGGGAAGAAGAACTCAGATTGAGTTGAGAAGGATAGCATACGAATTAAAGAAAATTTGTATTAAGTAAAGAGAAATTTAGAAGTTGTAAGATTTCAATTGAGGACTCATGTGATGGCTGAGTTGTATGAACCTTTATATGGGCAGAGGTTTGTGCTTGGTGTAACAACTGCTCAGTTTATTACAGTGATAATCATTGGAATTGGTCGCGCTATTAAGATGTATATGACGAGAAGGTGAATCTTTTCTCATATATATACTTGATAGGTAGAGAACGATAATGTAGGTGCAATTTCTTGAAACTCATACTTATGGTAAGTTCGTGACTCATAATAATATGGTGTGTTTTCGAACATCTCAGTGAATGGACGCCTAAGGTCTGTCTGGATGTTCTTAAACTCATACTATTATGGAAAGTTCCTGAACTCATAATGTGTGGTAAGTTGATGAACTGTATTAAAGTATAGAGATGTTTAGACTGAAAACGAAGTATTTTCAGTAGACTTAGCATTGAAGGTGCTAGAGAAGTTTGAATATTGTCACAGTAAGACAATGAAGGAAGATGGAGAATAGGATACTCCAAATCCTCTAGCTATGCTAGATTTCGAAGTTTATTCAAATCGTGCTGAAATGTACATTTTGAAAAGGAAAGAATTGGTTCAACTTTTGGAACCAATGGATTTAAAAGAGCTATGCTTTGTATGTCTATGCCAATTTCTTCGGCTAGATAGAAATTGATTTAAAATATCAAAATGAATTTTATATCATCCATGCATTTGATGTAACAATGGTAAAAAGATGGAGTTGTTAATGCAATTGAACCTGGTGGGATGTGATCTTAGGATCAACAAATCGCTATGGTAAGATGTATAATGACGAAGTCATAAACTGACGAAGTCCTCAACGTACTGTGAAGAGTACGGTATCATGACGTCATAAAACGTTTTTGTGAAAAGAATTTAAAGAAGTAGTCGATATCAATTGATTTGACTAGACGAATGTTTCAATAAATTTCTAAAATTTTTGGTATTAAGTCTGAAGTGAACATACCTCTAAATGGGGATATACGATAGGTTGATCACCTACGTATGGAAAGAGGTGGTTTACTTTCTTTGCGATTATAAACTTACCGTGGAAAGAAAGGTTTACGGCGAAAGGCTATTTAACATAGTAAAGAGTTCATGGTCAATTTGACCCCTCAACAAAAGTATGAGATATTTTAAAGGAAATTTTATATTCCTTGCTATTCCTTCTACTTCATGATTCTTGATAGGTTATGGAGGTTGGAATGATGGAAAGATAAGAACTTCTTTGAAGAGAAGTTGAGAAGAAGAGTAAGCTAAAATTTCGAGGACGAAATTATGTGAAGAAGGGAAGAATGTGAGAACCCGGGTAAGGGTTTGGATTTAAGAAATTCCGAGGATGAAATTTTTACAAGGAGGGAAGAATGTGACCCAAAAATTCGGTTTGTCCAGAATTTAAGTTTAAAGAATTAGTTATTAATCAAATGAATTTTTATTAATACTATTATGTGCTATGTGTTTATTAATCGTTCTATAACCTAGGATGATTATAAGTCGGGAGTATTCTGGCTATGAGCTAGATTGAACGAGTAAGAATTTTCAAGACAAAAATGAAAGTTTTTCGGAAAAAAAATATTTTCGGGGAAAAAGACGAAATAGGTACTATTCATCCATTTCTGCTCGGAGTTTTATTTTGAAATTCCGAGAAGTTATTGATTACGTAAAATGATGAGACGTGATGGAATATTCAATAATATTTCAGTTATGGCAAAAACGAAGTTTTCGCCTGCGGACGTAAAACCTAAGAGTTAGGAAAATTAATTTTCGAGAATTTTAATGAGTACGTATAATAACTAGGGTTATTATGCGTGAGAAATACGAGTATAATATTAGTTATTATACGAGTATAGTATGAAGATTAGTATGACGTATAATACGAATATCGTATGAACGATATATGAAGAGAATACGAGAATACGAGAATGGAATGCGTAGAATACGACTAGTCTTAATGGACTTTGAGTTCATGGACTTTATAGAATCCAATTGTACTTGGATTATGTCAAGCCCAATGCCTTGTAAAATCAAGCCCAAGTTAGGCCCAATAAGAATTAGGGTTAAGGCCCAAACCAGGAAGATAAACCGCGGATCCAACCGATGGGTAAACGGATGGGTAATAACCAAATGGAGAAACCCATGGGATGACCCATGGGCATGTGGGTCGGTAACTTGGCCACAAAGTAAGGGTGGTGGCCAAGTAAACTTGGTGGCTAAGGGATGGAGGAGGTGTGAATAGTAAGGAGGTGGGGGCGAAATGACCAATTTGCCCTAAGCTTTGGTTTTCTATAAATAGGAAGCTAGATTTCATTTTTTAGGATTTTAAAAATCATATAACTTGAGAGAGAGAGAGAGAGAGAGAGCTCGGATGAAGAGGGATAAGGAAGAGATTGAGCATGAAGGCTCGGATCAAAAGTGATCGTGAAATAGAAAAGCTCGCAAATCGCAGGCTTTGTATAAGGGAAGAAGAATAAAGAAGAACGGTAATCCGAACCCTAGTTCTTCTAATTTTTTTCTTTAAGTTTTTATGTTAAAAAATATATCTTAACGAGAATAGAGAGAAGATAATGTTAGAAATGATTTCATATGGTTGAAATCATGAGAAACGAAGAAATAAGAACTTAGAAATTTAGTTTATAAATTTCTTAAGGAAGTATAAGATCCGTAAGGATTTTGAGTGATCCGAATGAATCTTATGAATGAGTAGGTGAAATAAGTAAAGAATGATGTTCTATAACATCAAATTCCAAGAAAAAGTAGAATCATAATCCAAAATATCGATTAAAACGAAGAACGAATGAAGAACACGAAGAACGTTGTTGATGGACAAATTTAAAACCATCGTAGGATAATTGTTGTTGATGGACAAGTTTAAAACCATCGTAGGATAATTGCTGTTAATGGACAAGCTTAAAACCATCGTGTTTAAGTTAGTTGCATGTTGCTTGGTTAGGAATGGTAGAAATGTTCATGAAGAACGGATTAAAACGTAGCTATAACGAAGTTATGGCGAAATTTTGTAAAAGACGAACGAGAATTAGAAAGTTAGTAAATGAACCCGAAAATGTAGGGTTTCATAAGAAAGTAAGAGAATGTAGAAAACGTGAGTCATAGACTCAAGAACAAATGAGTTTCGAGTTCGGATGACCGAATTACGGACGAACGAGCGAAGAACGTTAAAAGCGTAAAAATGACCGAAGGGTGAAGATTAAGTCAATCGAATGGCACATTAACGGATTCAGAACGAAGTTTTGTCTGAGGGGTATTGAAGTACGTAAGATAAGGAAGAGAATGGCTTTAGAACGGCCTCATTCCAAGTTATAACGAAGAAGTTATGAGATCGTAAAATACGCGTCTCAAACTTGATGAAAGACTTAGAAAAATTTTCTAGGGTTTTGTCTCGGCGCCGCAGCGCCGGATAAACTTCGAGAAGTGGCACTGCAGCGCGAGCTCGGCCATAAACTTCTGGAGAGTGGCGCCGCAGCGTGAGTGTTAACAAAGGACTTGGCGCCGCAGCGCCAGGCCAAAAGGGAAGAGAGAAACGTAGGCCGCGCCGCAGCGCGAGAGAAAGGAAGGGGCACGGTGCCACAGCGCCGGTGCATGGCAATGCCCAGAAATGAGACTTTATGTGCTCAATTACTGGGGGATGTGCAAGAAAGAAGTATGAACATCTAGTTCACGTAACGTAACACTTAATCATGTGTTCTAAACCTTTATTAAAGGTTGAACGGAAAGATTAAACGAGATTAAAACATGAAGAATGTAAGCGCTAGATTACGTAACCGATATCCAGGGACCGTAGTCTTAATGAACGAACGTGAGGGATTGCTATAATTGCGACTCCTTAGATGTTGAGTGATGAAGGTAATGAATAACATTCCAATTTTATGTCATGGCAAGGGGATATAAATGTAAAGTGTTTAGACGCTATGAACGCAACGTTGTTGCGATGAATGGTCGGTCTTAGCATACAACGAACGGTATGGCTTCGACATTAAGAAAGAATAATGAACATTGGGTTCATGGGTTGGATAACGATTGAATACAATTAAAACCTTGAGTGAAGGTTGAATGAGAGATTAAGAGACGAGCAACGTAAACGTGGAATACGTAAGCGATACTCGTGAATCGTAATCGCGTTAGACGAACGTTCTAAGTATACAATGGTTGTATAACTTAGACGTTGATGAAGGTAGTAAGGAAGATATGATTTATCAAAGAAAGCCATAGCGAATGGTAATGAGATTAATGAAAGTCCGAGGGTGAGTCGGATAAAGAATGTTTGAATGAAGTAAGCGTTAAGGACTTTAACCAACGTAAGGGTTTAGTGTACGTCAATATTGAACGGGCACAACCTACACTCCGTGTATGGTTTGACCGTAAGGTAATGAAGACTAAGATTTAACCGTGAACGGTGAAGAAAATGAATGGAAGATAATAGCGTATAACGTTAAGAAGCCGAGTTAGTAGTTTTAACTTGGACAACGTTCCGAGTCGAGTGAATCGGACGTGGTAAGATAAGAATAAGGGATTGTAAAATGTTTCACGCTATGACCTCATAGTATTGACATGGAATGATCGCTCTGAGTATGCGAAGGACGGTATGACTTAGACGATAAAAAATGAATCCTGAGGTATGGCATTTAGTTGCCAGAAAGCCGTAAGGAATATGAATTTGACTTAACGAACATTATAATTTAATGGTTCGGATAAGTTAAGAGAAGTTAGGTTGTTGTACAATCGTAACCTTTGATGGTTGACATATGGGAGCTGGGATAAACAATTCCTTTAGAGAGCGAAGGTATAAACAAAACTGGCAACCGATCTAACTCACTGTGTGGGCAGTGTAGATGAGACGAGAACTTATTTGTTGGTTGTTTGTGGAAAACCACTCAGAGTACCATATGGACTACTAGTAGAGACACGATGTGTGCTGAGTCTTAAAAGAGTTATAAGAAGAAGATAAGAATGTAAATCATCAATGATGATGAACGTTTTGAGTAAGACATCTCTGAATGTCATAAAGTCGTGAACTGGTAATGAAAGTTAGTCGCGTAAGCTTAAATTACAAGAACGCGAACCTTAAGAAGTAAAGTTAAGTAAACTAATGCGTAAGTCAAGTATATAACTAATTGGTATACGTGATATTTTCTTATGTGCTACATAGGAATTGGAATGAGCAGTCCAGCGTAAACTATAAGCTGTAGCTGTGCGTAAGGCAAGTTTTCCTAACTTCATTCATAATATATGAATGCTAGTTTCTTAGACTTCTCAGATGTTGAACTTGAGATGTCGTGTCTATGTGCATATATGCTAGATATGTACAAGGTAGTAGAATGTATAAGGCCTTGTGCCACAATGTGAACACTTCGGTGTTTCTATGAGATGAACTGTTCTGTGATGCCATTAAGTAATGTGTTCATAGCCCTTTAATCATCGGAAACCATGAAAGTTTCAGTTGAGTTCAGTTCTAGCAAAGTCTTTGGTGTACCATCATATTTCCTAGGAATAATCGGCCCATTCTCCACGACCTACTATTCCCAAGGATCTCTTTTAAGATAGATTCTCATTCAGAATTTTCAGAAGTTGTAGTTTTCTGTTCCATGCAGCAGGGGAGGTCTATTGGTTGACATTTTTGATTGTTGTTCCCGAACTATGCCATGTTAGAATCTTTCCCTACAAGTCATCTTTAAGACCAAGATAAATATAGCTAAGCTCTGATACCAAATGAAATTCAGATAAGGCACACTTAGAAGGGGGGTTGAATAAGTGTGGGAATAAACTATGACCAATTTTTGAACTTAAATTAAACTACAGAATTCAGCTTATATATTAATGAATTCAGCTTGCTGGATAAATACAACCTACTGGATTGAGTCTTTGATTTGAATGAAAATAACTTGCTGAATTTATATCTTTGAAAAAATACTAAGTATTAATACTTTTTCTTAAGATAATGAAAATATCCAAGTTTTAATTATCAATACAATTAAATAACTTTAGTGAGCAAATAAAGTAAAGCAAGTAATAAGATGAACACCAATATTTTTTACGTGGTACAACTATTACCGTCTATAATAATAACTTAGTCCACCTCCAATACCAACTAGTATTGGAGACTCACTTTATTTCTTTAAATTGACTCCTTTTACAAAATAGATTCTTTCAATACTTAAATTACAAAAATTCACTTGAGAACTTTTGCTCCTTGTGCACCAATACACTCCTTAAGCACATATGCTTCCTTGAACCTGTTTGTAAAAAAGTCTTAATCCACTCAGATTAAATACCTTTAGACTACACTTAGTCTAAAAAAAGGAATTACAGATATAGAGGTCTAATGATCAAAGCAAATAAATAATTTAATAATGCAAGGCTCAACTAATGAATGCAATAATCAACGAGTAAAGAGATATCACCAATTTAGTGCTCACGAAAATTCGCTGAAAATAATCTAAATTTTAATTCTAGTAGCCAAGTAATTGCACCAAAATAATTTTGTAGCTTCTCAAAGTATAACGCTGTAATATGTAATTCGTGTGTTCATAAACTGATATATCCCAATTGAATTTATAGCCTTAAGATATTACTGTTGCAAACAAATTCTGTTCCAAAGAATATCTCTCAAACACTCAACATTTGATTTCTGTTAGAGTCAAAACAGTTCATACCAATCCATGTAAATCTTCGGATAAAACAAATCAGGCATTTTTATTTGTTTGGCTACTTCAAAGATAATAGACTAAAGTGATTTAAAAATCAATTAGTGATAGTTCCGTAATAATCACCACATGTATACATATCTGTGACACCCCCAAATCTGGTACTTCAATTCCATAGGATTTGTTGTTCACTATACAAACATCATATATCTACCTACCCATAATAAATGCAAACCATGCAATAGATAAAATTAAATAAATAAATCTCCCCTTATGGGGTTACATCATCTGCATAACAAATAAAATCCCAGGTCACTCTAACCTTAAACATCGGTGCGGAATCATAAACAAATAACAAGTATTAAACAACACCAAGTCTGAATACAATTAACAACAACAAGTCTTCTTCATTTGTTAACATTGCCCTTGCCTTTACTAGTGGAAGGCTCGTCTGATCTTTCGTTCTTAACTTCAATGTTATTATTATGCAAGAGTGAGCACGATTGCCCACAAGTATAATAATATAATAAAGAAATAATAACATGAGAATAAATTAAAGGCTTCTAAAACATAAAAGCTCAGCTTTTGAATCAAGAATGAACAACAAGAAACAAAAGAACTTCTGAGGGTCACAAGACCTTGAACTATATCCTAGGTTGTCAAGTGTTTATACTTGAAACCTTTAACAGTCATAAGACTATGGACTCTTCTTCTCATACTTAGGGGGGTCAGCCGTACCATACTGTGCACAATATATTAACGCTAACGCATAAGTAATCCCCTATACAGGGTTGTTTATCTTAGTTTGACATTAGAGTCCGCACCAAAGGAAGTTTGGTTTGGATAATTCATCAAGGGTTCTGAAATTTAGAACGCTCATCAACTATGGACTAGTCGAATCATTAAGGGTTCGCTAGTCTAACAAGATTCACAATAACTGATATTTAATTCGAATAACAATTTCAAGAAATATACAATAAAATAATTAGTGTATAATAGCATCATGCTTTGAAAGATTAATATATTTTGGATATAACAAAATGGACTTGATCAATAATAACGAGAATTTGCTCGATGTAAAGAGACAACTTATAACTTAAATAATGATAACGAGTATGGTTAGGAAACTTGTCTCGTGCGTAGATTACACATTAATTTATGCACGTTCCTTGATTTAATCCTACATACCATTTACATTCACAATACCAGTCAATTATAATGTAACTGATCATCATACGCTCATTCTTTTTGTCTAACTCGAATTATGACTGTACTTAGTCAACTACTATACTCATTGCCACATAATTTACTTTTCATGAACAATAAGCTAACTATGCATTCAATAGTTCAATTCACACGTAATTGTGTTATGGACGTGTTAAGAATTTATTTTAACACCTCATTATATGTCTAACATGTTTTCATGTTCATTAGGTTAAGTTACCAACACATTGCTAGACTTAAACATTTTAAAAACTCATTTCTGGACCATTCTGCTAAGTGGCGCTGCGGCGCCACTGTTGTACTATGTCTTGGCACTGCGGCTTGATACTTGGCGCTGCGGCGCGGTGGCGCTGCGGCGCGGTGGCGCTGCGGCGCGGTGGCGCTGCGGCGCGGTGGCGCTGCGGCGCGGTGGCGCTGCGGCGCGGTGGCGCTGCGGCGCGGTGGCGCTGCGGCGCGGTGGCGCTGCGGCGCGGTGGCGCTGCGGCGCGGTGGCGCTGCGGCGCGTGCGGCGCGGTGGCGCTGCGGCGCGGGACTTCAGTTCTGGAGTTGGCGCCGCGGCGCAAAACTCCAGATTTTGATTCTCAGTTCGCGAAGAACACAGAGTTCAGCGAAATAAACACTACATGATCCTTAATTTCACTAATTTAACATAACCACATGCTAGAATTCATACATAATCATTATCCAACATTTATAGAATGATTTAAACCCATTAAAACACATAATTACATAATTAAAATATGTAAATTTCATTGTTCTTGATGTTCTTGAAGGTTTTGAACATAAATCATAAAATTCAATGCCACGGATTCGTTATAACACCAAATCCATCCATTTAAGTTTTGTTTACTTCGTTTTAACATGCATAATTATATACAAGTGTAAAATTTAGGGATAATATATGATTGGCGCATTAAATTTGTGCGTAAGGGTCATATGGCCATGATTTAACACTCTGTAATTTTGAAGCAATTATATACATCATATTTTATGAAACTAATAATGTGGAATCATACAATATATATAGTAAAACATGCTACCATGACATAAGATCACATATAAATTCACATAGTCAAAAAAATCTCCAACTACAGAGATTTTACAGAAATTTGAGAGCCATATAATATAAAAATTTTAACAACGTAATAATAATGGGTTGAAGAATTTACCCAAAGTGTAAAGTGTATACTAGTAGGAGATGAATTCCTTCTCAACTCTTCTTCAATCACACATTCACAATCTCAAAAATTTCTCAATCTCTTCCGGTGATGCTATGCCAGACTGAAGAAGAAGAAGACGTTTATAATACTGGAAAAGAACTGACGCATTGAGGTCAGTTACCCAATCATGGGTAACTGCTATCAACTCCCTTTAGGGCTTTGTTTGGCTAGAAATAATAGGTTTCAAAACTAATTAATTGTATAAATCTCTTATACTATAGTTTAAATTATGTCACACCCAATCAGATAATAAATCAAACATCAAATTTAATTTATTTTAAATAACAGATAATGTTTTCTCATTAATTCATGTAGTCACATAATTAAATTTCTCATTTATTAATAATGCTAGACGGTAATCTGCTGAATAATCGTCCCCTCAGTCAAATCCTGGACAGTGTCACGTAACTCTACGTTACGATCATATAACTCGTCGTACATCTCAGCATCGATGGAGTTCGGTGGGAACTGCTTTTCTTCCTCTTCCTCTTCCTCCTCAGGATCCTCCTCTGAATCAGTCTCAGGCTCATGTTCCTGACCAACAACAGTGATCAACGGAGATGGCTCTCTCTGTACCAACTGCTCCCTAACAACATGAATGTCTCGGGGCTCCTCCTCAGTAGGCATTCGGGGTTCCTCCTCCCCAACTCGACTATCTCCTCTAATATCCGACATCCTGACAACACACTTCAAGTTTTAGTTAATAAATCATACTAGTGAGCACATAATTTAACACATAAATACATAAAGTCTTTTATTATCTTCAATGAACTAAGAAATTCATCTCTTAGAACTCGATAAGAGTTTTCCATCACTATGTTCTTTCTATAAGACTACTACCTAAGGTTGTTCTCCTACCTAAGGTTTATAACCTACAGCTTTGACACCAACCCGTGACACCCCCAAATCCGGTACTTCAATTCCACAGGATTTGGTGTTCACTATACAAATATCATATATCTACCTACCCATAACAAATGCAAACCATGCAATAGATAAAATTAAATAAATAAATCTCCCCTTATGGGGTTACATTATCTGCATAATAAATAAAATCCCAGGTCACTCTAACCTTAAACATCTGTGCAGAATCATAAATAAATAACAAGTATTAAACAACATCAAGTCTGAATACAATTAATAACAACAAGTCTTCTTCATTTGTTAACATTGCCCTTGCCTTTACTAGTGGAAGGCTCGTCTGATCTTTCATTCTTAACTGCAATGTTATTATTATGCAAGAGTGAGCATGATTGCCCACAAGTATAATAATATAATAAAGAAATAATAACATGCGAATAAATTAAAGGCTTCTAAAACATGAAAGCTCAGCTTTTGAATCAAGAATGAATAACAAGAAACAAAAGAACTTCTGAAGGTCACAAGACCTTGAACTATGTCCTAGGTTGTCAAGTGTTTATACTTGAAACCTTTAACAGTCATAAGAATGTGGACTCTTCTTCTCGTACTTAGGGGGATCAGCCCTTAGTACCATACTGTGCACAATATATTAACGCTAAACGCATAAGTAATCTCCTATACAGGGTTGTTCATCTCAGTTTGACATTAGAGTCCGCACCAAAGGAAGTTTGATTTGGATAACTCATCAAGGGTTTTGAAATTTAAAACGCTCATCAACTATGGACTAGTCGAATCATTAAGGGTTTGCTAGTCTAACAAGATTCACAATAACTAATATTTAAATCGAATAACAATTTCAAGAAATATACAATAAAATAATTATTGTATAATAACATCATGCTTTGAAATATTAATATATTTTTGATATAACAAAATGGACTTGATCAATAATAACGAGAATTTGATCGATGTAAAGAGACAACTTATAACTCATATAATGGTAACGAGTAGGGTTAGGAAACTTGCCTCGTGCGTAGATTACACGTTAATTTATACAGGTTCCTTGATTTAATTTTACATACCATTTACATTAACAATACCAGTCAATTATAATGTAACTGATCATCATACGCTCATTCTTTTTGTCTAACTCGAATTATTACTGTACTTAGTCAACTTCTATACTCATTGCCACATAATTTACATTTCATAAACAATAAGCTAACTATGCATTCAATCGTTCAATTCACACGTAATTATGTTATGGACGTGTTAAGAATTTATTTTAACACCTCATTATATGTCTAACATGTTTTCATGTTCACTAGGTTAAGTTACCAACACATTGTTAGACTTAAACATTTTAAAAACTCATTTCTGGACCATTCTGCTAAGTGGCGGTGCGGCGCCACTATTGTACTATGTCTTGGCGCTGCGGCTGGATACTTGGCACTACGGCACGGGACTTCAGTTATGGAGTTGGCGCCGCAGCGCGAAACTCCAGATTTTGATTCTCAGTTCGCGAAAAACACAGTGTTCAGCAAAATAAACACTACATGATCCTTAATTTCACCAATTTAACATACCCACATGCTAGAATTCATACATAATCATTACCCAACATTTATAGAATTATTTTAACCCATTAAAACACATAATTACAGAATTAAAATATTTAAATTTCACTGTTCTTGATGTTCTTGAAGGTTTTGAACATAAATCATAAAATTCAATGCCACGGATTCGTTATAACACCAAACCATCCATTCAAGTTTTGTTTACTTCGTTTTAACATGCATAATTATATACAAGTGTAAAATTTAGGGATAATATATGATTGACGTATTAAATTTGTGCGTAAAAGCCATATGGCCATGATTCAACACTCTGTAATTTTGAAGCAATTATATACAACATATTTTATGAAACTGATAATATGGAATCATACAATATATATAGTAAAACATGCTACCATGACATAAGATCACATATAAATTCACATAGTCAAAACAATCTCTAACTACAGAGATTTTACAAAAATTAGAGAGTCATATAATATAAAAATTTTAACAATGTAATAATAATGGGTTGAAGAATTTACCCAAAGTGTAAAGTGTAAATTAGTAGGAGATGAATTCCTTCTCAACTCTTCTTCAATCACACACTCACAATCTCCTCAAAAATTTCTCAATCTCTTTCTGTGATGCTATGCCAGACTTAGAAAAATGAAGAAGAAGAAGACGTTTATAATACTGGAAAAGAACTGACGTGTTGAGGTCAGTTACCCAATCGTGGGTAACTGCTATCAACTCCCTTTAGGGCTTTGTTTGGATAGCAATAATAGGTTTCAAAACTAATTAATTGTATAAATCTCTTATACTATAGTTTAAATTATGTCACACCCAATCAGATAATCAATCAAACATCTAATTTAATTTATTTTAAATAACATATAATAATTTCTCATTAATTCATGTTGTCACATAATTAAATTTCTCATTTATTAATAATGTCAAATTATTAAATCTCTAATTAATCATTAAATTAATTAAAATAACACTAGGCTCAATAAAAATTCCTTTTTAATTTAATAAGCTCACATAATTACATACTTCGAATAATAATAATTCTCCACATTAATTTAATAAATATGGCACATATAATTAAATTAATCTAACACAACTTCATAAATTAATTATTTAATCTAATAATTAATTCACCAAAAAATATTTATTTAATTCAATAAATATTAAAATTAAATTACAAAATCTCGTTTGTCACAATATCACACTGTTTTGAAACAAGCCACTTAGGAGATGTGAAAGAATGTTAGTTCCATAATTTTTGCCAAGTGGTATCCAAAAGATATTGTTTGGGCCATTTAATAATTCATTTGGGCTTTCTATTTTATTTGTTTGGGCCATGTAAAATATTATGGACTCAACACACTAATTTTACATTACCCTAATTATTGAATTAGGGTTTCTATCCCACTCATTTTGAAAATTAAATGATTACTTACATAGATTTAATTATATAACACAATTAAACTTTCTTTAATTATGTTCACAATAATTAATAAATTGAGACAATAAAATTAATTTCTTAGGTTAGTTTATATTTTAAATACTAAAATTCTTCCATACTATAACCATTAGGTTTTTTAATTTCCATACCTAATGTATAATTAGGTTAAAAGACTTTCTTTTTAATTTTATTTATATAAAAAATGAATATATACACATATTTACAACATATATATATTTATTTACTAACATACATTTTCACATAAATCGTACCATATTTATCATCATTGATAAATAGTTATTATACTCCTTTAATCACATATTCACTAAATATATGACACAAAGTGTTCAATATCATAAATAAATAATTTAATATTCTTATTTCTTGGCTTTCCTTTTTGTTCCACTAATTCACTAATTCAATTAGCCTTAATTGGCTAGATGAATTATTGTACATTCATATAATCTTTTTATATAAGTCATATCAACTAATCACTTAAGGATTATAAATCTTTTTATTTACCATTCATGGTTAACTTTCAAGATATGTTAATTTTTAACATAACTTGTCTTACTTTTCTTAAATCAATTAATTAGTTATTCATCTTTGCTTCATTTACATTTCTTAGTCAACTTAAAATAAATTAATTGACTAACTTGCTTAATTCATATCACATATGTTCAAAGTAAATAAAAAAAATATACTTATATAATAATATAAAATTCTCGTTCCTTACATTCTCTCTTCCTTATAAGTATTCCGTTCCCGGAATCACTATTATTGTATGCTCAAATTATATCTATACTTAGACTCTTATTTATTAATCAAAATTTATTACCCTAATATAGTTATTACTTTGCTTCTTCTTGCATTTACTCTTTTCCACCCTATTCGGGTCGAAAAATCTTATACTTAACTCAAGTCTCATTTGTCTTCTCATTGCTCATAATTACCTAGTATATGTAGGTATTAACATCTTCCTCATAATAGTATTCCTTTAATATATCAAGAAACTTGTGTTTTCCCTCATTCTACTTTGGAACCTCTAAGGGTTAACATAAACCACTTAATATACGTGTTTTCGTTTAATAACTTTTAAAGTTGTTCCATCAATTCCTTCATACCAACCAATGACACTAAATTGTGACTCATATCCGTTAATGGACATCACCTCACAGCGATATCTATCAAATAAGACATGTACAATTATATTACTGAGTGGAATCTTACCTGTCAGGACTTCATTTGCGACCAATGCATCCTTAACTGTTATGCTAAACGTACGCGTTGTTGGTCCTCCTGGCTGAGATGGTCCTTTGATCATCAGCGTCCCACTGCTATTTCCTTTGTTGTTGCTTCCTTTGTCTACATTCTTCTTTGGACAATTACGGATATGATGGTCTGGCGATCCACATGAAAAGCAACCTTGCAATTTCTTTGGGCTGGGACAGTTGGGAGAGATGTGTCCCTCTTAACCACAGTTCACTACTAAAAAAATGGTCATTTGTGATGGCCAAAATCCATCACAAAAACCAGAAAAACCATCACGAAAGGTTTACGTGATGGCTTTAAGCATCACAATGGCCATCTTGTATACGCCCATCATGAAAGGTTTTATGTGATGGTTTTGGCAATCACGCAAACTCTGAGTGCTTTTGTGATGATTAATACAATCACATTAACACGCAATCTATTGTGATTGTCAAAGTCATCACAAAAAAATAAGACTTTAATTAGTGATCAAAGGTAAGAAAGTGAATCTCTATTTACGAACAATTTATTTCACTATATTAATTGTATCAAATGATACTTGTAGGATTCGAACCCTCCCCTTATTTGCGAACTAAATAACGAGTATTACCACTACACCAAAGCTCAGATCATGATTATAATTTTAAAACAAAATATAAAAAGAAATTTATGTGAGTTGACTTACTAAACAAAATTATTTCCACATAAGATTTTGTGGTTGCAATGGCAGTCACAAATACTCTCTAATGATGGTAAAATTAGTCATCACTAAGAGTCATCATATATTTTATTGTTTTGTGATGACTTGAAAATTCCATCACAAAATACCTTCTTTTTGTAATTGCAAATAAAAGTCGTCACAAAAATTTGTCTTTTTTAATGATTGTCATAACCGTCATAAAATATTGTTTTGATTATTTCTTATATTAAAATATTAGTGATAGCTTAAATGCAATTACGAAAAGGATATATCTATAAGTGATAACTTAGTCCGTCACAAAAAGAAAGTTTGGTGATTGACACGACCATCACAATTATAATACATTGATGGCAAAATTAGTCATCACTAAGAGCCATCATATATACTATTATTTTGTGATTGCTTAAAATGTTCATCACAAATTACTATCTTTTGTGATTGTTTTTAAAAAATGTCACAAAGTTCTGTCACGTATTCTTATTTTTCTAGTAGTGGTTAAAGCACACGCCTTTTCCCTTGAAATTAAGATAAGGCACACTTAGAAGGGTGGTTGAATAAGTGTGGGAACAAACTATGACCAATTTTTGAACTTAAATTAAACTACAGAATCCAACCTACTATATTAATGAATTCAGCTTGTTGGATAAATATAGCCTACTGGATTAAGTCTTTGATTTGAATGAAAATAGCTTGCTGAATTTATATCTTTGTAAAAATACTAAGTATTAATACTTTTTCTTAAGATAATGAAAATATCCAAGTTTAAATTATCAATACAATTAAATAACTTTTGTGAGCAAATAAAGTAAAACAAGTAATAAGATGAACACCAAGATTTTTTACGTGGTTCAGCTATTACCCTCTATAATAATAGCATAGTCCACGTCCAATACCAGTTATTATTGGAGACTCACTTTATTTCTTTAAATTGACTCCTTTTACAAAATAGATTCTTTCAGTACTTGAATTACCAAAATTAACTTGAGCATTTTTAGTCCTTGTGCACCAATGCACTCCTTAAGCACCTATGTTTCCTTGAACCTGTTCGTAAACAATTCTTAATCCACCCGGATTAAATACCTTTATACTACACTTGCTCTAAATAAAAGGAATTACAGATATAGAGGTCTAATGATCAAAGCAAATAAACAATTTAACAATACAAGGCTCAACTAATGAATGTAATGATCAAAGCGTAAAGAGATATTAGCAATTTAGAGCTCACAAAAATTCGCTGAAAATAATCTTAATTTTAATTGCAGCAGCCAAGTAATTGCACCAAAATAATTGTAGCTTCTCAAAGTATAATAGTGCAGTATGTAATTTGTGTTTCATAAATTGATATATCCCAATTGAATTTATAGCCTTAAGATATTACCGTTGCAAACAAATTCCGTTCCAAAGAATATCTCTCAAACACTCAACATTTGATTTTCGTTAGAGTCAAAACAGTTCATACCAATCCATGTAAATCTCCGGATAAAACAAATCAGGCATTTTTATTTGTTTGACTACTTCAAAGATAATCGACTAAAGTGATTTGAAAACCAATTAGTGATAGTTCCGTAATAATCACCACATGTATACATATCACACTGTTTTGAAACAAGCCACTTAGGAGATATGAAAGAATGTTAGTTCCATAATTTTTGCCGAGTGGTATCCAAAAGATATTAATTACTTCCAAGGATAATCATTATCAAGACCCTTTGAAAAACAATAGTCACAACTTCTTTTTATCTTTCCCGAGATTTTTGCATTCAAGAGATATGAATGACACTGTACATATGACGCCCATTAAAACTCCTAACATGTGTATCATACTTATTTAACTAACCCATTGAATTAGGGCTATCTCGGTTAATAGAGTAATAACTACATTTAAATTCTTCCAAGATTATATCACACATGGCAGTACCCATATATATACTAACCACTTAAATATTAATTAATTTTGCAAATCTCGAATAGTAAAACAAGTTAACATTTCATTATAAAAATTCCTCTTAATTTTAAGCATGAATAAAATACTTATCATATTAAATGCACATAAAATGTCCTAGAGCCTTGAATTAAAAAATAAATTATTTGTAATGACCTTACATTAAATCTTAGGACACAAATGTCTTTAATCTCTTTCAGACAATTCACCAAAATTCCTCTTGTCAATTTCCTGAAATTTTATAGTAAAGAATTTAGTATAAAGATCAAGTCATCATCAAAACATCAAGTTAGAATATGACCAAGTCAACATCCCTTTAAGCAGATTCCTTGATGATTCTTACTGCAAACTACACACGGCTTACCTCTCTTCCTAATCTCTCCTGATTTATTTCCCAATTGAGTGTTGTCGTTCCACTTACATTTATTGGAGTTACTCCCTCCACTGCTGTGAGACCCCCAAATCTGGTACTTCCATTTCCACAGGATTTGGTGTTCACGACATAAATATCATCTATCTATCTATCCATAGTAATGCAAACCGTGCAATAATAGAATTAAAATCTTCCCCTTAAGGGTTACAACATCTGAATAATAATAAAATCCCAGGTTAAACTAACCTTAAACATCTGTGCGGAATTATAAATAAATAAGTCTTAAACAACATCTTTAACTTAAGTCTTAAACAAATACATCAAATAAAATAACAAGTCATATCAAATAACAAGTCTCCATCATTTGCTAACTTTTCCCTTGCCCTTACTAGTGGAAGGTTCGTCAGCTCTTTTGTTCTTAACTGCAATGTTATTATCAAACAAGAGTGAGCACAAATGCCCACAAGTATAAAAATGAAATAACAGTATAATAACATGCGAATACATCAAAGACATCTGAATAAAAGCTCAACTTTTGAATCAAGAGTGAATAACAAGAATCAAAGAATTCTGAGGGTCATAAGACCTTGAACTATGTCCTAGATTAACAAAGGTTATACTCGAAACCTTTAACAGTCATAAGACTATGGACCTTCTTCTCGTACTTAGGGGGATCAGCCCTTAGTACCATACTGTGCACAATATCTTAACGCTAAAGCGTAAATAATCCCCTATACAAGGTTGTTCATCTCAGTTTGACGTTCGAGTCCGCACCAAAGGAAGTTTGGTTTGGATAATTCATCAAGGGTTCTGAATTTTAGAACGCTCATCAACTAAGGACTAGTTGAATCATTAAGGTTTCACTAGTCTAATAAGGTTCAACAATAATTGATATTCGATTTGAATAATAATCTCAAAAGTATACAATAGGACAATTATTGTATAACTGAATCATGCTTTGAAAAGATAATCAATCTTTAATATAACATTTGAACTTGAATGATAGTAATGATAATTTACTCGAGGTAAATAATAAACTTGAACAATAATGATAAATAGGGTTAGGAAACTTGCTCAAATTTAAGAGTTTAAGTTTAGGCAACTTGCCTCGTGCGTAGATTACACTTTAACTAAGCACGTTCTTTGAATTAAATCCTACATACCATTCACGTACACAATACCAGTTAATTATAACTTAATTAATCATTATAAACTCTTTCTTTTTGTCTAATTTAATTATCGACTATACTTAGTCAATTTATCTCATTATCACATAATTTGTACTTCATGAATAATAATCTAATTATGAATTCAATAATTTAAATCACATGTAATTATGTTATTTACACGTTTAAACAACTATTTTTATCATCACATTATTCTTCTAACATATTTACATGTTCATTACATCAATTCACTAACACTTGCTAGACTTTAATATTTTAAAAATCTCATTTCTGAATTTTCTGGAGAGTGGCGCTGCGGCGCCACTGATACACGTGATCTTTGCGCTGCGGCGCGGTGGCACTGCAGTCGGACACTTGGCGATGTGGCGCTGTGGCGCCGTGGCTCGAGTCTTGGCGCTGCGGCGCGGTGGCGCTGCGGCGCGGGAAATGTACAGGTAGCCGGCGCTGCGACGTGGCGCACCAGACACAGAAATGTCAGTTCGCGAAAAATCGCAGAACATGCAAATTTCTCCCAATTTCTTATTTTCTACTCGAAATTAGACATACCCACATGTTATAGTTCATGTACAACCCAACATTTATATACTGACATTAAAAATTTTAAACACTTAATAACAGATTTAAAACATAAAAATTCACTGACTTTGATGTTCATGAAGGTTTAGAAAATAAAACATGAAAATTGTCCCTACGGATTCGTTATAACACCGAATCCGTTCATTTAAACTTCGGTCTCTTCGTATTGACATGCTCAATAATATAAGGTAAAATTTATGAAAACATTTATGTTTGACATACTAAAATCACGTATAAGGCCTTAAGGCCAAACCCAAACCTTGTAATTTATTTTGGAATAGCAAGTCATCAGATTACGAAACTTAGGATATGAAATCATGCAATATATATATAAAACATGTTACGCTACTTGTATTATTACATATATTCATATAACAACATAATTTCTCAATTATAGAGACATAACAGAGATTTTGAAAGTCATATTTCTATGAAAAATAAAAGACGTAAATTATAAATTTGGGAAGGTGGAGATTACCCTGATTGTAGAATATAAAGATAACAACTTCCTCCCTATCTCAATCACAGTGTTTCTCCCACACTTTACTCTAATTTCCTCACCTCTCTCTCTGTATCTTTCTCTGCTTAATATTAGACTTAGAAGAAAATAATGAAAGAAAAGAAAGCGACGCATAAAATAATCAGATAACTGAGTGCATCATGGTCAGTTGCCCGTCATGGGTTAACTGGCCATAACTTCCTCTAAGGCCGTGTTTGTTTAGTAACTAAGTTCAAAACTCTTTATTTTAATAAAACCTTTTATTATATAGTTTAATTGATGTCACACTCTTTATAAAATAAATACAATATTTTATTTAATTTACTTTAAATAAAATATAATAATTTCTCATAATTTCACATAGTCACATAACTAAATATCTCATTAATAAATAATGACAACTTATTAAATCTCTAATTAATAATTAAATTAATTAAAATACCAATATGCTTATTAAATATTTCTTTTAATACAATAAGCTCACATAATCACATACTTTGACAATAAAAATTCTTTACATTAATTTAATAAATGTAACACATATAATTAAATTAATCTACCATAATTGCATCAAATAATTATTTAATCCAATAATTAAAACATCAAAAAATATTTATTTAATTCAATAAATATTAAAATTAAATTATAAAATTCTCGTTCGTCACATCTTTCTCCCCTTAAAAGGATTCTGTCCCCAGAATCACGACTCAATAATTTCGACCGGTTACATTCTCCCCCCCCCCCTTACAAAGATTTTGTCCCCAACATCGCATACACTTATTTAAGTAAATAAATGAGGGTAATTCTTCATCATATTCTCTTCGAGTTCCCATGTAGCTTCTTCAGCGTTGTGGTTCCTCTAAATTACCTTAACAGAAGGTATAACTTTATTTATGAGAACTTGTTCTTTTCGGTCGACAATTTGGATATGAATTTCTTCGTAAGATAAGTCTTTCTCAAAATGTAGGGGTTCATATTCAATTACATGCTTGTAATCAGGCTTGTAGGGTCGCAACACAGAAACATGGAAGACGTTATGGATATTCTCGAGTGCTGGAGGTAAGGCTACCTCGTACGTGACTTTTCCGATTCTTCTTAGTACTTCAAAGGGTCCAATGAATCTTGGGCTCAATTTTCCTTTCTTTCTGAACCTGATCTTCCCTTTCTAGGGAGAGACCTTTAAGAAAACATAACTACCTGATTCAAACTCGATATTTTTACGATGTGAATCAGCGTATTTCTTCTGTCGATCTTGAGCCGCTACCAGTCGTGCTCGGATCACTTTGACTATTTCTGCCGTCTGCTGTACGAGTTCTGGCCCTAGCAATTATCTCTCACCAACTTCATCCCAATACAGTGGAGTTCTGCACTTTCTGCCGTATAAAGCTTCATAAGGCGGCATGCCAATACTAGCGTGGTAACTGTTGTTGTAGCCGAACTCTACTAATGGTAAGTGATCATCCTAATTTCCTTTAAAGTCCATCACACAGACTCTTAGCATATCTTCTAATGTCTGAATTGTTCTCTCACTCTGTCCATCTGTTTGAGGGTGGTAAGATGTACTCATTCGCAATTGCGTACCCATGCATTCCTGAAGACGTTTTCAGAAATTTGATGTGAAGCGCGGATCCCTATCTGAAACAATTGATACCGAAACTCCGTGCCTCGAAATAATCTCTTTTACGTTTAGCCTGGCCAACTGGTCTAAGTTGAATCTTATTTTGATTGGAAGGAAGTGTGCAGATTTCATCAGTCGGTCAACGATAACCTATACTACGTCGTAGCCTTTCTGAGTCGTCGGAAGGCCAACCACGAAATCCATTGTAATATGTTCCCATTTCCACTCTGGGATTTCTAACGGTTGTAGCAATCCACTCGGTCTTTGATGTTCTGCTTTCACTTTCTGACAGGTTAGACACTTGGCAACACATTTTGTAACATCACGCTTCAAATTCGGCCACCAGAAATGTTGACTAAGATCTTGGTACATTTTGGTACTACCAGGATGAATCGAATATCGTGAACTATGAGCCTCGCTTAAAATATCCTCCTTAATCTCTTTGTACTGGCGGTACCCAAATTCTACTCTCAAATCTCAGTATTCCTTCCTTATCCATCTTAAATCTCGGTTCGGTTCCTTCAGATATCTTCTCTGTCACCTTTTTGCATTCATCATCCTGAAGCTGAGCCTCCTTCACTTTATCTAGTTGAGTTGTACCAGATTGCATATGATATAGCTTCTCATCAATCTCCATTGGATACTTCACTTCCAATTCCAGCTTCTCCATTTCCACCATTAGCTCTTCCTGAGCAGTTAACATCATCAATTTCTCACGACCCTTTCTACTTAAGGCGTCGGCAACAACATTCGCTTTACCCGGATGGTATAAAATCTTACAGTCATAATCCTTAATTAATTCTACTCATCTTCTTTGACGCATATTCAAATCCTTCTGTGTGAAAATATATTTCAGACTCTTGTGGTCCGTATATATCTCACACTTCTCCCCGTAGAGATAGTGCCTCCAAATTTTTAAAGTAAAAACCACTGCAGCTAACTCCAAATCATGAGTCGGGTATCCCTTTTCGTAATCCTTCAACTGTCCCGATGCATACGCGATGACTTTACCGTTTTGCATTGGCACACATCCAAGTCCTTTATGCGACGCATCACTAAAAACAACAAAATTGCCTGTATCATCCGGAAGAGATAACACAAGTGCCGTACTCAACCTCTTCTTTAATTCTTGAAAACTCTCCTCACACTTCTCCGTCCAAACAAATTTCACAGCTTTTCGAGTTAAATTCGTTAACGGAGTTGCGATCTTGGAAAAATCTTGAATGAATCTTCTATAATATCCCGCCAATCCAAGAAAACTTCTTACTTCTGACGGCATTCTCGGCTGTTCCCAGTTAATCACGGCTTCTACTTTGGATGGATCTACCGAAATTCTGTTTTTATCAATCACGTGACCAAGAAATTGTACTCGCTCGATCCAGAATTCGCATTTCGAAAATTTAGCGTACAACTTCTCCCTTCTCAATACTTCCAATGTTATCCTCAAATGTTCTTCGTGTTCTTCTTTTGTTTTGGAATATACCAGAATGTCGTCTATAAATACCACCACGAATTTGTCCAAAAATGGCTTGAACACACCATTCATTAGTCCCATAAATGCTGCAGGAGCATTCGTTAGACCAAACGACATTACTAAAAATTCGTAGTGACCGTATCACGTTCTGAACGCTGTCTTCGGTACATCCTCTGGTCTCACCTTCAGTTGGTGATAACCACTCCTCAGGTCTATCTTGGAAAAGTATCTTGCTCCCTTTAATTGATCAAACAGATCGTCGATTCTTGGTAATGGATATCTATTCTTAATCGTGACCTTGTTCAGTTCTCTGTAGTCAATGCAAAGCCGCATTGATCCGTCCTTCTTTTTCACAAACAACACTGGCGCTCCCATGGCGATACGCTCGGTTGAATGTACTTTTTATCCAGCAATTCTTGTAGTTGGACCATCAGTTCTTTAATCTCTACTGGTGCCATTCGGTATGGTGCCTTCGATATTGGAGCGGTTTCGGATGCCAAATCGATCACGAAATCTACCTCTCTATCTGGTGGAAGTCCTGGCAAATCGTCTGGAAATACATCGACGAAGTCCCTCACAATTGGTATCTCTTCTACCTTCAGATTCTCTTTTCGACTGTCGACTATGTAAGCTAGATATCCTACACAGCCTTGTCTCAACAACCTCCTGGCCTTCATCATCGTCAGACAACTCGCTTGTCTAGGCGACTTGCTACCATAAAACACAACTTTTGACGGAGTCATAAGGTTAATACACTTCTTCTGGCAGTCAATTACCGCCCCACAATTGGATAACCAATTCATACCCAAAATAACGTCAAATTCCCCAAGATGAATAGGGATAAGATCTACGTTCATGATATTATTCTTAATATCCACCCTACAATTCTTAAACACGTACTTAACATAAATTATCTCTCTATTCTCAATTTCTATATTTATGGGATATTCCAACTCATCCATAAGTAAATCTAAACTATTAGCAAAGTCTTCGGATATAAAGGAACAAGTAGCACCCGAATCAAATAAAACATAAGCATTAATTTCATTGATCGGAATGATACCTGACACCACCTCACGAGACTGGATTGCATCCTGCACTGTCATATTGAAAGTTCTAGCGGTCGGTCGGTTTGTTGCAGGTGGTCCAGTAATGGTTAAGGTATTTCCACTGCTATTTCCACGGTTACCTCCTTGCACTGCTCCTCCTGATCCCTTCTTGGGGCAATCTCTCGCTAGATGATCCTTAGAACCACAGTTAAAATAAGCACCCTTTTTTGGGTTTGGACAGTTTGGTGCTATGTGGCCTTCTTAACCACAATTGTAGCACACTCGCTTCCCTTTCATACAAACTCCCATATGAGCTTTTCCATAGTTTGAGCACGCTTCAATTTTCTTCTTCTGCCCACCTTGTTGACTTCCAGCTGACGAGTTATCCGTCCACTCCCTCTTCTGATTATGACTACCCCTAGTGTTACTCCCACCAGTCTTGTTATTTCCTTCACCTTCACTCTTCTTCTTCTTCTGCTCTTGATTGTACTTGGTCACCGCATCGCTCCCACCTTCAGCGAGGATGGCCTTTTCCAGTACCCCGGCAAATGTGTTTATCTGAAACATTGACACCTTACTGTAAACCCAAGGCTTTAGTCCTTGTTCAAATCTTCTGGCCTTTCTTTCGTCAGTGTGTACTTGGTTGGGGCAAACCTTGCCAACTCATCGAATTTAGC
Source organism: Panax notoginseng (assembly GCA_016801055.1). Lineage (NCBI taxonomy): Eukaryota > Viridiplantae > Streptophyta > Magnoliopsida > Apiales > Araliaceae > Panax > Panax notoginseng. The sequence continues at coordinate 152,304,003 of CM029022.1, read as the reverse complement.
TGCGTATTCAGGTACGTTCATGTTTCCTTGCTTCAGTTCTAGAAATTGAATTTCCATCTGATTCTGCGAACTAGTTGGGAAGTACATTTCGAAAAACATTTCTTTAAATCTCTCCCACGTAATTACACCTTCACCTCCTCACACTTTGTTTGCTTTCCACCAGTAGCTGGCCTCAGACTTCAGCATAAACGTTGTGAAAGCGGTCTTCTGGTCTTCTCTAACCCTAGCAACGTCGAATACTTTCTCCATTTCCATGACCCACGTTTGAGCCTCGATTGGGTTCCTGGAGCCTTTGAACTCTGGCGGTCCCACCGCCTTGAAGTCTTTAAACGTTGTGTTTGGTGGAGCTTGAGGTTGATTGTTCATTGCTCCCGTCAGTAAGTTCACCAACTGCTGAACAGGATTAGCATTAGCGTTATTGTTATTATTTGTTGACTCTTCCTGAGCCGGTTGACGTTGTTGTCTTCTCCTTGGCGGCATTTTCTGTTAAAATAAACGCTTATTAGGACTTTATTTATTTTTCTAAATAGTTAAGGCATTACTCAACAATTTGATATACTCATTTATCACATCATCTCAAACAACTTAATATATTTAATTCAACTCAAAGTTTTAACATCAAACTATAGCATAACTGCTATTTACATCAACTATCCTGGAATAAAGACTCCACAGGATTTAAAATATTAACATATTCTTTCGTTCATAAACACATCGGAATTTACATATAAAAACTAATTAAGTCTTTCACATAATTAAACAGATTCTAATCATGTCTATCAAGGTGCTGAATAGCCTTGCCACACTCCTCATCCATGATACGAGACATCGTCCTGCGATCCAGCATATACGACGGAAGTCCTTCGAACTGGATGGGGTATCTCAAAACTCGTTCCTGAGCCTCATCTATTGCATGATTAAGTGTGGAGTATGTCTCTTCAAGCTTTGCCTTCTTTGCACGACTATCATCTTCTGCACGATCAGCTCGACGTGATTCTCTTACCCATCCTTCCTCTGCTATTTTCAGTCTTCCGGAGGTTTCTTTCAGTTCCTTCTTCAGCTTCTCTATCTCCTCAGTCTTATCTTCGGTTTGACCATTCTCATGGACCAAATCCCATTCTACATTTCCCAGTCGGGTGTGAAGAGTCGAAATCTCCCTCTCCTTCTCCTCTAAAGTAGACTACTGAGCAGTCGCTCGCTTAGTCAAATCCTGAACCTCGTCTTGTAATTCCAAGTTACGGTCGTATAACGTGTCATACATCTCTGCATCAATGGTGTACCGTGGTAACTCCTCTTCTTACTCTTCCTCATCAAACTCCTCCTCAGGATCAGTCTCGGGCTCATGCTCCTGACCAATAACGGTGATCAATGGAGATGACTCCCTCTGAACTAATTGTTCCCTAATAACATGTATGTCTCGGGGCTCCTCCTCTGTAGGTACTATAAGTAATCGGGGTTCTTCCTCCCCAGCTTGACTAGCTTCTCCAACATTCGTCATCATGACAACAAAATTTTAAGTTTTAGTTACTAAGTCGTACTAACGAGCACATAAATTAACACATAAACACATAATGTATTTTATTATCTTCAATGAATTACCAAAAATTCATTTCTTAAAACTCGATAAGAGTTTTCCTTTACTATCTTCTTTCTATAAGGCTACTACCTAAGGTTGTTCCCCCACCTAAGGTTCATAACCTACAGCTCTGATACCAACCTGTGACACCCCCAAATCCGGTACTTCTATTTTCACAGGATTTGGTGTTCACGACATAAATATCATCTATCTATCTACCCATAGTAATGCAAACCATGCAATAATAGAATTAAAATCTTCCCCTTAAGAGTTACAACATCTGAATAATAATAAAATCCCAGGTTAAACTAACCTTAAACATCTGCGCGAAATTATAAATAAATAAGTCTTAAACAACATATTTAACTTAAGTCTTAAACAAATACATCATATAAAATAACAAGTCATATCAAATAACAAGTCTCCATCATTTGCTAACTTTTCCCTTGCCCTTACTAGTGGAAGGTTCGTCAGCTCTTTCGTTCTTAACTGCAATGTTATTATCAAACAAGAATGAGCACAAATGCCCACAAGTATAAAAATGAAATAACAGTATAATAACATGTGAATACATCAAAGACATCTGAATAAAAGCTCAACTTTTGAATCAAGAGTGAATAACAAGAATCAAAGAATTCTGAGGGTCAGAAGACCTTGAACTATGTCCTAGATTAACAAGGGTTATACTCGAAACCTTTAACAGTCATAAGACTATGGACCTTCTTCTCGTACTTAGGGGGATCAGCCCTTAGTACCATACTGTGCACAATATCTTAACGCTAAAGCGTAAATAATCCCCTATACAGGGTTGTTCATCTCAGTTTGACGTTCGAGTCCGTACCAAAGGAAGTTTGGTTTGGATAATTCATCAAGGGTTCTGAATTTTAGAACCCTCATCAACTAAGGATTAGTTGAATCATTAAGGTTTCACTAGTCTAATAAGGTTCAACAATAATTGATATTCGATTTGAATAATAATCTCAAAAGTATACAATAGGACAATTATTGTATAACTGAATCATGCTTTGAAAAGATAATCAATCTTTAAAATAACATTTGAACTTGAATGATAGTAATGATAATTTACTCGAGGTAAATAATAAACTTGAACAATAATGATAAATAGGGTTAGAAAACTTGCTCAAATTTAAGAGTTTAAGTTTAGGAAACTTGCCTCGTGCGTAGATTACACTTTAACTAAGCACGTTCTTTGAATTAAATCCTACATACCATTCACGTACACAATACCAGTTAATTATAACTTAATTAATCATTATAAACTCTTTCTTTTTGTCTAATTTAATTATCGACTATACTTAGTCAATTTATCTCATTATCACATAATTTGTACTTCATGAATAATAATCTAATTATGAATTCAATAATTTAAATCACATGTAATTATGTTATTTACACGTTTAAACAACTATTTTTATCATCACATTATTCTTCTAACATATTTACATGTTCATTACATCAATTCACTAACACTTGTTAGACTTTAATATTTTAAAAATCTCATTTCTGAATTTTTTGGAGAGTGGCGCTGCGGCGCCACTGATACACGTGATCTTCGCGCTGCGGCGCAGTGGCACTGCAGCCGGACACTTGGCGCTGTGGCGCTGTGGCGCCGTGGCTCGAGTATTGGCGCTGCGGCGCGATGGCGCTGCGGCGCGGGAAATGTACAGGTAGCCGGCGTTGCGGCGCGGCGCACCAGACACAGAAATGGCAGTTCGCGAAAAATCGCAGAACATGCCAATTTCTCCCAATTTCTTATTTTCTACTCGAAATTAGACTTACCCACATGTTATAGTTCATGTATAAACACAACCCAACATTTATATACTGACATTAAAAATTTTAAACACTTAATAACAAATTTAAAACATAAAAATTCACTGACTTTGATGTTCATGAAGGTTTAGAAAATAAAACATGAAAATTGTCCATACGGATTCGTTATAACACCGAATCCGTTCATTTAAACTTCGGTCTCTTCGTATTGACATGCTCAATAATATAAGGGTGTAAAATTTATGAAAACATTTATGTTTGACATACTAAAATCACGTATAAGGCCTTAAGGCCAAACCCAAACCTTGTAATTTATTTTGGAATAGCAAGTCATCAGATTACGAAACTTAGGATATGGAATCATGCAATATATATATATATATATATATATATATATATATATATATATATATATATATATATAACATGTTACGCTACTTGTATTATTACATATATCCATATAACAACATAATTTCTCAATTACAGAGACATAACAGAGATTTTGAAAGCCATATTTCTATGAAAATTAAAAGACGTAAATTATAAATTTGGGAAGGAGGAGATTACCCTGATTGTAGAATACAAAGATAACAACTTCCTCCCTATCTCAATCACAGTGTTTCTCCCACACTTTACTCTAATTTCCTCAACTCTCTCTCTGTATATTTCTCTGCTTAATATTAGACTTAGAAGAAAATAATGAAAGAAAAGAAAGCGACGTATAAAATAATCAGATAACTGAGCGCATCATGGTCAGTTGCCTGTCATGGGTTAACTGGCCATAACTTCCTCTAAGGCCGTGTTAGTTTAGTAACTAAGTTCAAAACTCTTTATTTTAATAAAACTTTTTATTATATAGTTTAATTGATGTCACACTCTTTATAAAATAAATCCAATATTTTATTTAATTTACTTTAAATAAAATATAATAATTTCTCATAATTTCACATAGTCACATAACTAAATATCTCATTAATAAATAATGACAACTTATTAAATCTCTAATTAATAATTAAATTAATTAAAATACCAATATGCTTATTAAATTTTTCTTTTAATACAATAAGCTCACATAATCACATACTTTGACAATAAAAATTCTTTACATTAATTTAATAAATGTAACACATATAATTAAATTAATCTACCATAATTGCATCAAATAATTATTTAATCCAATAATTAAATCATCGAAAAATATTTATTTAATTCAATAAATATTAAAATTAAATTATAAAATTCTCGTTCGTCACAACTACTACCTCCTTCACTCTTCTTCTTCTTCTTTTGCTCTTGGTGGTTCTTTGACACTGTTTCACTTCCTCCCTCGGTGATGATGGCTTTTTCCAACAAGGTCAAAAATGAATTAATTTGCAATACATCTATCTTGCTGAATATCAATGGTTTCAGTCCGTTCTTAAAACGTCGCGCCTTGAGTTCCTCGGTGTCCACTTGATATGGAGCGAACCTAGCTAACTCGGTGAACTTGACGAAGTACTCCGCCATTGACATGTTCTCCTGCTTTAGATTTAAAAATTGTACTTCCATTTTTTTCTTCATACTTCCTTTCCTAAGTGGCATTATTCTGGTTATACGAAACTTTAAATTATCACCTCATCTTTAACACCTTTATTCCACATCTTATTAATTATATAAAAAGTTAACACAAAATTTTAAACTCAAACCTATTCAGCTTGCTGGATTAACGAATTCAATTTGCTGAATTAACAAATCCAGTTAAACAACTTACTATCTTTTTCTCAAAACTTATTTACTTAATCAAACATATATTCATATTCATTTAACTAGTTCATAGTGTAACAATTCAGAATTTCAAATTGTAATATTAAATATTTATTGAATTATATAAATATTTATTTGAGGTGTTTATTGGTAAATAAATATTTTATTGATGTAATGGTTGTTAGTAAATATTTATGCATCTAAATTTATTAGATAATATTCTAAATTAAATTAATTTATAATGTAGATAGTTGTAATATAATATGGGATGTTATATTGTTGTGTTGATTTAATAATTTAAATGGTATATTAAATTATTAAATAAAATTATAACGAAATTATAATTTTATTTTATTTGTTTAAATGGTATATTTAATTAAAATGTGGTGTATAATTAAATGGCATATGATTTGATTAATATTGGATATGAAAATCCAAATAATAATATGAATTATAAACTAAAATTGTTTGTTGAAATAAAATAAAGGAATTTAATATAGTTTGTGCCAAACAAGGCTTAATATTAATTCTTTAAATTTAAAGGGTTTTGCCAAACAAAGCCTTATGGCTTTTGAATTTCTAATTTTTGAATTTAAATAAAATAAATAAATAATAAATATAATATATTTATAATATATACTTTATATGTTGTAACTGTTGAGGCTTATTATGGCCATATCAGTTTTGTATCTTTGTTGTTATGCATACTGGCTATTAGTTGATTTATGCATTCTAGTTTCACTAAGTTTGAGAGTTTAGAGAGAATTGAGAGAGAAGCTGTGAGGGAATTGGGAGAATCTTAAGAATTTTTGCAGCAAAGTCAGTGGTGATAGCAAGGATTTCAAGAAAATTAAAGGTATTTTTACATAACCTTAGTATTATATATATATATATATATATATATATATATATATATATGCACATATGGGTTTTACGGCAAAATTTCATGTTCTGTGAATTTCATCTCTTCGAATTATTGCTATATAGTTGGTAATCGTGATTATACATGTTATAATGCTAGAGTTTATGCTTAAACAAGAAATTTGTATGCTAAATTCATTGACAGTAGGAAGAAAATAATATCAGTATATGTATTTTCATATGGTTCATGAAAAGTATCAATTGTAGTGGCCGATTAGTATATGAAATGGTAAATTGAAGCTTGATTATGTTAGTTCATTAAGAAACGAGTATAACTGGAATAAAGTGATTTGGCCAAGTATTGAATTCATAGTGATGATTTTTGGGATGAATATCAAAAAAATTGAGTTTTATATGAAAAACATGGATTTTGAGAAATTAACCTAGCTTAAATTATTGTTAAATTGTTTTAATTGGTGAAATATGTTCACAAATATGTTTGTGATAGTCTATATCATTTTTACATGTTATTATTACTGTTTGGTGGGTGAAATTCGTGTTAGTTGGCTTAAGAAAACTGTCGTAACCATGTTCTGCAAAAAATTGGAACTGGTGTGCAGCGCGGGCGCGTAGCCCTTGGGCGCGGGCGCGCTGCAAGCCAGTATAAAATTGGCGCGGCCGCGCCAGTACCCTATCATAGACAGTGAAGTCTGCTAATTATGCAGACTTTGGACATTCAATGTAACTTAGCTTAATGTTAGGTTAATGTGAGAATCATGTAACAACAAGGTTAAACAGAGTCATGTTAGGTGGATTGTAAATTCAAAGTTGTAAAACTGATTAGTGAGTTACGAACGCGTTATGCGTAACTTAGTTTATACAATGAATGTTAGATAAGTGTTGTGATGTTAACACTTGGGAATTCTGAAATATATATGGTAGCTTAAGACTTGTGCTACAATAACAAGTTTAGCTAGTAATGCGTTTAATATTGAAAAATAAATATTGGTATGTCTAATAGATGTTGTGGTTTTAATACTGTGTATAGGTGAACGCGAGTTTGGATATTTTAGCTTATGCTCGTGGCAAGTTTTTCTAACTTTACACTTTCGTTGAGTTAGTTCTATTATTACATTGTGTAACTTCATTCTTTTGATTGAGCAAGTTCTTACTTTAAAGTTTCATTAAGCGAACTTTTGTAGTCTTAATCATGATTTGAACAAACTAGCGATGACCTTATTTTACTCGAAAAAGTTTGAATTCCAAAATTTGTTGACGCATTCTAACTTGTTTATTGCTAGACAAGTTTCTTTATTGTCATTCGGATATTGTGAATGTAGTTTTCTTGAATTCTGTAACGACCCCAAAATTCATACAATTTAATTCTCGACTTCGGTCGTTAATAATACATTCAACCTCTAATTTTACATCATTAAACGATAATACAACCATTGAAATTTGCGGAATAATTAAAATTTTCTATTACAAACTATCCTCGTTCCCAAAACCTTCAACCTTTGTATCTAAATATCTTAGAATCATTTTAATACTACAATAGTTTACATTCGCAAAACAATATTAAAATTCAACATTAATACATTATTCGAAACATTAGACATGGTTTACAAGAATAACAACTTAGCTAGGATATTAAATCTTCATATATCACTTTTGATCCATAACAATCAAGTAGCACATAGCGTTACCTTCAATTCTTGAATCTGCAAAAATGGTTATTTGCAAGAATGAGCTCGACAGCTCAGCAAAATCTAACAATTTTCATGCATCACGTAGCACATAATAACATGCTCAACATACCGGAATAATCATAAACAAACATATCATACATGTTTAGTTCACATAACAACTATAAAGATTGAGTTCCTTACTCAATCAACATTCATAGTTCAATCATCATAGTCATAGATTGACTTTCACATTTCATACTTTTGACATATACAATACATCATACACTAAGATTTTAAAGCAGTTCATCATCAAATTCACATAGCAAAAAGGAACTGAAAGACTTGCCTTAACCGGCATTTTACCAACACGCTAATACTTCGCGTCCTTGCACAACCTACACTGTATGCGAGATTGATAATAAATAAAATCAATACTCAATCTCATGGTCAAATTTATTCAAAGACCTTACTTTATCTTATTATAATTGTATTTTATATGCAACTCGGTTTTATTTTCATTTTCGTCACCACACATGCTAGACTATCTCACTTGTAGTTTAATGTGCATATACCACACCATTTTATTTTACCAATTTGGTTTCAAAAATGCATATTCAATACATTGTTTACATGTAATTTTCCTTCATAAATCAAAAAATTTCCCTTTTTCGATTTCTTTCCATTATTATTCTTGTATTATCATCTTTTCATACTTAGATATCCAATATTAGCCATTAGTTAGGCACTTTGTATACCAAAGTTTAGAAACACTATTACTTTTAGGCATTTTATCGAGCACATTATGTGCACACATTAACTTATCTAAACTCTTGATCTTAAATGGTTAATTATGAATAGAATATGATAACACATATCTATATTCATTACATATGTCAAAACATATTTTTAATCATTAAAATATACCATCACCCAAAATCTTAATTCAAACATAATTATAAAACTCATCTTCACAATTTCTTTAACAAATTGTTGTTTTCGTTTTTAACGTATCTCCTTCGTTACATGTCCGTTTTTGTTCCTTTTTATATAGAATTAACCCTTACTCACTGTACTACAACCTCATCTAGGCCTTAAAGTCAGACCCTTATCCATCTAAACCAGATTCTATAATTCATCAACTAGTGTAGAAAATTTTCATTTTCTGGACATCCTTGCTAAACAATGTATTTCGGACATGATTCGGTCCATAAAATGGCTCAATCTTGCGATTCTAACTAGTAAACATCCATATCTACAACTTTGCAGTTTTAAGTTTCTTCAGATTCAAAACACACGAATTTATATGAATTTTTCAAAGTCAGAAACCGTAACAGTTTTGATTTTCTAGACAGATTATTTTCCTTTCGGACCAGCCTTACTAAAACAGAGATTGGGGGAAATCTACAAGGAGTTTTCATGTTATTCCACTTTCAGAATATAGCTTACTTCCATATCTTCGATTTGATATAAGGCTCATTTTCTAACTCATTATACCCAAAGAGAGATGAATTTCACAAGATATGTCCACAATTACTCAAAACCTACGAATTTTGTTCTTCAAATTTTCTTTCCATTTCATTTTCTTTCTTGAATCCTCTTGTTTGATTCTTGATAGTCCAAGATTAAACCAATACAAACAGATTAAGCATGATCTACTATCCTAGAACATAAATCTACCCAAAAAAATCAAGGATTAAATAAGAGTTTAGAAGTTACCTTCTTCTAACTTTTTCTTCTTCTTCTTCTAGCTCATCTCAATTCCTCTATCTCTCTAGATTTCTCAATACAACTTCTATATAACCATTATCCTACATTTTGAAGAACATAAAATATAAATAAAATAAGAAAATTAGATCATGCTTCCACATTTCCTCTTAGAGAAACACTTTATTCCGTAGTTCTTGAATTTCTACGGATGTCTGACCTTCTTCGATTACTACTCTTCCTTTTTCTCGATCTTCTGTCTCTATTTCTGGCTCCACTTTAGTTTCTTTAGAATCTACTTCTTCCTCTTCATTCAGTTCCATCTCAGGGTACTCTTCATGATCACTTTCCAGATTTATCATAGGCTCGTCTTTTAACACTTCCTCAACCATCACTTCTTCTTCAAAATCCTTCTCTGATTCACCTATCCATTCACTATAAGTTGCCACCTCGGCTATTAGCACTGGTGCAATTGTTAACATCTTAGTAACCACATGGGTTTCTCTAATTTTATCATCTCCTAACATCCTACAATCAATTTTAAATAACATTAATCAATACCTCACCTATAAACACAATCCATAAACATTGAGTATCAAAATATCTTACTATTGATGAATTTTCTCAATCCGTCACTTACAACTCTAAATGAGTTTTCTACCTTTTTATGGTTTTATTTCTAAGGTTTTCCCCTCCCACCTAAGGTTAATAACCTATTTGTGAGATCCCCATATCCGGGTCCTAAATCACCACGGATCTGGTATAATCATTCTAAAACTATTGCGGAAGATATAAACATAAATTGTTTATACAATACACTTTACACACTGTTTCCCAATGTCGAATAACCTTAACTTATATACAATTCATAACATGTCTAACATATAACATTATTATCGTACTATACTATTACAATTAAGCTGCACATAAAATCCCAAGCTGAACTTGGCTTTGTCCTTTCCTGTATCCGACTTATTCGTCTTAATCTGCAATGTTAATCATGATATAGCAAGGGTGAGCAATAAGTTTACCCAGCAAGTTTAAGTTTAATAAATTAAAGATATATGATGATAAAAAGAATTGAACAAAAGATGACTACAGTTCTACAATATAATTGCGAATTATCATGAACAAATTTTACATAGCTGAACGAACATTAAACATGAACATATATATATATATATATATATATATATATATATATATATATATATATATATATATATATATTTGGACCGAATGGTAGTGAAGGTGATCAACCTTTCATACCTGATGAATACATGCAGTATGCACAGAGTGCAATTTAATAATTCTTAGATATGGCAATCAGAAATGATTAACCACAAGTATAATTGAATAATACAACTCGAGGTCGAGTTAAGAAAAACTTGCATGTTCCGTTGATTACCGTTACGCAAATTAATAAGCTTTGTCTGAAGACCTAATATATAAATAATATAGATATACAAATTAGAATAATATCATCACAGTATTTAAAATAACCTAAACACATAATTACATAACTCTATCAGTCTACAACAAACATAAAACCTAACCTCAAGTCAAACTTTACAGTGTAAGTCGAGTTCGGTACAACTTTGACATCCCGATTGCCTAATCGAACAAATATCGAGTTTTAGTTCAATTAAACTCTGCCTAAACACTTAGAAATTATCTAAGATAATTTTTATAAAATAATTTTCCAAGTCTCATAATAATTTTTACATAATAATTATCATTTATCGTGATTTTTCAATCATTACTATCATAGTTATATGATTTAAATACATTAATCTCATATATTATAAGTTTTTCTTGAACATAAGTCAAATACCAATCCAGCAATCCAGATTTGGAATCCAGCAAGCTGGATTCCATATCCAATATCTAGATGGCCAATCCAGCAAACTAAACTGCAATCCAGCAAACTAGATTCAACATATTTTCAATTCAGTAAACTGCTTTTCAATCTAGCAAGCTGGATTCATCAGATTTTTCAATTCAGCAAACTAGATACAAAATTATTCAGTTCAGCAAGCTAAATTCCATATCCTTTTCACAAAAACACCAAATCAGTTTATTATTTTTTTATCCTTTGTCCAAACACATATACATATAAAGCATACACAAAAAGTATTTTTCCATAATTTTTTAACTTTCTTTAGTATTTTTCAAAAATCATTTTTAGTGTGTAGCTTAATAAATTAGCCTTATCATGCTCAACTCCAGAAATTCCTATCTCTTGACACAATCCTGTATATGTTAACTTGAGCCTCTGGTTTAAATTTTGTGTCCATCGGAGTTATAGAACTCAGGCTATAGCGATTTTTGGCCAAAAAACCCAAATATTGAAATGGTCATAACTTGGTCATTTTAAGTCGGAATAAGAACTTTTTTGGACAGGAGGTACTTTCTACCATATATTTTCATGTCCCAAAAGTCCAGAATTTATTTCACAATTTAAGTGGCCGAAACAGCCCTTGGAAAGTTCTGGGCAGTATACATTTTGGTATTTCGTAGTTTTGCTTATTTTGCTAAAAATTGTCCATACAGAAATCTACACCTCCTTTTTCAATGATTCCACTTGGAGACGTTAGAACACTCATAGATCTAACTCTTGGACTTGACCACATTCAAAAAATCGAAATATATTAGGAGATATGGTCGTTTGAATTTCATGTTTTGTTTTCACTAAAATCTGATTTTTTAACTCTTGGTGAGTTCTAAGAACACTTCCATGTTTTCACATAATAACAAACATAACTCACCATAACACTTACTAATACCTCATATACTCGTGATTCTACCATGATACATGATTTATTTCATTAAACAATCATCAAACATAAAATTAAACACCATCAAGGCTAAGAAAATTAGGATTTTCTATATTTTAAAAAACCTAGCTTCACTTTTCTTGCTTTTGATCTAACTTTTGACACTCAAAATGGATAGATCTACACATAACACATTCTAAATCTTGTAGGTCTATGATTTTTGAGTTTTTGAATCCTTAGATCTTTATTCCATCAAAATAACTTAAATAAAAGGATACCTTAGGTTTGGTTTTATACCTTTGTTTTCTTGACATATCTTTTTCTTCCAAGCTATGTGAGGGATCTTGGATTGCATGGAAGATCAAAACTCTCTTCCTTCTTCGTTCCTCTTAACCGAACTCTCTCACTCTATCTCTCTTTCTTTTTGTTAACAAAATTAAAAGTAAGAAATGAAATAGAAAGGCAATATATATATTTTTTAATTTTTTGGGTAAAATGTATAGGTATAAGATATGTAAGTATATTATTTGCCCAATACTTCTCCCCTTCTCTCTCTTACTCATCTCCTAGAGGTTTCTTACACTTTTGGCTAAAATAAGTGGTTTAATAAAAGATTGACACATATGGGGAGTTAGTAGGAGTTGTTGAACAACTAAAGTAAACAAATAATTACCACACATGCTCAATCTCTCCTCCTCCCATCCGGCCAAGTAGCCTTAGTTACCCATATTTGATTTTTGTTTTATGTAATATTTAGTATATCCAATGACTAAAATGCCCCTCTTCAATTGGGCTAAGAGATTGGGCTTTAATTAAATTCTTTTGGGCTTCTAAATTAATTTCTTGTGTCATATGAAATTGATATAGTCCAATACTTTTAAATTCCTACCCAACCCAAATCATTTAATTACGATTTTTATTTCCTCAATATAAATTAAATTCTTAGTCATGTACGTTCAATTTCTTAACCCAATTAGACTTTCTATAATAGGTTATAAAATTAATTAATTGAGATGTGTGAAATAAATATCTTGAAATTAGTATAAATTTTAAATAACAATATTCTCTCATACCATAACCCTTAAGTTAAATAAAATTTTCATTCCTAATATATAATTAGGATCACCCTAGTTTTTTTATTTGTTTATATAATATACAAATATAAACCATCATAAACTATTCATATTCACTTACTCACATAATTTTTAACCCTTAGGATTATATACTTAGCAGTAGGGTTCCCAAATTAGGGTTTCCAACCAACTCTCTAGGGTTTTCTAATTGAACGTTGACGTTCTAAATATATACCTCCGGTTTGTCACAGATATTGTAAGATTCCAACTTTTTATAAATGAAATTGAATTTTCTCTATTTATTATTTTGAAATAGTAAGGGTTTATTTGATTAATGTCGTTAGTTATGGGTAAAATGCGCAAATATTTTAAATACGTAAGTGGTTATAAAATATTTATTATTGTCGGGGAATATTCGTTTGGTCGTGGAATATTTTTACTGTCGGAGAATATTCGTACGATGGTGCAGCCTTGTGTGGCCCCATAACAGAAAGCGATTGGATGAAGAAAATGACAAGCATGATTTTTTGTAAATAACGGCATAGTTGTTACCATTAACACTGTTGGAATACCCGGTGGTTAAAACACAGTAATACGCGGTGTTGCACAGCAGCACACGATATTGTATCAATTATTGATTCTTACGTAAGAAGGTACTACTCAATAATTGTTACAGTAATTACTGTTCAATATTTTATTTTATTAATTTAATAATTGCTACGGTAATATTTTATATTATTGTTGTTTCAATAATTGTCACTGCACAGTATTTTCCATTATCAGATCAATAATTCATATTATTTTGATAATATTATTAGATAACATTATTGGCAATGTCTATAAAGTTCTGCCTAAGGAGAGGTTTGGTCGCCTAATTGCCGCTAGTAGGGAGAAATCCTTAATCGAAAGCCACCTCTTTCTTGGGAATGGCCTGGTTATCAGTATTGTGATTCTGTAATATTATTTGTGAATAATTAATTATCAATTTATATGATAAAAAAAATATTTATTTATGTGGATATAAATGGAAGAATTTTTAGAAAAGTGACAATTGTTGAAAATTGATAATTTATCTTTTCTGATAAAATAATTCATTTAAATATATTATTATATGTTAATAATATAATAATGATGATATTTTTACGATGAATGTGTGATATATGAATAAATGAGGAGGAAGCGTATTTTTGTTGCAATAAATGATAAAAACATGTTAAACATGTCGATGGGCCCAATTTTTGACTGAAATTTGATTATAGCATGTAAAATCGTCTGTATGTGAATTTCAGTCAATTTCTGTTTGGAATTTGGAAAAACTTAAACTTACAAAGTTGTAGAGAATTAAATTTTCTACGGAATGGACATAAGATTTGAATTTTTCTGATAAAAGGTCTGTTTATTATGAATTATTGAAGTTCCATAATAATTAATTTTTGGAGTTTAACATATTTATTTTAAGAAAAACACTTTTTGCAATTGGGTGGGCCCCACAGGTGTTGTAAACATGCTGAAATCTATTTGTCTAAGGTGGGCGTGATTTTTTTAAAATTATATTAATATTTTATTAAATTTTCTGCTTTAGTGTTCTAAATATTTTCTTATAAATAGGGTGTTTAGGTTAGAATTGAAAATCATACTAGAAACTGAAGTTTTCTCTCTCTATATTATCGAGCGTATTTTTGTGAGTATTTTTATACTTTGAGTGTTGCTATACGGTGTAAATTTCCTTCAGCACTATATCTAGTATTCCAGTCAGAAGTACTGTCCTTTTGAGGTAAGGGGTGTTATTTTTTTATAGA
Organism: Panax notoginseng; assembly: GCA_016801055.1. Taxonomy (NCBI): domain Eukaryota; kingdom Viridiplantae; phylum Streptophyta; class Magnoliopsida; order Apiales; family Araliaceae; genus Panax; species Panax notoginseng. The sequence continues at coordinate 152,288,988 of CM029022.1, read as the reverse complement.
TAATATTATTTCTTCTAATATCATTATGTCGAAATATTGATATAAATTTTATTGTAAAATTTCTACCTTTTGTGTCGGGGTTACTATTCACGTGTACGGCACTATTCACGAATACGACACTATTCACCGAAAAAATAAAATTTTCTCTTCTTTGTCACAGATGTCTATTTTTGTTACTATCTTTGATTGTATCCATGTTTTGATCTTTATTCTTGAATTTTACTCCACTATGGTATATTATGGGGTGTTTTTGAACATGGATAAACCGAAGTACGAATCTTGAATATTTGTTCTTTTGTCTCACTGGATTCATTTTCTTTAAAATATTTTCACCATTCTCAGTCCTAAATGATGATATTACTGAATATCTTTGGCCTGTAGTGCAAAGATGAATGATTAACTGATGAATATCTTTGGCTCGTAGTGTAAAGATGAACAAGTGTTTAGATGAACATGACCAACTGGTGAATGAAATGAATATCTTTGGCCTGTAGTGCAAATATGAATATTTGATTCAAGATGTATATTGATTGATGTTACATGGATAAAATATTGATGATGGACTTTTAAATCTTAGAAGATAGTAGAATTCATTCTCTACTTAACTCTTCTATTGGATTATTGTTTTCAATGCAGTTGTTGATCTAAAATTTGTTGTCTATTATATTCTATCAGATTTTTTCCTGTTGAGAACTAACGATAATTTGTTCTATATTATCTTAGTCATAATATTCTTTATTGGGCTAGTTGAGCTCACCCTTTTTCCTTTTTGTTCCATTTTTCTTCTCAAAAAGCGAGAATATAGCGAGAAGTAGTCGAGGTGTGTAGTGATGTTCCAAGGTAAATTTTATAATAGTCCTCACTATTTTGTAGAATAGTGTATCAATAATTGTAATAAGAACTTATTTGAGTGTGGATATTGTCTAGAAGACAATATTTTTATTTAAACTCACCGTTTATGTGTTATCATATTTTGCACGACAATTGAATTAATAAAGTTGTAGTTGTTTCTGTACCATGTTTTGGCAACTCAGAATGGGTGATGTATACCTGTTTTGGGGGCGTCACACCAATTCTATTAAACTGTGATTTCAGTGCATTATGTTCTTCTGTCAATTCACACCATGCCCTTTCCATCTTCCATATTTCCTCTAAGAGAAACACTTTATTCCGTAGTTCTTGAATTTCTACGGATGACAGACCTTCTTCGATTACTACTGTTCCTTTTTCTCCATCTTTTGTCTCTATTTCTGGCTCCACTTTAGTTTCTTTAGAATCTACTCCTTCCTCTTCATTCAGTTCCATCTTAGGGTACTCTTCATGATCACTTTCCAAATTTAACATAGACTCGTCTCTTAACACTTCCTCAACTACCACTTCTTCTTCAAAATCCTTCTCTAATTCACCTATCCATTCACTCTAAGTTGCCACCTCAGCTATTAGCACTGGTGCAACTGCTAACATCTTAGTAACCACATGAGTTTCTCTAATTTCATCATCTCTTGACATCCTACTTAAATAACATTAATCAATACCTCACCTATAAACACAATCCATAAACATTAAATATCAAAATATCTTACTATTGATGAATTTTCTCAATCCGTCACTTATAACTCTAAATGAGTTTTCTACCTTTTTTATGGTTTTATTCCTAAGATTTTTCTCCCACCTAAGGTTAATAACCTACACGTGAGAGGCCCAAATCTGGGTCCTAAATCACCACGGATCTGGTACTATCATTCTAAAACTATTGCGGAAGATATAAACATAAATTGTTTATACAATACACTTTACACATTATTTTCCAAGGTCGAGTAACCTTAACTTATATACAATTCATAACTTGTCTAACATATAGCATTATTATCGTACTATACTATAACAATTAAGCTGCACATAAAATTCCAAGCTGAACTTGACTTTGTCCTTTCCTGTATCTGACGTAACTTAATCTGCAATGTTAATCATGATATAGCAAGGGTGAGCAATAAGTTTGCCCAGCAAGTTTAAGTTCAATAAATTAAAGATATATCATGATAAAAAGAATTGAACAAAAGCTGGCTACAGTTCTACAATATAATTGCGAACAAGCATGAACAAATTTTACATAGCTGAACGAACATTGAACATGAACATATATATATCTGGACCGAATAGTAATGAAGGTGATCAGCATTTCATACCTGATGAATACATGCAGTATGCATAGATTGTGATTTAATAATTCTTAGACATGACAATCAGAAATGATTAACCACAAGTATAATTGAATAATACAACTCGAGGTTGAGTTAAGAAAAACTTGCCTGTTCCGTTGATTACCGTTACACAGATTAATAAACTTTGTCTGAAGACCTAATATATAAATAATATAAATATACAAATTAGAACAATATCATCATAAAATTTAAAATAACCTAAACACATAATCACATAACCCTATCAGTTTATAACACACATAAAACCTAACCTCAACTCAAACTTTTACAATCTGAGTCGAGTTCGGTACAACTCTGATATCCCGATTGCCTAATCGGACAAATATCAAGTTTAAGTTCAATTAAACTCTGCCAAAACACTTAACAAATATCTTAGATAATTTTATTAAAATTATGTTCCAAGTCTCATAATAATTTTTACATAATAATTATCATTTATCATGATTTTTCAATCATTTCGATCATAGTTATAAGATTTAAATACTTTAATCTCGTATATTATAAGTTTTTCTTGATCATAAGTCAAATACCAATCCGGCAACCCAGATTTGGAATCCAGGAAGCTGGATTCCATATCCAATATCTAGATGGCCAATTCAGTAAACTGCTTTTCAATCCAGCAAATTGGATTCATCATATTTTTTAATTCAGTAAACTGGATGCAAAATTATTCAATCCAGCAAGCTGAATTCCATATCCTTTTCATGAAAATACCAAATTAGTTTATTATTTTTCTATCATTTGTCCAAACACACATACATATAAATCATACACAAAAAGTATTTTTCCATAATTTTCCAACTTCCTTTAGTATTTTTCAAAAATCATTTTTAGTGTGTAGCTTAAGAAATTAGCCCTATCATGCTCAACTCTAGAAATTCCCATCTCTTGACACAATCTTGTACATGTTAACGTGAGCCTCCAGTTTAAATTTCGTGGCCATCGGAGTTATAGAATTCTGGCTATAACAATTTTCGTCCGAAAAAACCTAAATATTGAAATGGTCATAACATGGTCATTTTAACTCGGAATAAGCTCATTTTTGAGTAGGAGGTACTTTATACCATATATTTTCATGTCCCAAAAGGTCGGAATTTATTTCACAATTTAAGTGGTCGAAACTGCCCCTGGAAAGTTCTAGGCAGTATGCATTTTGGTATTTCGTAGTTTTGCCTATTTTCCTAAAAACAGTCCATATGGAAATCTACAACTCCTTTTTTAGTGATTCCACTTAGAGACGTTAGAACACTCATAAATCTAACTCTAGGACTTGACCACATTCAAAAATTCGAAATATATTAGGAGATATGATCGTTTGAATTTCATGTTTCGTTTTCACAAAAATCTGATTTTTTAACACTTGGTGAGTTCTAAGAAAACTTTTATGTTTTCACATAATAACCAACATAACTCATCATAACACTTACTAATACCTCATATACGCATGATTCTACCATGATACATGATTCATTTCATTAAATAATCATCAAACACAAAATTAAACACCATCAAGGCTAAGAAAATTAGGATTTTCTATATTTTGAAAAACCTATCTTCACTTTTCTTGCTTTTGATCTAACTTTTGACACTCAAAATGGATAGATCTACACATAACACATTCTAAATAATGTAGATCTAATATTTTTGAGATTTTGAAACCTTAGATCTTTATTCCATCAAAATAACTTAAATAAAAGGATAACTTAGGTTTGGTTTTATACCATTGATTTCTTGACATATCTTTTTCTTTCAAGCTATGTGAGGGATCTTGGATGGCATAGATGATCAAAACTCTCTTCCTTCTTCCTTCCTCTTGACTGAACTCTCTAACTCTCTCTCTCTCTTTCTTTTTGTTAGCAAAATTAGAAGTAAGAAATGAAATAGAAAGGTAATATATATTTTTTTAATTTTGTTGGGGAAAATGTATAGATATAAGATATGTAAGTATATTATTTACCCAATACTTCTCCCCTTCTCTCTCTTACTCACCTCCTAGAGGTTTCTTGCACTTTTGGCTAAAATAAGTGGTTTAATAAAAGAATGACACATAGGGGGAGTTAGTAGGAGTTGTTGAACAACTAAAGTAAACAAATAATTACCACACATGCTCAATCTCTCCTCCTCCCATCCGGCCAAGTAGCCTTAGTTGCCCATATTTGATTTTTGTTTTATGTAATATTTAGTATATCCAATGACTAAAATGCCCCTCTTCAATTGGGCTAAGGGATTGAGCTTTAATTAAATTCTTTTGGGCTTCAAAATTAATTTCTTGTGCCATATGAAATTGACATAGTCCAATACTTTTAAATTCTTACCCAACCCAAATCATTTAATTTGAGCTTTCATTTCCTCAATATAAATTAAATCCTTACTCATGTACGTTCAATTTCTTAACCCAATTAGACTTTCTATAATTAGGTTATAAAATTAATTAATTGAGATGTGTAAAATTAATCTCTTGGAATTAGTATAAATTTTAAATATCAATATTCTCTCATACCATAACCTTTAAGTTAAATAAAATTTTCATTTCTAATATATAATTAGGATCACCCTAGTTTTTTTATTTGTTTATTTAATATACAAATATAAACCATCATAAACTATTCATATTCACTTACTCACATAATTTTTAACCATTAGGATTTTATACTTAGCAGTAGGGTTTCCAACCAACTCGCTAGGGTTTTCTAACTGAACGTTGACGTTCTAAATATATACCTAGGGTTTGTCACAGATATTGTAAGACCCCAACTTTTTATAAATGAAATTGAATTTTCTGTATTTATTATTTTGAAATAGTAAGGGCTGATTTAATTAATATAGTTAGTTATGGGTAAAATACGCAAATATCTTAAATAAGCAAGTGGTTATAAAATATTCATTGTTGTCGGGGAATATTCGTTTGGTCGTGGAATATTTTTACTATCGGGGAATATTCGTACGACGGCGCAGCCTTGTGTGGGCCCCATAACGGAAAGCGATTGAATGAAGAAAACGACAAGTATGACTTTTTATAAATAACGGCGTAGTTGTTACCATTAACATTGTTGAAATACCTGGTGGTTAAAACACATCAATACGCCTTGTTGCACAGTAGCACTCAATATTGCACCAATTGTTGATTCTTACGTAAGAAGACACTACTCAATAATTGTTACAGTAATTACTGTTTAATATTTTATTTTATTGATTCAATAATTGCTACGGTGATATTTTATTTTATTGTTGTTTCAATAATTGTTACTGCACAGTATTTTCTATTATCAGATCAATAATTCATATTATTTAGATAATATTATTAGATAACATTATTGGCAATGTCTAGAATGTTCTGTCTAAGGAGAGGTTTGGTCACCTAATTACGCGTCAGTAGGGAGAAATCCTTATTGGAAAGCCCCCTCTTTCTTGGGAACGACCTGGTTGTCAGTATTGTGATTCTGTAATATTATTTATGAATAATTAATTATTGATTTATATGATAAGGAAAATATTTATTTATGTGGATATAAATGGAGGAATTTTTAGAAAAGTGACAATTGTTAAAAATTGATATTTTATCTTTTCTGATAAAATAATTCATTTAAATATATTATTATATTTTAATAATATAATAATGATGATATGTTTATGATGAATGTGTGATATATGAATAAATGAGGTGGAATAGTATTTTTATTGTAATAAATAATAAAAACATGTTAAACATGTCGGTGGGCCCAATTTTTGACTGAAATTTGATTATAGCTTGTAAAATCGTCCGTATGTGAATTTCAGTCAATTTTTATTTGGAATTTAGAAAAACTTAAATTTACAAAGTTGTAGAGAATTGACTTTTCTATGGAATGGACATAAGATTTGAATTTTTCCGATAAAAGGCTATTTTTTATGAATTATTAAAGTTCTGGAATTATTGATTTTGGTAGTTTAAAATAATTATTTTAAGAAAAATGTTTTTTGTAATTGGGTGGGCCCCACAAGTGTTGTAAACATGCTGAAATCTGTTTGTCTAGGGTGGGCGTGAATTTTTTTTAATTATATTAACATTTTATTAAATTTTCTACTTTGGTGTTCTCAGAATTTTTCTATAAATAGGGTGCTTAGTTTAGAATTGAAAATCACACCAGAAATTGAAGTTTTCTCTCTCTATATTATCGAGCATATTTTTGTGAGTATTTTGATACTTTGAGTGTTGCTATACGGTACAAGTTTTCTTCAGCACTATATCTAGTATTTCAGTCAGAAATACTGTCTTTTTGAGGTAAGGGATGTTATTTTTTTATAGATGATATTATTACTTCCAATATCATTATGCCGAAATATTGATATGAATTTTATTGTGAAATTTCTACCTTTTTGTGTCGGGGTTACTATTCACGTATACGACACTATTCACGTATACGACACTATTCACGAATACGGCACTATTCACTAAAAAAATAAAATTTTATTTTCTTTGTCCTAGATGTCTATTTTTGATACTATCTTTGATTGTATCCATGTTTTGATCTTTATTCTTGTATTTTACTCCACTATGGTATATTATGGGTTATTTTTGAACATGGATAAATCGAAGTACGAAACCCTAATATTTGTTCTTTTGTCTCACTGGATTCATTTTCTTTAAAATATTTTTTATCATCCTCTGTCCTAAATGATGATATTATTGAATATCTCTGGCCTGTAGTGCAAAGGTGAATGATTAACTGATGAATATCTTTGGCCCATAGTGCAAAGATGAACAGGTGTTTAGATGAACATGACCAACTGGTGATACGAATGAATATCTTTGGCCTGTAGTGCAAAGATGAATATTTGATTCAAGATGTATATTAATTGATGTTACATGGATAAAATATTGATGATGGACTTTTAAATATTAGAAGATAATATAATTCATTCTCTACTTAACTCTTCTAATATATTACTATTTTCGCTGCAGTTGTTGATCTGAAATTTGTTGTTTATTATATGCCATCAGATTTTTCCCTGTTGAGGATTAACAATAATTTGTTCTATATTATCTTAGTCATAATATTTTTTATTGGGCTAATTGAGCTCACCCTTTTTCCTTTTTATTCCATTTTTCTTCTCAAGAAGCGAAAATATAGCGGAAAGTAGTCGGGGTGTGGAGTGAAGTTCCAAGGCAGTTGTTATAATAGTCCTCACTATTTTGCAGAATAGTGTATCAATAATTGTAATAAGGACTTATTTGAGTGTGGATATTGTCTAAAAGATAATATTTGTATTTAAACTCACAGTTTATGTGTTGTTGTATTTTGCACGACAATTGTATTAATAATGTTGTAGTTGTTTCTGTACCATGTTTTGGTAACTCAGAATGGGTGATGTATACCTGTTTTGGGGGCGTCACAGATATAGTTTATCTGGTCAAACCTTGACTCTTAACCACAAACTGAACTCATATAATACCATATACACTAAACATATACGTTTATGTACTTAATCCTGAATAATTCACCAAAAGGTTTTGAAATCCTTAAAATTCCTTCTCAAAAATGTCAAATTCAATCACTTATTTTCTGTCTAGGTATATTATTCAACCTTTAATCCATCATTTATGATTTAAATAATTATCTAAATTCTCGAGTTGTCACATTCACCCCTTCTTCTAAAAATTTCGTCCCTGAAATTTACCTTACACCTTACACCATGAACCATTCACCATTCATTCTCATTCGACCATTTCTACCCCTTTTTAAGAAGTTACAAACTTTTCATATTATGCTGAGGGGTCATATAGACCATGAACACATAGTTTTAACGGTATTCACACTCTAAAACAGTAAAATACTAGGTATGTTTACAATCACAAAGAAGGTAAACTACCGCTGCTAGTACTTTAGGTGATCAGCCTATCGTACGCTTACATCGTATACGACGCATCAATCATGTCTAGCGAATATTTACGCTACTAGATTGGATTATTTTATCCAATCAACATATCCCCTTTTTCAGGGTTGTTCACCTCAGACTTATCGTAAGATTTCGCACCAAAATAATTTGGTTCGAGAAATTTTTTTCAAAGAACGCTTAGGATTTTCATAAACGTTCTAGCCGAATCAAATAGCTTAGACTCATATCAATAATTCAATTCAATCGAAAAATTTAGGTATAGCCAAAACCCCGTTGGCAAATTAAATTTTAAAAAATTAGTTTAAAAATGACGTCATGATGTCGTACTGTATTAACATCGCATTTGAGGATGTCGTCATCGCGTGACTTTGTTATAACACATCATACCATAGTGGAAGAACGATTTTAGATCAAATTGAACACCAAGTATTCCTGCATTTACAACTCCATCAACTTTTTATCATCTCTGCACCAGGTTACATGGTACAAAAGTGATAAATAAAAATATATTTTGATATTTCAAATCATTATCATCTAGCTGAAACAAGTAGCATAGACTATTCTTTAAACCGTTTAAAAATCATTACAAATCTGTTTTATTACCTCAACAGGTAACAAGGTGTCGGTGGCCCGAAGTCCACTCATACACAATGGTCACCAAGAGTTGAGAATAAAAAAATCTATTTCAAAAAGCACATAGTGCGTTTATAGCTTGATGTCAAAAATTTTGAGTCTAGCATAGCTAGAAAATTTGGAAAAAAAACCTAATCTTCCACTAATGATCAATTGCTTAGCAATCTATCTATTCCTATTATCCTCAATACACATAACTATTCCCAGTTCGTTAAACCACACTCGTGAGTTCAGGAACTTTTCACAATCATATGAGTTTAATAACTTATCCTAGTCAGACCTTTGGCGTCCATTCGCTGAGGGGTTCATAAACATTTCATATAATCATGAGTCATGAACGTACCACAAGTATGAGTTTTAAGAACTCATACTTAATCTTATATTCTCCAACTATACCCTACCTATCTGTTATACACCTGAGAAAAGAATCACCTTCTCAACATGTATATAGCAAATAGCGCGACACATACATTCCAATGATTATCAGTACCGGAAACTAAGTGATTTTTACACCAAGTACAATTCCCCTCCCATACGAAGAATCATATAACTCAGCTGCTGACATGAGTCCTCAATTGAAATCTCCTCCTAATCTTAACTCCATTCTCAATATGAATTTAAGTTAACTCGTATTCATAATCCTTTTCTGAATCTATACCAATTTATAGTACAATTGACACACAGCAATCTTGCTGTAAACTTTTCAGTCATTCGCTTGCTCATTCTCCATACTATAACCGTATCAGATCACGGGGTGATCTCATCGTATATATTACGATTCATTTCTATGTCTTGATCATTTTTTTTACGATCTCTTATCCCTGCACTTTTAGTCTTTTAGACTCTATCTATTCATTACTACTGTTCACCTTTATTATCAGAGTTAGGGAACTGTGTATCTTTATAACTCGCCAAGATTCGTCTTTGAATCCTACCGATACATTAACTCTATTTGAGTTAGTACTTTATCCTAATCACTGCGATTATTAGCCTACGGTAATCCTACCTAAGGTTTATAATCTACAGCTTTGATACCAACTGTGAGAGCCCCAAATTCGGGTCCTAAATCACCACGGATCTGGTACAATCACTCTAAAGCTATTGCGGAAGATATAAACATAAATTGTTTATATAATACACTTTACACACTGTTTCCCAAGGTCGAGTAACCTTAACTTATATACAATTCATAACATGTCTAACATATAACATTATTATCATACTATACTATTACAATTAAGTTGCACATAAAATCCTAAGCTGAACTTGACTTTATCCTTGACTGTATCCGACGTATTCGTCTTAATCTGCAATGTTAATCATTATATAGCAAGGGTGAGCAATAAGTTTGCCCAGCAAGTTTAAGTTCAATAACTTAAAAATATATCATGATAAAAAGAATTGAACAAAAGCCGGCAATAGTCCTATAATATAAATACGAACTAGCATGAACAAATTTTACATAGCTGAACGAACATTGAACACACACACACACACACACACACACACACACACACACACACACACACACACACACACATATATATATATATATATATATATATATATATATATATATGGACCGAATGGTAATGAAGGTGATCAGCCTTTCATACCTGATGAATACATGCAGTATACACAAAGTGTGATTTAATAATTCTTAAACATGGGAATCAGAAATTATTAACCACAAGTATAATTGAATAATACAACTAGAGGTCGAGTTAAGAAAAGCTTGCATGTTCCGTTGATTACCGTTACGCAAATTAATAAACTTTGTCTGAAGACCTAATATAAAAATAATATAGATATACAAATTAGAACAATATCATTACAAAATTTAAAATAACGTAAACACATAAGCACAAAACCCTATCAGTTTATAACACACATAAAACCTAACATCAAGTCAAACTTTTACAATCTGAGTCGAGTTCGATACAACTCTGACATCTTGATTGCCTAATCGAACAAATATCGAGTTTAAGTTCAATTAAACTCTGCCAAAACACTTAACAATTATCTTAGATAATTTTATTAAAATTATCTTCCAAGTCTCATAATAATTTTTACATAATAATTATCATTTATCATGATTTTTCAATCATTACTGTCGTAGTTATATGATTTAAATACTTTAATCTTATATATTATAAGTTTTTCTTGAGCATAAGTCAAATACCAATCTAGCAACCCATATTTGGAATCCAGCAAGCTGGATTCTATATCCAATATCTAGATGGCCAATCCACAAACCAAACTACAATCCAGCAAACTGGATTCATAATTTTTTCAATTTAGTAAACTGCTTTTTAATCCAGCAAGCTGGAATAATCAGATTTTTCAATTCAGCAAACTAGAAGCAAAATTATTCAATCCAGCAAGCTGAATTCCACATCCTTTTCATGAAATTACCAAATCAGTTTATTATTTTTCTATCCTTTGTCCAAACACATATACATATAAATCATACACAAAAAGTATTTTTTCATAATTTTCCAACTTCCTTTAGTATTTTTCTAAAATTATTTTTAGTGCGCAGCTTAAGAAATTAGCCTATCATGCTGAACTCCAAAAATTCCCATCTCTTGACACAATCTTGTACATGTTAACGTGAGCCTCCAGTTTAAATTTTGTGGCCATCAGAGTTATAGAACTCCGGCTATAGCAATTTTCGTCCGAAAAACCTAAATATTGAAATGGTCATAACTTAGTCATTTTAAGTCGGAATAAGCTCATTTTTGGACAGGAGGTACTTTATACCATATATTTTCATGTCCCAAAAGGTCAGAATTTATTTCATAATTTAAGTGGCCGAAACTGCCCCCGGAAAGTTCTAGGCAATATGCATTTTGGTATTTTGTAGTTTTGCCTATTTTCCTAAAAACAGTCCATACGAAAATCTACAACTCATTTTTTAGTGATTCCACTTGGAGACGTTATAACACTCATAAATCTAACTCTAGGACTTGACCACATTCAAAAATTCGAAATATATTAGGAGATATGATCGTTTGAATTTCATGTTTCGTTTTCACAAAAATCTGATTTTTTAACTCTTGTTGAGTTCGAAGAAAACTTTCATGTTTTCACATAATAACCAACATAACTCATCATAACACTTACTAATACCTCATATACTCATGATTCTACCATGATACATGATTTATTTTATTAAACAATCATCAAACACAAAATTAAACACCATCAAGGCTAAGAAAATTAGGATTTTCTATATTTTGAAAAACCTAGCTTCACTTTTCTTGCTTTTGATCTAACTTTTGACACTCAAAATGGAAAAATCTACACATAACACATTCTAAATCAGGTATATCAAAGATTTTTGAGTTTTTGAAACCTTAGATCTTTATTCCATCAAAATAACTTAAATAAAAGGATAACTTAGGTTTGGTTTTATACCTTTGATTTCTTGACATATCTTTTTCTTCCAAGCTATGTGAGGGATCTTGGATGGCATGGAAGATCAAAACTCTCTTCCTTCTTCCTTCCTCTTGACCGAACTCTCTCACTCTCTCTCTCTTTCTTTTTGTTAGCAAAATTAGAAGTAAGAAATGATATAGAAAGGTAATATATTTTTTTTAATTTTGTTGGGGAAAATGTATAGATATAAGATATGTAAGTATATTATTTGCCCAATACTTCTCCCCTTCTCTCTCTTACTCATCTCCTAGAGGTTTCTTACACTTTTGGCTAAAATAAGTGGTTTAATAAAAGAATGACACATAGGGGGAGTTAGTAGGAGTTGTTGAACAACTAAAGTAAACAAATAATTACCACACATACTCAATCTCTCATCCTCCCATCCAGCCAAGTAACCTATGTTGCCCATATTTGATTTTTGTTTTATGTAATATTTAGTATATCCAATGACTAAAATGCCCCTCTTCAATTGGGCTAAGAGATTGGGCTTTAATTAAAATCTTTTGGGCTTCTAAATTAATTTCTTGTGTCATATGAAATTGACATAGTCCAATACTTTTAAATTCTTACCCAACCCAAATAATTTAATTAGGATTTTCATTTTCTCAATATAAATTAAATCCTTATTCATGTACGTTCAAAATCTTAACCCAATTAAACTTTCTATAATTATGTTATAAAATTAATTAATTGAGATGTGTAAAATAAATCTCTTGGAATTAATATAAATTTTAAATACCAATATTCTCTCATACCATAACCCTCAAGTTAAATAAATTTTTCATTACTAATATATAATTAGGATCACCCTAGTTTCTTTTATTTGTTTATATAATATAGAAATATAAACCATCACATACTATTCATATTCACTTACTCACATAACTTTTAACCCTTAGGATTTTATACTTAGCATTAGGGTTCCCAAATTAGGGTTTCCAACCAACTCGCTAGGGTTTTCAAACTGAACGCTGACGTTCTGAATATATACATAGGGTTTGTCACATATATAGTTTATCTGGTTAAACCTTGACTCTTAACCACAAATAATACCATATACACAAAATATATACGTTTATATACTTAATCCTAAATAATTCACCAAAAGATTTTGATCAAAAATGTCAAATCTATTTACTTATTTTCTGTCTAATTTTATTATTCAACCTTTAATCCATCATTTAAGATATAAATAATTATCTAAATTCTCGGGTTGTCACACTACAACTTTGATACCAACCTATAACGCCGCTAAATTCGGGTTTCTCAAACCTCAAATTCGGTGCTCACGATACATCATACATATCACATCTAACTATCCAATCGTTATAATTTACATCATTCATTACATTTTCTTAATAAAAACATACCTTAAATACATAATTGTAACATCATCACAGGTTGACTAATCGTAAAATTACATGCCCTATAATACAAAAGGCTTAAACCAAAATATAATATAATAATCATCATTACACAATTGATTTTACTCAGTCACCTTCGCTTTCCCTTTCTCCTTCTTAGAACGTTCGGCTACCGACTATAGCTCAAATGTTTTATTTAAGCAAGGGTAAGCAACTAGTTTGGTCCGCAAGTTAAAGTGTTCAATAAAAGATATAGAAGAATCTGGAATTTCAACAATATTTAAAAGATAATGAAATAGTTGAACAATAAATCATTTTAAATAACAGAAATTTTCTTAAATTCCAAGCTGAATAACATATCAAGAATGAAAGAGTTAAATTCTTTCAAAGATTTGATAATATTCAATTGATTAAGAAAAATTAGCAATACCGCAATTTATATTCAATAACGTGAGGTATTCCCAGATTTCATGCTGAGTGATCACAAATGGATCAAGAACTACTAGAGAAATTATTAGTTAGTTAATACTGAATTACCTCAAGAGTATAAGTTAACCACAAAAATTAAATCATACTCTTCTGCGAGTACATGAAGTGATCAACCTCATTATACCCCGTGATTATGCATAATACTTAAAAATAGCACGCAGGTCGTATGTCCGAGAATAAAATTCCCCTTTTTATAAGGGTATTTCATCTCAGTCTTACATCATGAGTCTGTACCATAACAATATGGTTTGGATTGCTTTTAAAGAAATGCTTTAATTTTAACATATAATATCAATATTGATCTAGCTGAAATAAATGGCATAAATCCTTCAATAACAACTTAGTTCAAATAATAAAACGATTCATCAATTATTTGTCTAGCCAAAACAACTAGCTGAGACATGGCTCATAAGCAGCTCATCAATAAAAGAACTTTAAATTATTTTGCAGTTCAAGTAATAGAACAGGAAATCAAATGCACTATGTTCGAATAACAATAATCATTATGGATGTGAATAACCAACAATAATTATTATGATAACCCGAAATTTCAAAAATGATTAAATTAAAAGTTAGTAAATAAAATTCTTATTATAGGAAATGTCGGGTTCAAATATGAATTTACATATGTGTTATATATTTTGAATTTTGGATTATGTGGGAAGAAATTATATATGAGATTTTATAGTTGATTAAACTATTAAAGAAAGAAGAGTTTGAACCTGAAGTTTAATCTCTAAATTGCTAAAAAATGTAGTAATTTATATTGTAAAGTCAAAAAGGAGATTAATTTTGGCTAGTATAATAAGTTAGCATACAAGAAGCATGTAAAGGATCTGCGAGTAAAGTTTCTGTTTCTTTTGAAGCAGAACATGTCTGCGTTTGAACTTAAGGTAGCGCGATCGCACCACTCTCATGCCAAAGACCAGTGCGGCCGCACCGGTCTGCAGATGGTCCAGGATGAGTTTGTGTAATCTGAAATTTAAGATTTGTATATTAGTGGCTTATATATTGTACGTAATAAGGATCATGATTAGTGTTCCAACTGTCCATGAATGAATCGAGATAGCAAAGCATGAATTGAATGAGAATTAGTTATGGAAATTAACTAAACAAGAATAAATATTAGTAAACTTAAATTAAGCTGAAAATTATATTATGGAATAATATAATTTGAGTATTAAAGCCTTGTGTGGCAGTGGCGTGATAGTAAATTGAATAAAAGGGTTAATTCACTTACATAAGATGATGAATTAATATATGTATTTTGTATAAAGTGGATGAAAGGAATATGTTAATTAAGATTACAATTTTAATATATTACATAGTAAGATATTATATGAAAGGGTTTAATATTTGAAAGATGTTAATGGGAAATAAGTGATGGATAATAGAAGAAAACCAATATATATAAGTGAATATTGGTTAAAGATTTATTAATTGAATTAATATTTAAGATATGACTAAATGTAAAGATTGAAGAAGTTATCTTAGGACAATCGAAAATACTTATAATTGTATAATTTAAATAATGGAGTAAAGGTTAATGATTCTAAGGGTAATGATTATTTTTGTAAATAAAGGTATTATAAGTATAAGTTCATAAGTGTATAATTATTCAAGGTAAGCTAAATAACTTAACATTAAGGTAAAGTGTGTTACACAAACTTTATATTAAATAAATATTAAAATAACGTAGAATTGGGGAAAAGCCAAACGTGAACTAGACCCCTAATATTTTATTGTTGAGATTATGTGCTTGAGTTATATAACTCTAGTAAGTGGGATAAATGAGCCTTGTGTGACACGAGTATTAAAGTTAAACTAGACTAAGTGTTTAGCTGGAATTATTAAAATAGTATTAATGGAAAGAGAATAAATGATTGATATTGATCATTGTGATATTATGTGTGATAGGAAATAATGGGTTGAGAATACCCAACTGCATTGTATTTAGCCCAATTTAAATATTATTTGGACTAGCCCAATATATATTGGTGTAAACTTAAAATATAAGTATACTTCATATATGTGAGTATATACTTATTTATGTGTATAGGTGCCATAATTTAGCATAAGGTTTAATAGTAAAATAAATGTGACTAAGAGTAGTAATCCCTCCCCAAACGTTCCAGCCCTTTTCCCTTACCAAAATGCTGATCTTTTCTTCCATTTTGGCTAGCAAGCAAACCCATGTGGGCATATGATGAAGGAGTACGTGGTTAGGTAGGGAGTTGGTAATTCTTTCCACCAACTTCCCTTTTTCCTTTGGTTATTTGACTAGGTTGTTGGGCAATGATTTCCATATAAATAGAAACCCTAATTCATCTTGCGAAGCTTGTTAATATTCTGCTAAATTTTTGATAACAAGAGGGATGGAGATTTTAGAGAAGTTCTAAGAAAGCTCTTGCAATTTTGGTGATTGCAGTAAAAGAGAGTAATACTCTGTAATTGAGGGAAATCAGCAAAGGTAATCAATTATAACTCCTCTACATTTCTTTACACTTAAATCAGTGATAGAATGGTGAAGCATGAGGATTATAATGATAGAATGCAAAATTTGTGGGTTTAATAAACTCTTAGAGATTTCAAGATTCATATGTTAATTAATTTGCTAATTGGTATCATAATGTTATTTGAGTTTAACGTATGAGATGGAATCTATATGGTTGGTCTAAGCATGCTAAATTGAATAGTATATGTTATGTGGTCTAAACTCTGCAAAAACAGAGCAAAGTCTGAGTCTGCCCCGAAGTGGCACGGCCACGCCACTTCCCCATACAAAACTAGCGCGGACGCGCTGGTTGGTTGTGGTTGAAAATTATTGGCATGCTAGGTAGGTGGGCTTAGCATAGTGAAGCATAAAAGTAAGTGTAGTATGATGTTCATGTTGTCTTACATGCAATGTATTATGGTAGCCCTCTAAGAAACAAAAAGAACTTAAGTGGAATGAATTAATTTGGTTGAGAAACGAATTCGTAGTGAATGAATTCACTAAATATGTTTAAAACATGAAAATATAGCATAAACACTGAATTCGAACCCTTAAAATGATTTGTTAATGTTTTTGAAGTGCTATAATTATTTTGTAGATGAGTAGCTAAGAGTTTAACGAGTTCAAAGAGTCGAAAACCAACTAATTCTGACTTAAAATGAAGAAGTTATGAAGATTTGAAGTATGTGCATTGTAAAATCTGTAATCTGTGCGAAACCAAGCGCGGGCGCGCATCTGGGCACTGATAGAGAGCGCGGGCGCACTGGAAATGTGAAGGAAATGAGCGCGGGCGCGCCCATTGTGACAACCCGAATTTTAGTAAGTTATTAAAATAAGAATTTAATAATTAAAATTCTTATTATGAGATGTATATATTCTGAACTATGTGTTTTGGTGTGAGTAAATTAAATTTATATGAGTTTTAATAGTTGATTAAACTATTAAAGAAAGTGAAGAAAGTTAGTTATGAAAAAGGAATATTGTGGTAAAAGAAATTAACTAAATAATATTAGTTAATTAAGATGGAAATTATATTATGGAATAATATAATTTAATTAGTATACCTTGTTGGTAATGAAATTATTATGAGTTTAATCTCGTAAATCACTTAATTTAAATAATGAGTTAATGTAAATATAATTGGTTTAATAAAGTGGGAAGGTAATATATTACATGTAAGCGTAATGCATTTATGTAATGGCTAATATATTATATTTAGCCAATTGAATGTAAATGGA
Organism: Panax notoginseng; assembly: GCA_016801055.1. Taxonomy (NCBI): domain Eukaryota; kingdom Viridiplantae; phylum Streptophyta; class Magnoliopsida; order Apiales; family Araliaceae; genus Panax; species Panax notoginseng. The sequence goes on along the minus strand of CM029022.1, from coordinate 152,271,230 downwards.
GTATGAGAATGAGAAGAACCAATATAATTATAAATAAATATTGGTGTTAGGATTAATGAATTATTTAATCATCTAAATTTTTATTAAAAGTATAGATTAAATAAATTATCTTGGGACAATTTATAAAAGGAAAGAAAATTGTATAAGTATACATAATAATTGTATAATTTGTTAAAATAATTAGTGAAATAAATATTATGTATTTTAATGGAAATATTTAGTTGATTAAAAGTGTTTTACTTATGAATGTAATTCCGTAAGTCATATGGGCAAATAGATGGGAAGAGTGTTGGCTGAATAATTTGGCGGAAAAAAAATCAAGTGTGACATGTTGGAGGAATTAAAGAAAAAAAAATATTGTATAGTATGAAAATGAAATAAAATTAAGATAACTCAAATGAGTTTGTTTGAGGTCAAGCCAAACATGGCCTAGACCTTTTGTCTTTTATAACAGTTGTGGCTTTTGGGTTTATAACCGATACAAGTTAAGATCACGTATCAGTTTATTCCTCCTTCATATGAGTAAAGAAAACACAGAGAGAAAGATGGAGCTTAGAGAGAAATTGAGAAGAGGGAAGAGACACTATGAGAATCAAGAGGAAAAAGAGGATTAAACAAGGATTTCTAATTATCTAACTAGAGCTTAGAAGAATCAAAGGTAAATTCCTAAGTTTCTAGTTTTTGGTTTTTGTTTTCTAAAGTCTTTGTAATTAGGTTTTTGGTGGTTGAATTTGTTGAAGTATAGTTTGTATATGTTTATGGGTATATATATATATATATATATATATATATATATATATATATATATATATATATTCTGTTGTATATCATCTATAAGCAATTTTTAGGTAATTGAAGTCATGAAACTATCTAAGGATGAAGAACTTGTGTTCTTAATGAAATATGTATGTTATAGCATAGTTGGAGTCAAAGTTTAGTTATGAAATCATGATGAAAACCTTAAATTGATGATGTATTATGATAGTACTTGAAAAAAATGAAAACAACCCAAGCTGAACGAGTCAAAACGGGTGTAAAACGAATTCGTAGTGAATGAATTCGCTAAATATGTGTAAAACATGAAAAATTAGCATGAAAATTGAATTGGAACCCTTAAAATGAATTGTTAATGTTCTTGAAGTATTAGAATTATTCTGTAGATGAGTAGTTCAATGTTTCACGAGTTCATAGAGTCGAAAACCAACTAATTCCGACTTAAAATGAAGAAGTTATGAAGGTTTGAAGTAAAAGCATTGCAAAATCTATAATTTGGGCGAAGCCAAGCACGTCCGCGCTGCGCTAGGCGCTGCTAGATGGTGCGGGAGCACTGGGGTTGTGAAGGAAATGGGCGCGGTCGTGCCCATAGTGTGTCATGTGTGACTATTTTGACCTATTTTGGTAAAACGGCCATAACCTTTTCATACGGACTCCGATTGAGGCGATTCAAGATGATACGGAACGAGGACGAATAGACCTACAACTTTTAGTATTTAAGTTTTTCAATGTGAGGTGGTTTGAAGGGGTAAAAATGGCCAGCTTTGGGACTATTATGTTTTCGGAGGCAATCAGAGGGTAAAATGCATGCACGTATGCAAGTGTAGTGCTTTTGACGATAAAAGATGTTATTCGAAGTTATAAAATATGAATGTTAGTAAATATAATGATGGTTAACATTAATAAATGATGTATTAGATAAGTTGTATAAACATACTAAACATATACAAGAGAGACAAATCGGGCATGTGACGAATGAACGTCAAAACGCCGTGACAAGTGTTAATGAACGTAAAAAGTGTTTTAAGTCAAATGAAATGAATATTATAAGATATGAAATGGAGTTAATATAAATCCAATAATGATTCATAGCAAGACTTAAATACTTGAATGAACTTCGAGTATGAAATATAGTTAGATGTAAGTCGAAAGTTAACACAATCAAATTGAACATTGTGTATTGATAATATGAAGGGTTATGAGATATTGAATAAAGTTCACATTACAACTACTATGCATTGCTATGTGACTAATTGTTGATGTGCGTGATTATAAAATTGTGTAGGGCATGTGAAGTGAAGATAGCTATAAGCTGTTAAACTATTATTGGTAAACAACGATCAAGGCAAGTATTTCAGTTCCTATTTGCTATGTGGACTTGATGATGAACTGTTTTAAATCTTTATTATAAATAGCATGATGTGTTATATATATGTTGAGTGTATGAAACGTGAAAGTCAACTTATGACTACGTTGATTGAGTAATAAATGCTGATTGAGTAAGGAACTCAATCTTTACACTTGTTATATGAACTGTAACATATTTGTTATATTAGTCTAATGTTTATGAGGTGTCTGATAAGCATGTTATTTATATGCTACTTGTTGCATGAAAACTGTTAGATTTGTTGGACTGTCGAGCTCAACCTTGTAAATAACTATTTTTGTAGGTTAAGGATTGAAGGTAACACTATGTGCTACTTGAATGACTTGGATCAGAAATAATACACGAAGATTAATATTTTAGCAAAAGTTATTATTTTTTTAAACCATGATTAGGGTTCATGAGATTTACTCAATGTTTTATGATGTATATTTTATGTTGAGTTGTAAAGTTAAAGTTTGAGCTGTCCAATGTATAAAGGATATCGATTTGATGTGTAAGTATATATACACTAACTCTAATAAAGTGAATCATGGATTATATATGATTCAAAGACATGTAGATGATAAAAGTTTTGATTTAGGGAATTAAAGTAAGAAGATAGAAAAGTTTAAATTATTCTGCATTTCATTTAGTTTAACATCGAATAATGATGTAAAATCAAAATTTAGACGCGTTATTAACAACCGAAGTCGATTATTGAATTGTATGAATTTTGGGGTCGTTACACCCATAGTATGTCAGGTGTGACTGTTTTGACATGTTTTAGTAAAATGGTCATAACTTTTTCATACAGGCTGCAATTGTGGCAATTCAAGATGATCCAAAACGAGGACGAATAAACCTACAACTTTTGTTCTTTAAGTGTTTCAAATTGAAGTCGTTAGCAGGGGTCAAAATGGTCATCTTTAAGACTGATGTGTATTAGGACGAAATTAGAGGACGTCAGGCATGCACGTATGAAAGTGTAGTGCTTCTGAAGATAAAAGATGTTGTTCTAAGTTATAAAACTCAAATATTAATAAGTATAATGATGATTAACATTAATAAATGATTTATTAGATAAGTTGTATAAGCATACACAAGAGAGATAACTTGGGCGTATGACGAATAAACGTTAAAATGCCGTGACAAGTGTAATGAACTTAAAGAGTGTTTCAATTTAAATGAAATGAACATTATAAGATATGGAATGTGGTTAATATAAACCAATAAAGAGTCTTAGCAGGACTTAAAAACTTGAATGTACTTCGAGGATGACCTAAGAAGAAATATAGTGAGATATAAGTCGAATGTTAACATAATCAAATTGAACATTGTGTATTGATTAATAGGAAGGGTTATGGGATGTAGAGTAAAGAGTATATTACAACTACTATACTTTGCTAATAGTTGATGTGCTTGATTATATAATTGAGTAGGGCACGTAAAGTGCAGATAGTTGTAAGATGTTAATATGTTATTGGTAAACAACGATCAAGGCAAGTATTTCAGTTTCTATTTTTTCTATAATGTTGATAATTGTTGATTAATTTATGCTATGATATGGAATGATAAATTACATATGAAATGCATATGAGATATGTATGAGATGTATTATGTTATGCCATGAAACGTGGACATGTCTATGAGATATGTATGAAATTAAAAGTAAACCTATGACAATGTGTTTTAGAAGATAATATCTCTACTTGCTATGTGAGAAGCAGTATGCGTATCGAGTTTAAATGATTATGATCTTATAAAATGCACGTGATATTATGTGTTATGTGATGCATGAAAACTGTTAGAATTGTTGGGCTGTCGAGCTCACCCTTGCAAATAACCACTTTTACAGGTTAAGGACTCACGGTAAAGTTACATGCTACTTGATTGATAAAGTTCAATAGTATCACAAGCAGATTGATTTGTTTACCTGAAGATATGATTTTGAACCATGCTTTAGGTTTTTGATGATATACTTGATAGTTGTTGAACTCTTGTAGAGTTGTAAAGTCGTCCTACTAAATATATGAAGAATGTTAAATTGAGATGTAAATTCTATAATGTAACTCTGATGAATCAAAATATGAAATAAATTTGATTCAAAGATTTGTAAATGATGAAGGTTTCGATTCAGGGAAATGAATAAAGAATTCATTGAAATTTTAATTATTTTCGTATCTTATTAAGTATAAAATCGAATATGATGTAAAGAAAAGAATGGTTAATGACCCAGATTGGGAATTGACTTAAGGAATGTTTTAGGATCAATTCATAGATCCTGGAAATAAAAGGAATTAATATATCAAGTCAAATTGTATTCATTAAATTATGAATGAAAGTTATTAATAGTTACACGAAGATAGTATCATGACGCACCAGGTCTGAGGTAATGGATACCTGGATTTGGGGGCGTTACAGGTTGGTGTCAAAGTAGTAGGTTATAAACCTTAGGTAAGAGTACCTTAGGCTATAACCTTAGAGAGGGAAAGTAAAGATGATAAAGAATAAACTCATATAGAGTTTAAGTGAAAAGAAATAAAAATTCATAAAGAAGAGATTAAAATATATATGAAAAGATTCAAAGAAGAATATTGGAATATCTAGAAGATAAGGATCAGGAGTCACCTGACTCTAGTAATGGAGATGAAAAATGTTTTAGACAATGTCTATACGATGAATATGTTAAACCTAATGGGGATAAAATCAAATTGAGTTTAGTGGATGAATTCAGGAAATTCATGTGAAACAAGTTAAGATAATATGATAGGTTCAAAGAAGAACTTAAAGAGCAAAAGGTTCAGTGAACATCTGAGTCGAATAATCAAAAGAATGTGATTAAAAAGAAAGGAAATAAGGTCATAAAATATTAAAACGATCGAAAATAGAATGAATCATAAGGAAAATCGATTGTATAATAGGATCACCATGTGATCAGATTGAGTTATGAAATGATAGATGGTCTGTAATGACTATATAGTTATAGCTTGGTGCTATAGAGAGAATGTACTATGAAATAGAACAAGATAAACTCATGAGGAGTTGTAAATGATGAGATACGAAAAATTCGTATTGAATAAAAAGCAAGTTAAAAGTGAGATAGAGTTAAGTATGGGATTTCAATTGAGGACATGTGTGAGAACTGAGTTGTACAAACTTTTGTATGGACGGAGGCTTTGTGCTCGCGCTCGGTTCCTCACAGTGATAATCATTGGAATGATTGGTGTCGTGCTATCGATATGTTTATGGTGAGAAGGTGATTCTTTTCTCATATTTATATTTGATAGTTAGAGGCTATTAAGATTAAGTTAGAGAATATTAAGATTATGCGCGAGTTCTTAAAACTCATGCTTATGGTATGTTTGTGACTCATAGTCGTATGTATGTTTTGAGCCCGTAAGCGTATGGACAGTCCCTGATTGGTTCTTGGACTACGTATTGCTAGGACAACCTCCTAAACTCATATTACTGTGGTAAGTTCCTGAACTTCCAAGGTGTGGTAAGTTCGATGAACTTTATCGGGAATATATATGTTATATATTATGAATTAAGAAATTTTGGTATAGTGAGCGTTGATGGTGTTAAAGATTGATAGAATGAAGCAATGGAGTAAAGAAATAAGTTGATGGAGAAATATGGATTTTCTAAATCTTCTAGGTCTTGTAGATTTTAAAAATTTATTGATTTTTTGTTGATGTTTGCACTTCTATTTTCTTGAAAAACATTGGATCATGTGATTGAACCAATAATATTTAAAAATAATACCGTTATTCATATGTCTATGCTATTTGTTTCGGCTAAGACAAAAATGATTTAAAAATTTTCAAAATGTATTTTTGACCATGTGCATCATTTGATATGGTGTAGAACATGGTAAACGATAGAGTTATCAATGCAATAGAACCTAGTGTTGGTTGTGATCGAAAGATCGTCAGCCCACTATGGTATGATGTAATATGACAAAGTTATAACATGACAGAATCCTCAACGTACTACTAATCTGGTATGGTATCATGATGTCATAAAAGAATTTTTGGTTTTCTTTTAAATTATGAAGAAGGTCAACTAAGTTGGCTGAATTATTTCGATTGATATCCGAATTGTTGATAAAAGTCTACGCTATATGATTCGACTAGACGGCTGTTAATTTTTTTTTATGGAATTCAAGCATTCTTGAGTATTCATGCCAAGCCAGTTGCTCTGGTGCGAATTCATATGTTGAAAGGCTGAGGTGAACAACCCTATAAGGGGACATGTTTTCGGAGATAATTGTTCCGAGTGTAATGTATATAGTCGTTACAAGGTGCTACGTTTGTACAAAACGTAGTGGTATGATAGGTTGATCACCTAGAGTACTTTTACAGGGTGTTTACAGTCTTTGTGATTAATAAACATTATGTGAAAAGGATTTACAGTGTGAAGGATTTTGTTGAAGCACTAGTAAACCTAGAGAAGAGTTCACGATCTTGTTACCCCTCAGCATAATTTAAAATCTAAGTTGTTCATACTACTTCCCAATTATTGAATGATTGTGGAAGATTCTTATTCTTTTGAAGGATGAATGTGGTAAGGAGGATATTTCTTAGAAAGAAGTGGGAGAATACGACATGTAATAATGATTGAATTGCATAAGCTATAATAATTCCAAGAAATGAATAAAATTCTGAAAGAGAAAATATGAAATTATCTAAGGAATATGTAATCTTCAGAATGAGACATAGTAGAGAGGGTTCGGTGATTCTGAGGACGAAATCCTTATAAGGGTGAGAGAATGTGATAACCCAAAATTTCAGAAATGATTAAATTAAGAGTTAGTAAATAAAATTCTTATTATAGCATATGTCGGGTTCAAATATGAATGTACATATGTGTTATATATTTTAAATTTTAGATTATGTGGGAAGAAACTAAATATGACATTTTATAGTTGATTAAACTATTAAAGAAAAAAGAGTTTGAACTTGAAGTTTAATCTCTAAATTATTGAAGAATGTAGTAATTTATATTGTAAAGTCAAAAAGGAGATTGGTTTTGGCTAGTATAATAAGTTAGCATATAAGAAGCATGTAAAGGATTTGCGAGTAAAGTTTATGTTTCTGTTGAAGCAGAACATGTCTATGTTTGAACTTAAGGTGGCAAGCCTAAGACCAGCGCGGCCACACCGGTCTGCAGATGGTTATGGTTCAGGATGAGTTTGTGTAATCTGAATTTTAAGATTTGTATATTAGTGGCTTACGTCGTACGTAATAAGGATCATAATTAGTGTTCCAACTGTCCATGAATGAATTGAGATAGCAAAGCATGAATTGAATGAGAATTAGTTATAGAAATTAACTAAACAAGAATAAATATTAGTTAACTTAAATTAAGTTTAAAATTATATTATGGAATAATATAGTTTGAGTATTAAAGCCTTGTGTGGCAGTGGCGTGATAGTAAATTGAATAAAAGGGTTAATTCACTTACATAAGATGGTGAATTAATATATGTATTTTGTATAAAGTGTATGAAAGGAATATGTTAATTAAGATTGCAATTTTAATATATTACATAGTAAGATAATATATGAAAGGGTTTAATATTTGAAAGATGTAAATGGGAAATAAGTGATGGATAATAGAAGAAAACCAATATATATATATATATATATATATATATATATATATATATATATATATATATATATATATATATATATATAAGTGAATATTGGTTAAAGATTTATAAATTGAATTAATATTGAAGATATGACTAAATATAAATATTGAAGAAGTTGTCTTAGGACAATCAGATAATTGTACTTATAATTGTATAATTTAAATAATAGAGTAAAAGTTAATGATTTTAAGGGTAATGATTATTTTTGTAAATAAAGGTATTATAAGTATAAGTTCATAAGTGTATAATTATTCAAGGTAAGCTAAATAATTTAACATTAAGGTAAAGTGTGTTACCCAAACTTTATATTAAATAAATATTAAAATAACGTGGAATTGGGGAAAAGCCAAACGTGGCCTAGACCCCTAATATTTTATTATTGAGATTATGAGCTTGAGTTATATAACTCTAGTAAGTGGGATAAATGAGCCTTGTGTGACGCGAGTATTAAAGTTAAAACTAGACTAAAGGTTTAACTGGAATTATTAAAAGAGAATAAATGGAAAGAGTAAATGATTAATATTAATCATTGTGATATTATGTGTGATAGAAAATAATGGGTTGAGAATACCCAACTGGATTATATTTAGCCCAATTTAAATATTATTTGGACTAGCCCAATGTACATGGGATATAAGAATATATATTGGTGTATACTTAAAATATAAGTATACTTCATATATGTTAGTATATACTTATTTTTGTGTATAGGTGCCATAATTTAGTATAAGGTTTAACAGCAAAATAAATGTGACTAAGAGTAGTACTTCCTCCCCAAACGTTCCAGCCCTTTTCCCTTACCAAAGTGCTGATCTTTTCTTCCTTTTAGGCTAGCAAGCAAACCCATGTGGGCATATGATAAAGGAGTACATGGTTTGGTAGGGAGTTGGTAATTCTTTCCACCAACTTCCCTTTTTCCTTTGGTTAATGACTAGGTTGTTGGGTAATGATTTTCATATAGATAGAAACCCCAATTCATCTTGCAAAGCTTGTTAATATTCTGTTAAATTTCTGATAACAAGAGGGATAGAGATTTTTGAGAAGTTCTAAGAAAGCTCTTGCAATTTTGGTGATTGTAGTAAAAGAGAGTAATACTCTGTAATTGAAGGAAATCGGCAAAGGTAATTAATTATAACTCCTCTGCATTTCTTTATACTTAAATCAGTGATAGAATGGTGAAGCATGAGGATTATAATGAAAGAATGAAAATTTTGTGGGTTTAATAAACTCTTAGAGATTTCAAGAATCATCTATTAATTAATTTGCTAATTGGTATCATAATTTTATTTGAGTTTAACGTATGAGATGGAATCTATATGGTTGGTCTAAGTATTCTAAATTGAAAAGTATATGTTATGTGGTTTGAACTCTGCAAAAACAGAGCAAAGTCTGAGTCTGCCCCGAAGTGGCATGGCCGCGCCACTTCCCCATACAAAACCAGCACGGTCGCGCTGGTTATCTGTGGTTGAAATTTTTTGGCATGCTAGGCAGGTGGGCTTAGCTTAGTGAAGCATAAAAGTAAGTCTGGTATGATGTTCAAGTTATCTTACATGCAATGTATTATGTTAGCCCTCTAAGAAACGAAAAGAACTTAAGTGGAATGAATCAATTTGGTAGAGAAACGAATTTGTAGTGAATGAATTCGCTAAATATGTTTACAACATGAAAATATAGAATGAACACTAAATTGGAACCCTTAAAATAATTTTTTAATGTTTTTGAAGTGTTATACTTATTCTGCAGATGAGTATCTAAGAGTTTAACAAGTTCAAAGAGTTGAAAACCAACTAATTCGGACTTAAAATGAAGAAGTTATGAAGATTTGAAGTATGTGCATTGCAAAATCTATAATTTGGACAAAGCTAAGACCGGGCGTGCTGCCCATAAGTGCGGGCACACATCTGGACGCTACTAGAGAGCACGTGCGCGCTGGAAATGTGAAGGAAATGGGTGCGAGCGCACCCATTGTGTGCCAGGTGTGACTATTTTCATATATTTTAGTAAAATGACCATAACATTTTCATACGGACTCCGATTGAGACGATTCAAGATGATCCGAAACTAGCACGAATAGACCTACAACTATTGTTATTTATGTTTTTCAAATTTAAGTCATTAGAAGGGGTCAAAATGGTCATATTTAGGACTTATGTGTATTTTGAGGCAATTAGAGGGCCTCAGGCATGAACGTATGCAAGTGTAGTACTTCTGAAGATCAATGATGTTGTTATAAGTTATAAAACATGAATATTAGTAAGTATAATGATGCTTAACATTATTAAATGATATATTAGATAAGTTGTATAAGCATACACAAGAGAGATAACTTGGGCGTATGACGAATGAACGTCAAAACGTCGTGACAAGTGTAATTAACTTAAAGAGTGCTTCAATTTAAATGAAATGAACATTATAAGATATGCAATGTGGTTAATATAAACTAATAAGGAGTCTTAGCAAGACTTAAAAAATTGAATGTACTTCGGGTATGACCTAAGAAGAAATATAGTGAGATATAAGTCGAAACTTAACACAATCAAATTGAACATTGTGTATTGATTAATAGGAAGGGTTATGGGATGTAGAGTAAAGTTTATATTATAACTACTATGCGTTGCTAATAGTTGACGTGCATGATTATATAATTGTGTAGGGCACGTGAAGTGCAGATAGCTGTAAGCTATTAATCTGTTATTGATAAACAACGATCAAGGCAACTTTTTCAGTTTCTATTTGCTCTATAATGTTGATAACTGTTGATTGATTTATGTTATGATATGCAATGTTAAATTACATATAAAATGCATATGAGATGTATTATGTTATGCCATGAAACGTGGACATGTCTATGAGATATGTATGAAATTAAAAGTAAACCTATGACTATGTGTTTTAGAAGATAATCTCTCTACTTGCTATGTGAGAAGCAGCATGCGTATCGAGTTTAAATGATTATGATCTTATAAAATGAACGTGATATTATGTGTTATGTGATGCATGAAACTGTTAGAATTGTTGGGCTGTCGAGCTCACCCTTACAAATAACCACTTTTGCAGGTTAAGGACTCACGATAAAGTTACATGCTACTTGATTGATAAAGTTTAATAGTATCACAAGCAGATTGATTTGTTTACATGAAGATATGATTTTGAACCATGCTTTAGGTTTTTGATGATGTACTTGATAGTTGTTGAACTCTTGTAGAGTTGTAAAGTCGTCCTACTAAATATATGAAGAATGTTGAATTGAGATGTAAATTCTATAATGTAACTCTGATGAATCAAAATATGAAATAAATTTGATTCAAAGATATGTAAATGATGAAGGTTTCGATTTAGGAAAATGAATAAAGAATTTAGTGAAGTTTTAATTATTTCTGTATCTTATTAAGTATAACATCGAATATGATGTAAAGAAAAGAATGGTTAATGACCCAGATTGGGAATTGACTTAAGGAATGTTTTGGGATCAATTCATAGATCCTGGAAATAAATGGACTTAATATATCAAGTCAAATTTTATTCATTAAATTATGAATGAAAGTTATTAATAGTTACACGAAGATAGTATCGTGACGCACCAGGTCCGAGGTAATGGATACCCGGATTTAGGGGCGTTGCAATTATCCATTAATCATGCTTTGAAATTAATAACTCAAGTTGAGTTAGGAAACTTGGCTCGATTGATGACTACTGCTACGCAATTTAATTTAACCTTTTTATAAAAGACTTATCATTAATAAGATTGATCTCTCAACCAGCATCAGATATCTTACTTATAATACCTTTATTCCATAATAGTTTATCTAACATGTAATTGCATAATCAAACATTTGGTACTACCAAAGATCATTAGTAATATTATCGTACTTTGATAATATTTCAATCACTGTAACATATACATTATGATTTAACACTTAATCTTTCATTTTATAAGTTCTTCTTTATAATTTAGCAGGCCTAATACTAATACGGCATACCGAATACTAATACGGCAAACCGAATACTAATACAGTAAACCGTTTTCCCTTTTCAGCGTATTGAATTCCAATTTAGCTTGCTATATAGCATATTAAATGTCCAATTCAACATACTATATTCTCAACTTCTTTTTATTATTTATCTTAAACTCTCGTCTAGTATTATTAATTATTTAATAATATTTTATTCCTTTTTGAATATTATTAATCACTTAATAATATTTCATTCATTACCAAATATTATTAATCATTTAATAACATCTTACTCACCTCATAATATTATTAATCATTTAATAACATTTTAAATCCAAATATTATTAATTACTTAATAGTATCTTAAACTAATATTATTAATCTCTTAATAATATTTTAATCATTTATTAAACCAATAAACAATTTATTTTAATTATTTATCATTTACTAATTACTTTATTTAATAACTCTAAAATACCATAAATATAATATTTCATCAATACAATGACCAATATACCCTCTACAAATCTGATCTAATCATATTTAGGGTTTCTACGCCATAAAATTATATTTTTGCCATTTATGGCATCACATAACTTATTATTCTTATTTATTCATAACACAAACACATCCATGAAAAATAACAAAATAGTTCTGAAAATCCTTATTTTCTGAAAAATATCAGTACATGGTACCATAAGGAACATATAATTTTTTTGGAATTTTTTTGATGTTATTTACTATTTTTAAAATGACCAAAACAGTCAAATTTTGCAACATTTTTCATAAATCGAAACTTTGTCCAAAAATTCTAAAATTTTTAGGGTATGCTCTTTCCATGATACTCTACCTCCAGTAAATTGTTATAATTTTTGGAGTTACACATAAAAAGTTATTCAGGTTTACTTTTAAAATAGTCATTTCTTGTAAAATTCGTAACTTTCATTCTATTCATCCAAAAATCGCCATTTTTGGGTTGGACCTTAATAACTCATCATAGTATCATACCAAATGTTTTCAAAATTTTAAAAGCAAAGAAAAAGGATGAAAATCAAAGAAAAAAGATGAAAATGCCCTTGTAACAAACAAGCTAGGAGCTGTCCTTTCCTTTTTCTTCACAAGTTGGACTATTTCGACCAAAACAGCCACCATGGTTTGAAAAATCAACATTTTTTAGTGCTACACTTTGGTTTAAAAGATAACTCACATATCTAGCACCCTTCTTTGACGGATCACAAAAAGGATGTGTAGATTTCAAAGGTAGTTGATCAAAGTGGAAGAAAGTGAGGGTTTTCTAGCCTTTAAGAACATAGTTTCCATTTCTTCCTTTTTGATCAACATGCAATCACTCAAATGGTTAGATCCATACATGCAACACTTAATAGTATGTAAATCTAAGGATTTGAGTTCAAAAACATTAACCCCCTTGTAAGACCCCAACTTTTTAATGAATAAAATCAAATTTTCTCTATTTATTATTGGGAATAATAAGGTGTTAGTTTGATATAATGCTTTGGTTATGTGTGAAATGTGCAAAATTTTCAAAATAAGCAAGTGGTTATAAAATATTCATTGTTGTCGGGGAATATTCGTTTGGTCGTGAAATATTCTTTCTGTCTGGGAATATTCGTACGACGGCGCAGCCATTTGTGGACCCCATAACATAATAACTACTGGATGAAAAAAATGAAAAATTTGAATTTTTATAAATAACGGTATAATCGTTACCGTTAACACTGTTAGAATACCCGGTGGTTAAAATACAGTAATACGCGTGGTTGCAACGTAGCACACGGTTTTGCACAGTATTTTTGAATTATTAATTCTTATGTAAGAAGGCACTACTAAATAATTATTATAGTAATTACTGTTCAATATTTTATTTTATTGGTTCAATAATTACTGCGTTGATATTTTATATTATTGTTGTTTCAATAATTGTCACTACACAGTATTTCTCATTATCGGATCAATAATTCATATTATTTAAATAATATTATGAGATAACATTATTACCAATGTCTCGAAAGTTCTGTCAAGGAGAGGTTTGGTCACCTAATTGCGCACCAGTAAAGAGAAATCCTTATCGGAAAGCCCCCTCTTTCCTGGGAACGACCTGGTTGTCATAATTGTGATTCTGTAATATTATTTGTGAATAATTAATTAATGATTTATATGATACGGAAATATTTATTTGATGTGGATATAAATGATGGATATATTTATTTTATGTGGATATAATTGAAGAAATTAATATTGAGGTGTTTTTGTCGGAATGGAGATATTAAAAATTAAATCACTGTTCTTGAGATATATTGCGTGAGTTATAATTTTTATTCTGACCGTTGGATCGTTATGATTTTTGGATATGATATACATATATAAGTTGAGTATATGTTCACAAATTTTGAATCGTTAAAAATGAACGTATAATTTATTATAAATTTTAAGAGGTGACTGATTCGGAAATTAGGTTTATAAATGATTTTGGTAGAAAATTCTAGAATTGAGTGGGCCCCACTTGTGATTGGTGAAGAAATATGCTGAATTTTATTTCAAATGTGGTGAGTGGCAATAGTAGCAGGTAAAGCCATCAGGTAGCAGGTCAAATCTGCTTTGGCGTGCTAACATTTTCCTATTAATAAAGGGCTAAGCTAGAATTAAAAATTATACCAGAAACATAAGCTTTCTCTCTTTCTCTCTCTATATTATCGAACGTATTTTGTGAGTATTTAAATACTTTAAGAGTTGCTATCTAGTGCAAGTTTCTGTCAGCACTATATCCGAAATTCAGTCAGAAATACTGCTCTTTTGAGGTAAGGGATTGTAAGGGTTATTATGTTTTTCAGTTTCGTAATTTTTCTGATCCTCAAAAATTCTAAAAAAATTTAAAATGATAATTCGATGAGTTTTCTAGATTGTGTCCAAAAATGGCGATTTTTGGATGTATAGATTAAGAGTTATGAATTTTATGGGAAAAGACTATTTTAAAAGTAAACCCTTATAACTCCTTGCGGTTAACTTCAAAATTGGTAAAATTTTTATTGGGAGTACATGTATATGATAGAAGTATACTCTGTAAATTTTAGAATTTTTGGGCTAAAGTACAGTTAATGATAAATGTCTAAATATTCGGCTGTTTTGGCCATATGAAAAATAGTAAATGAATTTTAAAAATTTTGAGAAAAATATATGTTCAATATGGAACTATATTCTGCAAAATTCCAGAAACGAAAATTTGTTTGTACTGATTTGTTATTTTTCATAAAAATAGACTAGTTATGAGTAAATGAATTAAATATGTTATGTGAAGTAAGAAAATTGGAAAATAGGATTTTATGGCTTGAGAATCCTATATGAGGTATATGCAGATTTTTTATGAGGGTTTTGGTTATTTGTGATGAAATCTTATGAGTTTGACATTTTAGGATGATTAAATACATTATTTAGTAAAGCATAAACAATTAAAATAAATTATTTATAAGTTTAAGAAATGTTATTTTTTCAATATCATTATACCAAAATATTAGTATGGATTTTATTGTGAAATTTCTACCTTTTTCATGTCGGGGTTACTATTTATGAGTAGTAATCATGAGTTACTATTCATTGGTACTATTCACGACAAAATTGGTTTATTTTTCTGACCAAATTATCGTTGATTTATGAATCTTACTCTTGAAATTAAATGCAGTTGTTGATCATATTATTCTTATTATCATATATAACCTTTTTATAACCGTGGTGATGAAATTTTTCTTTGACTTGAATGTAATGATGGATAGATTATTGGTATGATCGTGACTATGAGTTCTCTTTGGACAGTAGTGCAAAGTTGAATTGTTGATTGGTATGATCATGACTATTGAATTTATAATTGAATATCTTTAGCTTAAGTGCAAAGGTGAATTGATCAACATGGTTATAATTATTGTTTATATAAATTCTGAAATGATTATATATTTCTTTGAGATATTAATATCTTTGGCCTGTAGTGCAAAGATGATCTGTTGTTGAATATCTTTGGTCTGTAGTGCAAAGATGATCAGTTGTTGAATATCTTTGTCCTATAGTTCAAAGATGACCGGTTGTTGAATATCTTTGGCCAGTAGTGCAAAGATGAACTGTAGACGAATATCTTTGGCCCGTAGTGCAAATATGAATTTATTAGTATAATTATGAACAAGAACTGTGATTTGGTATAACCATGATCTTTGATGTTTCAGGTAAAGACATGTGATGAAAATTATCTTCGTCCTGGATGCGAAGAGGAATTTAGAATCACAATTATGATTATAAGTTATTCATATGGTTGTGGACTCGAATTGTTGACTCTTCTAATAGATTGCTCGTTCTGCTACAACTATAGTTGAAATTTTTTATCATCTACCATATTTTCTAAATCTCTAATTTATTACTGTTGAAGGCTATTGATAATTTATTTATCTTTAGTCATGATATTCTTTACTGGGCTAGTTGAGCTCACCCTTTTACTTCACAATTCCTTTCAGGTAGTAAGAGTGTAGCTGGGTCGAGCGGGGGTAACAAGGGAATAGAACGGTGGTCTGTAGCTGTGGAGTTCTCCCTAAACAATATAAAAAAGTGTGTTGTATACATCATTTAGTAGTTATATTTGGTGAATCATATAGGGTGAGGCGAACCCAATATTGAAAGGGTGTTTTGCCACTATCATACAAGATGTCTAATGACATACAACCTCGTGTTATTATAAGGCAAGGTGGTGCACATCCACTTGTTGAGTATATCTATGAGCACTACCTATATAACCTTGGAGTTTGGTTAAAATATAATTCTCAACTGGAGACAGTGGAGATAATGATATGTTAAGAGGAGACTCACCATTGGAAAAAATATGATAGTAATCTTTTCGTTTTTCTTTGGGGTTTATTAGGTCAACCAAGGATAATTCTGTGGACATATGATATCTATCATAATCTAAACGCATGGGCTCCCATGTACGAAGGTTTTCTTGAGCACTTCCCAAAGATTCTAATTTCTAAAAAAAAAATTGACTATACATTTATGTAAGGTGTCATTGTGATGTGCTATCCAAGGTTGGGATGAGAGTCACAGTTGATATATATTTATATCAAAACTCACAGCATATGTGTTGTTGTATTTTGCACGATAATTGTTGTAATAAAGTTGTAGTTATTTTCTGTACCATGTATTTGGCGACTCAGAATATGTTGGGTGGAATGGACCTATTTTGGGGTCGTCACAGTTGGTATTAGAGCTATAAGTAAAGAGCCCCGAGCCTCTCGCTGGTGACTTCCTGTTGATGGGGGATGCACCGAAGCCAGACTCTCCGTAGGGGATGCCGTTCTGCGGTGGCAAACTGATAGGTATCAATGTGAGGTGCTGACACAAGTTGGTGTCCAGATTCATAGTTGGTATCAGAGCTTTAGGGATATGATCTCTGGCGGAGATCGGAGAATAGAACTAGGAGGGGAGAGATGAGTAAATCATTCGCTAGTGTGTCCTACCTAAAATTATTTGTTGGTCGGTCATAATATACGGATATTATGTGATACATTAATTTGTTTAATTAACCCTTATTTTATGGCAGTATTTGAGAATGGCAGCTGAGAATGTTAACAATGGAGTGAATGAGACCATGGGGATACCTATAATTACCAACCATGATAATGTGATGTCAGGCGAAGAAGGAATTAGAGATATTCTTATGGTGAGGGAAGAATTAATAGTTGCAGCCGAGCTAGTCGCAGAGGTAGCAGCTGAGAGTGAGGAAGAAGAAGAACCTGAGGAGAATTTATTAGAAGAATTTTATGATCGAAATGTAGAATTGCAAAATCGTATTCATAAGTTAGAAGAGCAGGTTGAAGAATGGCAGGCGGTCGTGGAGCAAAAGAATGCAACAATTCAAGCTTGTGTTACCCGATATGTGATGCTTGAACAGAAGCATTCTTTGGTAGAGTATAAGATGATAAAGCTAGAATCTGAGCTGAAAGAAGAAACAACTGAACGAGTGAGAGTTAGTGATGGATGGGTAAAAGTCGCACGAGGCATTGATATTGTAGAAAGAGATGTCCGACTAAGAAGGCTAAAATAGATGATATGTATTTCTCTTTTTGGACAGCAATTAGTAGAACACAACATCGAGTTTTGAATTACCCTATACAGAGCGGTCAACCTCAATTCGATATGGATCGAAGATTGATCATTCAGATCATGAATCAGGAGTGCGACGAAGCTGTTGAGGGTGGAATATGCCCTATAGAAAAGTATATTTCAACGGTAGTGATGACACCAAATGTTGCCCCAGACAAGTCAAAGCCGGGTAGTTCAAAGGAGAGCGGTTGTCATGACTTCTCAACAAGTGAGGAACCCAAATGAAGTTATCACGGGAGATGAGCAATGAAGAAATCATGATGATCGAGGAGAGAGAATCTAAAATGAAAGCAAGGTATTCTCAACTCTTCAAAATACCAGGCACGTAAATTTTGGGGACGAAATTTCATAAGGAAGGGAGGTTGTAAGACCCCAACTTTTTAATGAATAAAATCGAATTTCCTCTATTTATTATTATGAATAATAAGGTGTTAATTTGATATAATACTTTTGTTATGGGTGAAATGTGCAAATTTTTCAAAATAAGCAAGTGGTTATAAAATATTCATTGTTGTCGGGGAATATTCGTTTGGTCGTGGAATATTCTTTCTGTCGGGGAATATTTGTACGAAGGCGCAACCATTTGTGGGCCCCATAACATAATAACTGTCAGATGAAGAAAATGACAAATTTAAATTTTTATAAATAACGGCATAATCGTTACCGTTAACACTGTTGAAATACCCGGTGGTTAAAATACAGTAATACGCGTGGTTGCACAGTAGCACACGGTTTTACACAGTATTTTTGAATTATTGATTCTTACGTAAGAAGGCACTACTCAATAATTGTTACAGTAATTACTCTTCAATATTTTATTTTATTGGTTCAATAATTGCTGCGTTGATATTTTATATTATTGTTGTTTCAATAATTGTTACTGCACAATATTTCCCATTATCGGATTAATAATTCATATTATTTGAATAATATTATGAGATAGCATTATTGGTAATCTCTAGAAAGTTCTGTCAAGGAGAGGTTTGGTCACCTAATTGCACGCTAATAAGGAGAAATTCTTATCGGAAAGCCCCCTCTTTCCTGGGAACGGCCTGGTTGTCATAATTATGATTTTGTAATATTATTTGTGAATAATTAATTATTAATTTATATGATAAGAAAATATTTATTTGATGTGGATATAAATGGTGGATATATTTATTTTATGTGGATATAATTGAAGGAATTAATATTGAGGTGTTTTTGTCGGAATGGAGGTATTAAAAATTAAATCACTGTTCTTGAGATATATTGCGTGAGTTATAACTTTTAATCTGACCCTTGGATCGTTGTGATTTTTGGATATGTTATACATATGTAAGTTGAGTATATGTCCACAAATTTTGAACCGTTAAAAATGAACGTATAATTTTGTTATGAATTTTAAGAGGTGACTGATTCGAAAATTAGGTTTATAAATAATTTTGGTGAAAAATTCTAGAATTGAGTGGGCCTCACTTGTGGTTGGTGAAGAAATGTGCTGAATTTTATTTTAAATGTGCTACGTGGCAATAGTAGTAGGTAAAGCCATCAGGTAGCAGGTCAAGTCTGCTTCGGCGTGCTAACATTTTCCTATAAATAAATGGCTAAGTTAGAATTGAAAATCACACCAGAAACATAAGCTTTCTCTCTTTCTCTCTCTATATTATCGAGCGTATTTTGTGAGTATTTAGATACTTTGAGAGTTGATATCCAGTGTAAGTTTCTGTCAGCACTATATCTAAAATTCAGTTAGAAATACTGCTCTTTTGAGGTAAGGGATTGTAAGGGTTATTATGTTTTTCAGTTTTGTAATTTTTCTGATCATCAAAAATTTTGAAAAAATTTGAAATGATAATTTGATGATTTTTCTAGATTGTGTCCAAAAATGGCGATTTTTAGATGTATAGTTTAAGAGTTATAAATTTTATGGGAAAAGACTATTTTAAAAGTAAACCCTTATAACTCCTTGTGGTTAACTCCAAAATTAGTGAATTTTTTAATAGGAGTACATGTATATGAAGAAGTATACTCTGTAAATTTCGGAATTTTTGGACTAAAGTACAGTTTATGATAAATGTCTAAATATTCAGCTATTTTGGCCATATGAAAAATAGTAAATGAATTTAAAAATTCTGAAAAAAAATATATGTTCAATATGAAACTATATTCTGCTAAATCTCAGAGAAGAAAATTTGTTTGTACTGATTTGGTATTTTTTATAAAAATAGACTAGTTATGAGTAAATGAATTAAATTTGTTATGTGAAGTAAAAAAATTGAAAAATAGGATTTTATGGCTTGAGAATCCTATATGAGGTATATGCAGATTTTTTATGAGGGTTTTGGTTATTGGTGATGAAATCTTATGAGTTTGACATTTTAGGATGATTAAATACATTATTTAGTAAAGCATAAACAATTAAAATAAATTATTTATAAGTTTAAGAAATGTTATTTTTTTAATATCATTATACCAAAATATTGGTATGGATTTTATTGTAAAATTTCTACCTTTTTCATGTCGGGGTTACTATTTATGAGTAGTAATCATGAGTTACTATTCATTGGTACTATTCACGATAAAATTGGTTTATTTTTCTGACCAAATTATCGTTGATTTATGAATCTTACTCTTGAAATTAAATGCAGTTGTTGATCATATTATTCTTATTATCATATATAACCTTTTTATAATCCTGGTGATGAAATTTTTCTTTGACTTGAATGTAATGATGGATAGATTATTGGTATGATCGTGACTATGAGTTCTCTTTGGACAGTAGTGCAAAGTTGAATTGTTGATTGGTATGATCATGACTATTGAATTTATAATTGAATATCTTTAGCTTAAGTGCAAAGGTGAATTGATCAACATGGTTATAATTATTGTTTATATAGTTTCTGAAATGATTATATATTTCTTTGAGATATTAATATCTTTGGCCTGTGGTGCAAAGATGATCAGTTGTTGAATATCTTTGGCCTGTAGTGCAAAGATGATCTGTTGTTGAATATCTTTGGCCTGTAGTGCAAAAATGACCGGTTGTTGAATATCTTTGGCCAGTAGTGCAAAGATGAACTGTAGACGAATATCTTTGGCACGTAGTGCAAAGATGAATTTATTAGTATGATTATGAACATGAACTGTGATTTGGTATAACCATGATCTTTGATGTTTCAGGTAAAGACATGTGATGAAAATTATCTTCGTCCTTGATGCGAAGAGGAATTTAGAATCACAATTATGATTATAAGTTATTCATATGGTTGTGGACTCGAACTGTTGATTGATGTTATAGGGATAAAACATTATTGGTGGATTTTTAACGTGGAGAAGATAATAGACTTTGTGATCTATTTGACTCCTCTAATGGATTGCTCGTTCTGCTGCAACTATAGTTGAATTTTTTTATCATCTACCATATGTTCTAAATCTCTAATTTATTACTGTTGAAGGCTATTGATAATTTATTTATCTTTAGTCATGATATTCTTTACTGGGCTAGTTGAGCTCACTCTTTTGCTTCACAATTCCTTTTAGGTAATAAGAGTGTAGCTGGGTCGAGCGGGAGTAACAAGGGAATAGAACGGTGGTCTCTAGCTGTGGAGTTCTCCCTAACCAGTATAGAAAAGTGTGTTGTATACATCATTTAGTAGTTATATTTGGTGAATCATATAGGGTGAGGCGAACCCAACGTTGGAAGGGTGTTTTGCCACTATCATACAAGATGTCTAATGACATACAACCTCGTGTTATCATAAGACGAGGTTATGCACATCCACTTGCTGAGTATATCTACGAGCACTACCTATATAACCTTGGAGTTTGGTTAAAATATAATTCTCAACTGGAGACAGTAGAGATAATGATATTGTAAGAGAAGACTCACCATTGAAAAGAATATTATAGTAATCTTCTCGTTTTTCTTTGGGGTCTATTGGGTCAACCAAGGATAATTCTGTGGAGATATGATATCCATCATAACCTAAACGCATGGGCTCCCATGTAAAAGGTTTCCTTGAGCACTTCCCAAAGATTCTAATTTCTATAACAATTTTTGACTATACCTTTATATAAGGTGCCATTGTGACGTGCTATCCAAGGTTGGGATGAGAGTCACAGTTGGTATATATTTGTATCAAAACTCACAGCATATGTGTTGTTGTATTTTGCACGATAATTATTATAATAAAGTTGTAGTTATTTTCTGTACCATGTATTTGGCGACTCAGAATAGCTAGGTTGGATAGAATGGACCTATTTTGGGGTCGTCACACCCCCTATTTTGTAAAACAAACCAAGTAAAGAGGAAATAAACACATAGTTTCTATTTATTCCTTTTTGATCAACATGCAAGCACTCAAATGGTTATATCCACACATGCAGCACTGAATATTATGTAGATTTAAGAATTTTGGGTTCAAAAATATTAACCCCTCTATTTTGTAAAACAAATCAAGTAAAAAGGATATAAAGTAGTTTAGAAATTATACCTTGATTTATGAGCTATCCTTCTTGATTTTTCCAAAGTAGAAGATGAATTTTTGGAGCATGAAGATCACATTTCTTCCCTTTCTTACCCCTTAGACCCACGATTTTTCTGTCTCTTCACCTCTTTGTTTTGTTCTTTTGCTTTTCTTTTCTTTTTGTGGAGAGAGAAAGTGAAAAGGTAAAGTAACTTCTTAGATGTTTAAAGTGGGATGGGTAAGTGAAATAGTATAGATATAATTCATGTATGTATATTAGTTGTTGATAAGTAGATTTTATACCTACTTATTGGTTACCAACTGACTAGAATTTTGCTCATCTCAAGTATTTTTGGTATGTTTTATTTTCTTTTTATTTTTGTTTTGTAGTATGTATAGTTGGAACTCCTAAGGCATGGAAATGGCATGGTGAAGGCATGACAAGGCATAGAAATGGCATAATTGTAAGCAATGGCTAGGATGGAGGAAGTAGATGAGTTCAAGCAGGTGAGGAGGACAGCTAGAAGGGCTTTGATGTGGCCAAATAAAGAAGAAAGAAGTGAAGAAGAAGAAGAAAGCAAGCAGTAGCAATGCAGAAGCAAACAACAACATTCAGCAGTAGCGTGGCCGCGCTGCCATATAGGCTAGACACGGTGCGCCTGCGCCAGAGGGAGATCAGACACAGACAAGGCCAGCGCGCGACCGTGCTCAAATTATAAAGGGACACGGCGCGCCTGCACCAAGCATTCGACAGCAGTACATGTAGTACGCCAGCGCCCGAATTACACTGTGATACCGCACTGCCGCGCCAGTCAAACTTAGTTTAAAATGTTGACTTTCTATTTTGTAATGTTGGAGTGTGTTTGCTATATTTAGATATATTTTCTGGTTTCAAAAGACGATTTTTATCAGTTATTCATTACTACTTTTAGGGTATTTAGTCTAGAGAGAATATATAGCATTTCTCTATTTCTTTGAGCTTCTCTCTCTAGATTATTTCTTGTAAATACTGATTTTTGATTTTGTTGATGAAGGTGGACCTGAACTAGCTTGGAATCAGACTTTGAAGCAGGGTTTTATCAAATTTGATTCCTCATTTCTCTAAAATCTCTTTGCTTTCGTTTCTTATTTCAATATTTGGCTTCAATCCCATAATGGTTGTTGATTCAGAAATGAACTAACTTCCATTATGGGATTCTAATGGAGTTTAATGTGTAGTCCATACTTGTATGCCTATTTGTGATGTTTGTATATTTAATATTGAATTGCCCATCATGGTTGTGCTAAAAAATTGAATGCTTGATCACCATTCACCCTAATTACTTGTATGGAATTGGAAAAGGAAGTACAAGTACAGAGTAGACCATGTTGGCATATGTTCATGAGACATACTTGTGTTAGGTTTTGTGATTCGTGACCCGGATGGGCATATACCGATTCACCTTGTGTAGTCATTGAGAGAGTTTGTACTTAAATCATTATTTCTCATAATTCACATAGACATAGAGTGGGTTAGGTAATTTTGATGCTTACATGAATTCTATCAATTTGTAGATTTTGTGTGATTTGGATATCGTACATTGAAAGATGGTTATGTTCACTTTTGTGCTCTCGACTAGCTGTCCATATTAAATAATTTGGCATTACAAGAGACGTGCATTTTGGATAAAACATTAAATGATATTAGGATCCCATTTCTCTCCATTTGATTCCCTTAATTTAGGAATTAGTATTTTTATGTGGATAATTAATCTAGATATCATTTTACTTGTTAATTGATCGTTTAAGCAAACTGAAAAAGTGATAAAATTGTTGTGTGATAGCGTAGATTTATTCACCTTTCTCCGTGGGATCGATACTTTCTTACTCTGTACTACTTGTTGACCCGTGTATACTTGCATGAGTTAGAGTCCATTTTGTTAAACCAAAAAGGAGGCAACAAGTTTTTGGTGCCGTTGTCGGGGATAGACGCTTATTTTTATTACTGTCGTCATCGACTAAAACTAGATTTGTTTGACTTGAACAATTCTATTCTTATATCATTTCTATTTTACTTTTGTTTGTATTTCAAGTACTTGTGTATAGTGTAACAATCGAGAAATTTGTAATTTAATTTAAATATTTATTGATTAAATAAATATTTTAAATAATTTATTTATTGAAGGAAATAAATAATTGATGAATTGTGGTGCATTAATTTAGTAACTAAATTGATTAATGTTAATGAAATTAAATAATGGTAATTTTATTTAAAGGATTTAATTTAATAAAATAATTAAATTAAATGAATGGTTTTATAGAAAATAAGTAAAGCAATGTGTAAGGAAAATTTATTAATTAAATGAGATATATAATTATTTATTAATTATAAGTATAATTATAATAAGATTATAATTATTATTATTATAAGATATTTAAGTTAACCAAAGTGTGACACATGAAATCATATAATATAATATTATTAAAATAATCTAGTTTGGGAGAATAGGTGGTAGCCAAACAAGACCTTGTGGCCTTTGGCTTATTTGAACTGACGCATGTTTGGGTTTTATAACTGATGTATGTGGGTAGCTTCAGTTTATTATACGCGTCTTATTTGGCTAAGGAGAAATAACAGAGTATTGAGAGAACTTGGTAGGAAGAGAGAAACTCTCTGTAAGTTTTGCGAAGAAGTTGGAGTATCAAGGGAGGGAAAGCAATTCCTTATCATTCTTCTTCCCAACAATCAGAGGATTAAGGTATAATTCATTCCTAAATTTCCAAGTTTTAGTTTATATTTCTCTGTAATTGATTTTGTTGGTTTGTGGTTTCAAACGTTGATTATATGATGTAGGTTATATTATAGAATCTGTTGTTATCATATGTGAGTGTTGTTTGAGTATCAAATTCGTGAGAAATCGGGTTGTGAGAAATCGGGTTGTAAGAAGGAAAATAAATAACAGTGTTTATATTTGAAAAATGGCTTAAGAAAGTATAAAAATTCATGTTTAATATGTATGGTAATCTGAAAATTTGTGTTAGATTGTATTAGTATGCTAAGAAACGAAAACAACATAGTTTAAATCGTATCAATTGGTTAAGAAACGAAGCCGTGGCGATCGAATTCGCTAAAAGTATTAAAAGTGAAGAAATTGAGAAAATGGTGGTTTTAATTCTTCAAAATAGAATATATATAATGTTTATGTAGTTGGAATGGTGAATAGCATGTTTAGTGATGTTATTACAAAATTTTAGTTGCTAAGTTTCATGAATTTCTGTGGAATTGGGATTTTTGGCCTAGAGTAGAGACTGATTTCGAACTTTTGCAAAACTGTTTCTGGTGCAGAGCGCGAGCGTGCTGCCTGTTAGCGCGGGCGCGCTACTTGTTGGCGTGGGTGCGCCGGACTCTAAGCTAACCATGGCGCGGCCGCGCCAGTGGTCAGTCAGACCCACAATTGAACTGCTAACAGCATAGCTTGAAAATTGTTAACCTAACTTATTTGATGATTGTAGAGGAACCTAAAATGTGTTATAAGATATAACGACATGCTGTAATCACAACATTGAAACTATAGATTATGAATTAGTAAGTTATGTGATTAACCAAATGTGATGTTTTCAAAAGTTAAAAAAATGATAAGGTTTATGTTAGTTTGTAGTGAGATTTCAGATTCGTTAAGGATGTTAACCAACATGATTATACATTAGGATAAAGTTATGATTTAAATGGTGGGTTAAACCCATAAAGCTAATATTAATACAACTAATTGTTATTGCGATTCCAATGATATGCGTAGGGTAATTGGAGAACATTATTGTACTTGTGTTGCTTCCATACAAGGCAAGTTTCTTATCCTAAACTTTTATTGAGCAAGTATCCCTAACCTATACTACTTAATTATTCAGCAAAGGTTACTTATCCTTGTTATGTTATACTTATGCAAGTTTTCTATTCCTAAGTTATAATCGTTGTATAAGTTCCTAATTTTTATGTTGAAGTTGAGCAAACATAATCTATCTTGTGTATGTTTGTACAAGCTCTTGTAACCTAATTCGTTACCTCGAGCGAGTTTTACTTTTCTAAATCTTCGTATTATTATTCAAAGCATATATTGTTCTAATACATCGATTCAAATGAGATTGTTCTAACTCTTTTAGATATAGCACTTTGCATGTATATCATGGTTATTTAATTATACATTGTTGTTATTCGGTCTTTGACTTTGATAACCTTGTTCAATTCTATATTGTTATATTAAACCTTCAAGTAGTAAGAAAACTCTTATTGATTGAACTAGTCTATTATGAATAGTGTTCTAAAATTTTAGAACCACTGATAAGTTAGTTCCGAGCTAAACTTTCTTTAGTGCGGAAATTCTAAATTCAAACTGAGACGAACAACCCTAACATAGGGGATTTTGTACGTGTAACGTTTAGATATTTGTGCACAATACATGATACAAAGGGCTGATCCCCCTAAGTACGTTAAGAAGGGTTTGTATAGTCTAAATGACTGTTAAGGTTGGGGTAGTAATACCTAATCACCGGAAACATAGTTCGTGGTCTTAAGACCCTCAGACATTAAAGTTCAAACTTGTTTTCTACTTTTGATTCATATAACAAGTTCATCATTGTTTTGCATTCGTTGTTCATTCTCATGTTATTGTCATTACTAGTCTTTATATCAGTGAGCAATTGTTTGCGCACTCTTGCCATTAACACTGCAGCTAAAGTAGAAAGAGTCGATGAGCCATCTACTAGCAAAGGAAAGGGCAAGATGTCCAAGTGTTGAATATTTATTAGAATTTATCTAAATGCATTATGTTATAAGACTTATTTTCTTTTATGATGTATTCCGCAAACTTATGTAATAATTTAAGGTTAGATTACCTAGGATTGTTTATGAGATGATGTAACCCTTTAATGGGAAAGATTATTGTTTAAATTAATTGATGTTTTATCCTCTATTATGGGTAGTTAGATGTAATTATTTTGATAGTGAGCACCAAATTCGGTTGAAATGAAGTACCCAGATTTGGGGGTGTCGCATATAGTATATGCACATGCGATCTTCTAATCCTGAATTGATACCTGCACAGGATAATATCAATTGTAGAGCTTGGAGATCGAGAACATGTAAAAATAAACAAGTAGATACTGAAACTTCATCATCCAATATGGCAGAAGAGCCTCGAGAAGAACATAGAGTCTTAAGGGATTATTCCATGCCCAAGATTAATGAGTTGTAGTCTAGCATTGTAAGGCCAGCTACAGCAGCAAACACCTTTGAAATTAAGCCAGGCACGATACAAATGGTACAGAATTCAGTCCAATTTGGGGGTGCTGGTACAGATGACCCGAATGAGCATTTGTTGAGCTTTATAGAGATATGTAACACCTTTAAGTATAATGGGGTGTCAGAAGATGCAATTAGGCTTAGACTGTTTCCATTTTCCTTAAGGGATAAGGCTAGAAGTTGGCTCCACTCGTTGCCAGCAGGGTCAATCACCACATGGGAGGACTTAGCACATAAGTTTTTAGCCAAATTTTTCCCTATGGCTAATACAACAAAAATGAGGACTGCGATTTCCCAGTTTGAACAGCAACACGGTGAATCACTGTATGAAGCCTGGGAACGCTACAAAGAAATGCTAAGGAATGCCCTCATCATGGAATGCCTGATTGGATGGTTATAAATACTTTTTATAATGGATTGGGTTGGCAGTCTAGGCCAATAGTAGATGTTGTTGTGGGAGGAGCCTTATGGGCCAAAAGTTATGAAGAAGCTTATGATCTCATTAAGACAATGGCAGCAAATGATTTTTAGAATCCTATGGTCAGGATGCCATATCCTAAAGTTGTAGGGATGTTAGAGGTGGATGTCATTATAGCATTGTCAGCACAAATGGCAGCTATGACGAAGAAGATTGATTCTTTGGTGAAAAGAAAAGTGACGTCAGTTGCTTATGTATGCAAGATATGTGCAGGGTCACATCAAACAGACTAGTGTACTATCAGTGCAGAATCAGTACAGTTTGTTAGCAACTACCAGAAGCCTCAGAATCAGTTCCAAAATTCTTACCATCCCAACAATCAAAACCATCCCAATTTTAGCTGGAACAACACCCAAAATGTTCAACAACACCAACCACCACAACAACAGTTTCAATCTCAACCCCAATATCAACAACAATCTAACCAACAACATGCACCCAAACCTCCATACCCTCCTAGATTTCAACAACAGTAACATCATCCACCACCTGCACCGCAACAAGAAAAGAAGTCAGAAATGGAGGAAATGATGCTTAAGTACATGGCAAATACTGAGGTTATGATAAAGAGCCAGGTTGTGGCTATCAAGAACTTGAAGACCCAAATGGGCCAAATGGCCAATAAGTTGAACAATAGACCACAAGGGGCTCTACCAAGTAACACTGAAGCCAATCCAAGAAGGGAAGGGAAGGAGCAGTGTCAGGCTATTATAGTAAGATCAGGGAAACAAATGGAAGACTTACAGGCTAGCACGCCCACGTTAAATATACAAGAGGATGTCGCATGGTCGCACCAGGAGGAAACCTGTTCTGATAATGGCTTGTTAAAAGAAGGTTCTAAACATAGGGTAGTGGATAAGAACAATGAAGAGTTACCTGAGAAATCAATAACCAAACCACCACATGTTTACCCCCATGTTCCATATCCACAAAGGTTGCAAAAGAAAGGAGATGATAAATAATTCGCTAAGTTTTTGGAGGTATTCACGAAACTGCAGAACAACATACCCTTTACAGAAGCATTAGAGCAGATGCCGAGCTATGCAAAGTTCATGAAGGGAATATTATCAAGGAAGAAACGACTAGAGGACTTTGAGACAGTAGCCCTGACTAAAGAGTGTAGTGTAGTGCTACAATGTAAGTTACCTCCAAAGCTAAAGGACTCGGGCAGCTTCAAAATACCATGCTCCATTGGAAAGATATCTTTCAACAGATGTCTGTGCGACTTAGGGGTGAGCATAAATTTGATGCCTCTATCAGTTTTCAATCAATTGGGATTATCGGCTCCAAGGCCGACAAATATTTCACTACAACTTGCTAATAGATCCATCACGTATCCACGGGGTGTTGTGGAAGATGTGTTGGTCAAAGTGGATAAATTTATCTTCCCAGCTGACTTAATCATCTTAGATTACGAAGAAGATAGAAATATACCAATCATCCTTGGGAGACCTTTCTTAGCCACGGGATGAACTCTGCTAGACGTTCAGAAAGGTGAGTTGTCAATGAGAGTGCATGATCAAGAAGTCACCTTCAACGTGTTTAAGGCTATGAAGTTTCCTATCGACGAAGAAGAATGCTTTCGGATTGATATAGTAGACAAGATGTTGAGTTAAGAAGTTGGAAATATGCTAGAAAATAAACCTTTGAAGAGTGTTATATTGGGGGTTTTAGAAATGGAAGATGATGAGATTACAGAATTTGTACAGATACTTGACACAGTGCCATAATTTAGAAGATTCAAGACTCCTATCGAGCCACTCAAGCTTTCTGGGGAGACTTCAGTACGACTCAAGCCGTCTCTTGAGACGCCTCTAGATCTTGAACTTAAACCTCTTCCTGACCACTTAAGGTATGCATTTTTAAATGATTTTTTAAAGTTGCATGTTATTATCTCTGCTGCACTAACATCTTGCCAGGAAGATAAACTACTATGAGTTCTAAGAGAGTTCAAATCTGTAATAGGATGGACCATAGCAGACATTAAAGGGATCATCCCATCATTTTGTATGCACAAGATCCTGCTGGAAGATGATAGTAAACCTTCAGTAGAACAACAACCCAGATTGGATCCGATTATGAAAGAAGTGGTTAAGAAGGAGGTTATGAAGTGGTTAGACGCAGGGATAATATATCCGATATCAGACAGCTCTTGGGTGAGCTCGGTACAGTGTATGCCAAAGAAAGGGGGTATGACTGTGGTATTCAATGAGAACAAGGAGCTAATATCGACCATGACAGTGATGGGGTGGTGAGTCTACATGGACTACTACAGACTGAATAAGGCTACAAGTGTGACACCCCCAAATCCGGGTTACCTGACCCCCGAGTTTGGTGTTCACGATCCACAATATAATAACATCTAACTACCCATTCATATAGAAATAGTAATACACAAGTCATTAACAGAGATTGTTAATACAATAGTCCTAGGTTCTCTAACCTTAACATTACAAACATACCACTACAAAAAAATGGGGCTTCAACAACAATCGATTTTCGTTGCTAAAGGTGCCAAATTTCGTGGCAAAAGGGTTTTGGCAACGACTTTACTGTCGTTGCGTCTTTTGTTGCGTAATGAGCGTTGCTAATTGTTCCACAACGAACGTATTTTTTTCGTTGCCAAAAGTAATACATTTTGCAACGAAATTTGGCTTTCGTACAAAGACATCGATTCTTTAGCAACAAAATGTATTGTTGCAGAATAATTAAAATTTCGTTGCTAAAAACCCCATTTTGTTACAAAAGCCTTCTAACTGGCAACGAAATGAACTCTTTTTTTTGCAACGACCATGCATTTTCGTTGCAATTGACACCATTTTGCAACGACATTTTTCGTTGCAGTAAATTATGAAAATTGTTGCCTAAGCTTGCTTTCATTGCGGAATGTAAACTTTTTAGCAACGATTTTCGTTGCTGATTATATTATTTGGCAACAACATTATGCTGAATCAGCAACGAAAATGTTTGTTTCTAGTTATTTTTCAATAGCAACGACATTATATGTTGCTATTTCTTTATATGTGCAATGAATGTTGATATGATTTGCAATGATAAAAAATATTGCCTTTTATTTTAGTATTAACAATAATATCCTCTTTGTTGTTATTAGGTTAATTTTTCATTGCCAAATATTATATTTTTAATGCCATTAGCAACGAAAATGTGTTGCTAAATGTATAAAAAATTGTTCCTATATTAAAACTTGTTCAATGCTTTGGTAACGAATTATATTGTTGCCAAATCAAAATTTGACATTCTTTTTGTGTACCTGGCTGGCTCAATGTCCCTATAGCAAATAATGACAAAAATACAATAAACTAAAATATTATTAACTTAATAAAATCATCCACTACATAATCAGTCATTATCTTTACAATTAATCATCTAAAGCTACCACGGTTCTTCAATCCAAGTATATATCTACATATATAGAGAGAGTACACTTCATAATTTCGTCCCTTGTCTTCCGTAAATGTAGCACTGGAATTTGATACCCAGTATTGTAAGGCAGGTCGTAGAAGCAATCCTCCTGCATATGTTTAAAAATAATAGCAAGTCAGGAAAATGAAGCAAATAGGTCACCAGAGGCACTTAATGCCAAAATCAATATACAAAGACAATAGAGTTGTTACTTGGTACTAATATTATTAAACCAACAAACTACCCACAATATTTATTACATGGTTGAGCATATAGAAAGATTCCAGAGTCCTTCAACTGACTAAATAAAATTCCTTAAACAAGACAACATGAAGTACATACTAGTTTGACAAACAAACACAAGATGGTACCATGTGCAATGTGCATTTATAATATCATATTTGGAACACAAATCAAAGAGTGCAATATATTTTGAGACAACCAAGTTATCAGTAGGCATATACCATGATAAAATATATGTTTCCCTACATGTAGGGATTGATCCTACGAACAAATGACAGGGTTCTGAACTAATGTGGCTATTCACTGCTTGAACCATAAAACTGGCATATATCTATCCAACAAGATCTTATATCATTAACAACAACTACGAAATGGAATCATGTTGCAACAAAATAGAATCCATAAATCAAAAACTACAAATTACAATAAGGTCAACAATAAACAAGAATAACAACTGTGTAGACTATGTAGTTGTTTTCTTTTTCCAATTTGATATATATTTTCTACATTTTCATTTTGACCTCATATTGATAAAGAATATTCATCGAACAATGTTTCCAAGCACATATAAAGCTTACAGGCTTGGGGCACATTGCTAATACGATCATTAAGTCAAGAGGCTCAGTCGTCAATGGTGTTCAACTGGCTTAAACTCAATGTTGCTATTGTCAATACCAGATCTTTGCTACTAAGAACAAAATATAGCAGAACTGGCAGCAGCATTAGCAGCAGTTCAGTCACACAAATGACATTCGAGCTTACATTGAGTATTGAAGGTTCGGGCAATGGGCATTGAATTGGTCGATCATTGTCAAGAGGCTCAGTCGGGTGTTCAA
This sequence comes from Panax notoginseng, assembly GCA_016801055.1. Classification (NCBI taxonomy): domain Eukaryota; kingdom Viridiplantae; phylum Streptophyta; class Magnoliopsida; order Apiales; family Araliaceae; genus Panax; species Panax notoginseng. The sequence goes on along the minus strand of CM029022.1, from coordinate 152,238,623 downwards.
CTGGCTTAAACTCAATTGCTATTTCAATACCATGACCTACAGCAAAGGCAGCTCCAGCAACAGTAGCAGCAATCATAGCTTCAGTACTGAGAGGCAAAACATTTCTCCCGTCCTGCATGGAATAAAGCAAAACTAAGAATCAAGATTTAACTACAAGTTAACTGATTCCCATTTCCCAACAACAAAATCCCTTTATTGCACAAAAATAGTATCATTTGCAGAATTTGTAAATATTAAGGATCTATTTTTTGTTCCATGCTTACCCATAAAAATAATACTAATTTAGTTCCAAAATGTAATAACTTAGTTGTTGTGGCATGATTATGGAAATATGATGCAAAACTTTATGACATTGTGTTATTTTATACTACCGTCACTAAAACCACATAAAAGATGCATATGGGACTCTTTTCGAAACCACATTGTCTTACTAAATCTCTATATGCTCTTTTTTGGCATCAATTTGAGTACAAAAATTATTTTCTCTTGTCATTTATATTTTATTTATCTTACAAAAAAAAATTCAGTCTATAAAACGAGAGCTTGTAGTGAAAGCTGAACCCATCACAGATCCTTATCGTGTCATAATTACATCCATTGCTTTACATCATTATGGATCCTATATAATAAATGTAACTGTTGAGCAACCAATGTAATCATGAGTTCTTGACACATTTAAGGCCAAAAATTTGATAGACCCCAAGCATTACTTGATGGAACCAACCAAAAGATTTATTTATCTGACATGAGAATGTACAGCAGTACATGACCAAAATGAGTAAAATAACTAATGTAATTCATGCAATCAATTTATTTTAATATGCTAACCTTGCCAGTAAGCATCTCAAACAACAAGATTCCAACAATCCACTAGTCAGCAGCCTTCTCATGGTCCTTCCCAAGAATGATTTCAGGTGGCATATATATATATATATATATATATATATATATATATATATATATATATATATATATATATTCTATTGTTCCACATAAGGACTTTGACCTTGTTTTCTTCAAATTGCTTTGCCAGGCCAAAGTCAGTCAACAAAACCTAAAATAAGAAAAAAAATTTGAATAAGAAAACTAAAATAAGGAAATATGCAAGTATATTATATACGTTTACGTGTGTGATATTGAGAGAGAGAGATAGAGTAGTACATGGCCATCTGCATCCAGTAAGATATTTTTTGGTTTGAGGTCCCTATGCATAATTCCCTTTTTGTGAAGGTGAAACACAGCAGCAACAATATCCGTCGTGTATATACAAGTCAGATCCTCTCTAAAATATACCATGTAGTGATCAACTTCACGTATCCAGTATATAAGAAGCCATAGAAAACTAAAAAAGACAGAAGATACCTAAAAAGGCCATAGTGGTATAGCTAAAAAAAGAGATGCCCTCCATTCACAAAATCAAGCACAAGATAAAGTCTATATTTGGTCTGAAATTAAAGAAAATTACATAAATACTCCCTTATAAAAATAAATTTGAAAACAGAAAGTAAAGAATATGCAGGTACATCATATACAGTACATAGCATATATGTTGGCACGCTAGTTGGTTATGACTGACAAACCAAAGGTCATCAACATACACCTGAAAATCAACCTAAACACACAATGTTGAGTATAATTCACTACAATGGATAACCACCCATAAACTAGGGATTGGGGAACAGATTATATGCAAGTATCATTGAACATTAACAATTAACCTAAACAACAAATCCATATCTTTGGCTTCCATGTACAGTCAATATAGTCGTGTAATGAGCGAGAAAAATAGAGGGAAATAGGGAATCACCTCCAGCCGTACGATTCACTACCGGAGGACCACTTGTCGGCGGCGCATACACGGCCAAATGAGAACAATCGACCGGAGGGCCAATTTGACCGGAAGGGAATGATCGTCTGAGAAGGCGACCATATGAGAACGATCAACTGAGAAAGGAGATAGAGAGGGTGAGAGATGAAAGAGAGGGCTGATTTCTAGTAATGAGATTTTGGAGAGGGTTTTAGTGGACCAGATGATGAGGGTTTTAAAGGAGATAGGGCGATTGAGGGAGATAGGGCTCGACTGTATTTTCTAAACTGAGGGAGTGAAAATTAAGGGAGGGAATGGGCGTGAAAATAATGGAGGGATATTTTCGCGGCCAACTTATTTTAGGGAAAACTTATTTTATTTATTTTATAAAAAGAATATAATTTGTAGAATCTATAAATTTTAAGAACATATATGTTTTACGGTATATGTTTATTTCTATAAATTGATAACTTACTAGTTGGTAGTGACATGATATTTATATGTTGATAAATTTATGACGAAGTTAAATTATAATTAACGTGAAATTTTATGTGATAAAATAGAATAATTTATAACGAAGTTAAATTATAATTAATATGAAACTTTATATGATAAAATAGAATAATTTAAAGTGTTGTCCTTTTTAATTCCAATCTATCTCTCGTCATACGTAGCAGATTATTAAAATATAATGATAAACTTAATATATTATATTATTTTATATTGTTATTTATAAAAAGAGCACTCTTTTTGTAGAATAAAAATAAATGATAAATGTGAATCTTTTGTGGGACGGAGGGAATAACTTTTAATACGTCACACGTAGAGTAAGATTATGAACAAGTAAGTTGAGTTTTAGTTTATCGAATTCGAGCTCTCTTCAAATTTAAACGAGCTCGAGTTGAGTCGAACATTTAAACGTGTCATAATATGTTATTCAAATTTTACTCATTTATAAAACATAATATTATGGACAAAATATAATTTACTATAATATCTAAAATCATACCAAATTCTTAATTAATACTCAAAGTACATATAAAAATATATAATTATTTATTAAAGTCTTTATTTTAGAAATGAATTTTAACTCAAAGGGAAAATATTTTTTTTATTTGACAATCTTGATAATATAATGAACAAGTTAGTCGACAATCCAGACTTTCTACGGTTGATTCAACGCAACACCAACTCAGGGACATAAAGAGCTAAAAACAACTTTTGACCATTAATTATGGACATTCAAATTGTTGAACTTTTGTTGTGGACACTATGAAAACTTGGATATTAATGTTGAACTTTATGTTAGACTTGGTAAATCATTAATTTAAAGTACAATGGATGATATTTGGATTCTGATTTTTTCTATTTTAGTGATATACGATGTAAAGTTAAATTTTAATTATTCTATTATTGTAATTGGTGTTTTGCTATTGTTACAGTCCTTAACTTGTTGCAGGCCAAATATTATAATAATAATAATAATAATAATAATAATAATAATAATAATAATAATAATAATAATATCAATAATAATAATAATAATAATAATAATAATAATAATAATAATAATAATAATAATAATAATAATAATAATAATAAGCCCGCATAATTGCCTTCGTTATTATGAAACACCGTTGGCTTTTCTATAATGTCTGATGTAGGATGAATGGTTCCACCATTATAGAATTTCTTGGTTTCTAAGGCTTCAATTTTTCGATGTTAAGTCATGTCTGAATTGCAAATTATTTGGAATTTTAATTGTGTTTAACTTAACAGGTTTTTCCAAACGTATGTTATTATAATTATTATTATTATGACTATTATTATTATTATTATTATTATTATTATTATTATTATTATTATTATTATTATTTTTATTATTATTATTACTACTATTATTACTATTATTATTATTATTATTATTATTATTATTATTATTATTATTATTATTATTATTATTATTATTATTATTATTATTATTATTATTATTATTATTATTATTATTATTATTATTATTATTATTATTATTATTATTATTATTATTATTATTATCTTAATATAAGGCAACATGTTAATAGTCGTTGCAAAAAGTTGTATAAAATATGCAACGAAAATAAAAATTGTTGCCAATGAATGTGGTCCATATTAGGCAACGAAATATAGCAACAAAAAACTTTCGTTGCCCACGATGAGGAGAAATCAAGTGGTTAGAAATTTTGCAACGAATTTCTAACGAATTTTATTTCCAAATTTTGTAACTACTTGTGAATTTCGTTACAAAAAGTGAAAGCCTGACACAATCTACAACGAAGGACAAGTTTCGTTGTTAAATATACACTTTTAGCAATGACTTATAAAGTCGTTGCCTGAAAAATTGTTTCTAAAGCCTCGTTTTTAGCAATAAAAAAATTTTCGTTGCCCACGATTACTGGAAATCAAGTGACCAAAAATTTTGCAACGAATTTCTAACGAAATTTTTTCCCGCCAATGAATTAGCAACAAATTTTTGCAACGACTTATGAATTTCGTTGCAAAAAGTGAAAGCTTGACACAATCTGCAACGAAGGACAATTTTCGTTGCTAAACATATACTTTTAGCAACGACTTATAAAGTCGTTGCCCGAAAAATCGTTGCTAAAGGCCCATTTTTTTTGTAGTGTACCCTTTAGATATACAAAAAGGGTTCACAAACATAACATAATAATAATGTTATTCATAACTAATTTATCACTATGCCTTTTCCTTTGTTCTTTTTCACAGCACCTTTTGCAACTTCGTCTCTAGCTGAAAAGTTTTATTTAGCAAGGGTGAGCAACAAGTTTGCCCCATAAGTTAAGATATACAATAAATGTATAAGAATAAATAACAAGTCTTCTCACATTTTATACAATAATAATCTGATAATGAAAGAGTATAACGCTTTAAAGGTTTTCTACGATATTCTAATGAATAATCAAGAATTAATTCTACGAAATAGCCAAAGTGGAATGTTTTCCAGATTTATACTGAGCGACCCATTGGATCTTGAACTTCTCTTCTCGAGTATATATCAAAGTATTACTTTGACATATACGCAGGTGCATCAGATAACCATAAAGATTAAATCATACCCCTCTGCAAGTACTTAGAGCCGGCCAACTCCTTGTACCCTATATTATGTCTAATACTTAAGTCGCGCGCAATGGTCGAATATATGACTAAAAGTGTTCCCTTTATATAAAAGGTTGTTCTTCTCAGTCTCAGAATCAAGATTTGATTTAACAACGAAATTCAATGATTTCAATTTCTATTTACTTATCGATCTAGCCGAAATAATTTGCATCGATCTGTCAATAACAATTGAATTCTCTTCTCGAATCTATCAAGTTCGAACAAATGTTCGTCTAGTCATAATAATTAGCTAAGATATTTCTCAACATAATTTGACAATAAATAGGAATTATCTGTACTGTCAATATTAGCTTTTACCGATATGAATATCCAACAACAGTTATTCTACGAATGTATATTTTACGAATCAGTAATTTAATTTGAATTATTAAACATGAACTAACTGCAAATAATCAACAATAAATTCTTAGACGTGGTATAATCAGCAATAATTAACCATTATAATATTTAAACAATATTAACTCAAGGTTGAGTTAGGAAACTTGCCTCTTTCGCTGATTACAGCTACACAATATGCTTATCCGCATTCGAAAGACCTATAACCAATAATATCGGTCTCACTATTAGCACAATATTTCATAACACACACCAGTACAAAGTACCTAATAGACAACACTTAAACTACAACGTTTTTTATAAAAATGTTCTGGTATTTTTTTTACAACGTTTTTAAAAAAAACGTTGTAGATATATATGCAAAAACGTTATCTATTTAAAAGGGCATTTTTTTAGTTTTAATTAGATAACGTTTTTTTTAAAACGTTGTCTATCAAGAAAAACACGGAGCATGAACTGAACGCTTAAAATTAAAACATACCATCTTTTTCTCTCCAAGCCTCGTCAGTGTAGAGTTTCGGTTTCCTTCGTGTAGATATCTACTCTCTCTCTGCTCTCTTTTGCTCATAAAACCAAAACCCTAGTTATTCCTCCACTTTCAAGTTCCTTTCTCTGCTCTCTTTCGGTTCGTTTGAGTGCTTGTTGTACGCCTTTCACCAAAAGGCAGAGAGAGCTAGAGAGCGATAGAGAGAGAGAGAGAGAGAGAGAGAGAGAGAGTGAGCGACGAGCAATCGATTGCATCATGCAGCCATTCTAGGGTTTTCTTCAATAAATTTTGGGCTTAAATCTTCGTTGGTACAAAGGTATGTATGATTATTAAGGGTATTTGTGAGATTGATTGTGATGGGTACGTTTGTTTGTTTAATTCTAGGTTTTAAAATTCCACAACTCTCTCTCGTTCTCCCTCCCTCTGTCTATGGTATTTTGGATTTGGGGATTTTCACAAGCAGTGATGCAATTCTCTCAACTTGAATCTATCGTCAATCTATGTCAGATAAGGAGATTGATTAGACCAAAATTAAAATGAAAAATTTGTTTGATTTATTGCACGAAAGAGTGCTTTTAATCAGGTATCTATTTTTTGAATGAAGATTGTTTTTATGACTTTTTTTTGCTAATTTGTTTTTGTAACTTTGTGTTTTTGTTTGTAGGGTTCTAGTGCAATCTGTGTAAGATTATGTTTATTTGCTTGGAAATTCTGAGATAGCTGAATTTATGTTCATCTATCATATTCTGACTATGTTTATTCAATTGCTTGACATTTTTATAATAAAAGAGCATTACTTTAATTTGGATGAGGTTCACAGTTCATAGCCATGTTTATGTTTATTGGCCTGGCATTTATAGCTCCTTCAAGAGGATATAAACTCATCTTAACTATGCCAGCATCAATGAGTCTGGAAAGAAGGGTAGTCTCTCTCTCATAAAATGAATCAAATGATTTGAAGAAGATGGGGTAACGTATATTTGTGTTCATTAATGGTGGGGCAACTAGATCAGAGGTAAAATTTTTAAGATTTTTCTATTCCATTATGAGTTTTGCAGTAAGTTGTACTTGGCCCTTGGTTTATTGTTTCTTTTATTGTTCTCAGCTACTGCAGTAATGGTTACTACACTGCAGTTCTGTTGTTACACTAGAAGTTCTTTTTCAAGGTTATCAAAGTGTTGAAGGATAACTCATAATACTTAGGCACTTCAATGCTTATGGTATTCGTTAAGTTGTTAGCATGTTCTCTATTTTTTTCCTTCAAATTACATAAAAAAGTAATTTGAACTCAAGCTAACATAAATTGTTTGACCAAATATCTAAACAAATTGAACTCTCTAATATTAGTTTTATTTCTGCTGTTGACATGGCCTTTTTAAAGCAGCAGGTGAAGTTCTTTATTTTTCTCTAATATTAGTTTTATTTCTGTGCAGTCAGTGAAATTATGAACACGTAGTTCATCATGTCGCTGAGTATTCAAACTGTTTTAGCACCTTTCTGACATTAGTAAAATGCTTCATTTTGCAGACTGTGGACAATGATCTTGCATTAAAAATTTATATCAACGCAAGAGCAACTCCAAAAGTTGTTGCAGCTTTTGCTGAACGAAGGGAATTTGACAAAATTCTCAAATACTCCAAGCAGGTTAGTGATATGTTTATGTAGTAAGCTATAATATTTTCCAATAACTTACATCGAGTACATATTGTTTACTCGGGCCCTCTAAAGAAGTCTTTATTTTATTGCTTTACAATTCTAAAGAGTGAAATATTATATTTTTCTTGATACATGTTGGATATACACCTGATTATTTGTTTCTTCTGTAAACAATTCTTCGATCAGATCCTCAGGTATGCAAATAATTAAAATAATTGGATAAATTTTTATTTGTCCATCAGCTGAAGTAATTTCTCAGAGTCTGGAGTGTCCTATATGCCTGGAGTATGCAGATGACCCTGTGCTCACGCCATGTGCACACCGGATGTTAATGTCATTGAGAGTTGGCATGGTTCAACTGGTTCGCCATAAATGGGTTCAAAATTTTAGAGTCTCTTGGAGTGCATGAGCCATCAAAGATTTTATTTGTAACCGACATATTTCAAGAAGGTGTTGTAGCGAAGGCAGCAGGTAAAATGCTGGTAGTTATAATTGGTACTTTTTTTTTCATTTACGCCTCCCTCAACATGCATTTCCTAGCAATCTGAGTGTGAAACATGAGCTAATTTTTTTTGCCTTCATTCTAAATTTCTGCAACTCTCAGTTGCCTGGTAAAGTGTGCTTACATTCTGGACAACTTGATGCTTGCAACTCATTTCTATACTGCTGGGATGAGAGCTGGATCCTTCTTTAACTTTACACTACTTGGAGTTCTTGTTTTGTCGTCGTCGTTGTTTTATAATTGGATGCAAGTGCTAATTTTTTATGTACTACTTGGAAAAACAAGCCCCATGACAAGGTCAATTAGAATTATCATTCTGAGTATTGTATTTTGACATGCTTGCTTCAGCAGTCTCTGCAAGTTTACAATTTCCAAATGTGTATGTAGGGGGAGTTGTAGTGTGTAAGATTGTTTCCAAGACACTGCATGATGTAAAAGAGAAGAGTGCCCAGAAACAGTATTACTTTCATAGTAATTAATTGCAGTAATCTTGCTTTTATAGTTATTACTCTATATGTGCTGTAAAATTTAGTAGTTGAGAAGTTCATTATGTCCGTATACATTTTGTGTGTGGCTCTGGTCTTCTAGGAAGTTGCCTTCTTCCATTTCCCTTTGTGTATTTGCTATTATACTATTCATGCAATCAGTGATAAACTTTATGTATGTGCAGGCAGAGTATTGCCTTGTCGGATATAAAAGCCCTTATTACTTTGTTCGAGACTAGCCAAGATATGGTTTGTATTCAAGATGTTATACATATGGTTATTCGTGCTATTTCCCAAAAACAACTGCTTGCCTCTTTTCTAGAACAAGTCAATTTAATTGGAGGCCGTCACATTTTGGTGGAAAGGATGTATACATTTAGGTAGCAAGTGAATTTGAGATGTACGGATAATTTGGTATTATTGGGATGTGAACGTATTGTATGGTATTAATATTCTTTGTAATTGGTATATTTTGAATTTGAGATGTAAGGATAGTATTATTGGGATGTATTTTGAATGGTCGATACATTTTGACTTTAAATTTAAATGAGAATTTAGACCTTTTAGCTTTATATCATGACATTAGCATATTGTAGGTGCATTGGTAATACAGGTAAATCACCACTTATTTTTTCTTTTTTTTTATCTACAACATTTTAAAAACGTTGTGGAATCATACCTTCTACAACGTTTTTAGTTAGAAAATGTTGTGGAGTCATACTTTTTACAACGTTTTTAAGCATCTGCTAATTTTTGGATAACAAATCTACAACGTTTTTTTCTTAAAAATGTTGTGTAATGTGCTTAACTACAACATTTTAAAAATGTTGTGTAAGGGTGTCAAAAAGATAACACCCTTAACCACGACGTTTTCTCTGACTGAAACCACAACGTTTTTTCTGCGTTGTCTATTTACTGTTTTGTAGTAGTGACACAACACTGTAATTCATAATCAATCTTCTTCTAGACACATTATCACACAGTCACATCAGTGTTTATAACCTATATAAACACTTATCAAGTCTAACTATTTCGGTCTGGTTGGACTTCAGTCTCATCTCGGTGTTCTGGTCACCCTATCCGACAATTAACACATTTATTGTCAATTAAATTCGGTTTCTAAGCTTCAATATTATTTTAGATAAGTCAAATATCATTTATAATATTTTCGGAAGCTTTTAATAATTTATAAGCAATTATTATAGTTTATAATAATTTTTTAAACACTTAAATCATTTTTAAATGATTTAATTACCAAATAATCTTATCATCCTTAATATTTAATAATATAAAAATATTAATGTTATACTTGTCAAAATATTAAAGTTATTGTTAATAACTTAAAATATTTTTAAATATTTAATATTCTACTTAAATAATTTTTAAAATAATTAAAATTATTTTTAAATCATCACCATTAATATTTAAATATTAATAAAATTATTATCAAAATATTAAAAGTCACTAATTATAACTTAAAATATTTTTAAAACATTTTTTTCATTCTTAAATGATTTTTAATTCATTTATTTAATATAATAAATAAGTAAATCTAATATCATTAATATTAATTTATTAATGAGAATTCTCCAAAAATATTGAAAATTATATTTCATAATTCAAAATATTTTCTAACACTTTATTCTTATTTAAAATAATTTTTAAATCAATAAAATCATTTTTATCTTATTTATTTAATTTAATAATTAAATAAATCTAATATCATTAATATTAAATTATTAATAAAAATTCTCAAAAAATATTAAAAGTTACATTTTATAACTTAAAATATTTTTAAATGCATTATTCTTATTTAAAATGATTTTTCATAATATTAAATCATTTTCCTCTAATTTATTTAATACACTAATTAAATAAATTAAATGCCTTTAATATTTAAATAATTATAAATATTAAAGAAAAATGTTCCAAATAATTAAAAGTTATTTTTCAGAATTTAAAATGATTTTTAAAATTATTTTTAAAATTTCTATAATTTATTTTCTATTTTTAAGTAATTTTCAGAAAATCAGAAATTAGAAAATAATAAAACCGTCGCTAAAGACTTTTAGCGACACAAAGCGTCACTGTTGGTGTTTTTGAGCTCAAGAATACTGACAGCTTAGCTATCAACATGCCTTGTTTGACCGCTCATAAAATCCAATCTGATCATGTTCTGGGCTAGGTTAAGTATTGATCATGTAGTGTTTATGTAACACTACAAGAATCAATCTTCATCTCGGTCATACAATAACATATCAAGACGATCTGTGTTTTCAAAATCCTTATCAGACGGTTTCTGGGTTTTCCCAGAAACCCAGCAGTTCATCTCGGTACTTTCTAGATCATTTTAATCTAGGTTCTGGTCACTATTTGGATGGTTTTATGGTTCACACATGTAGTATTCATGACAAGGAACAACGAGATGTCAATATCTCAGTCCAAAAATATTAAAATCTCCAGATTCAATATGGTCAAAGGTTGTCAAAAAGTTTGTTCTTACAGTTTCTGGGTTTTCCAGAAACTGTGTCCGTGACCAAATGGCTAGGATTGACCATTAATTACATTGCATATGTTTATGAGATAAGAGATCTTAAAGCATGAATCTATTGTCCACATAACCAGCTACAAATAGGTTACAACAAAATAACACTAAAAACCTGACAAATCTGGAAGCTCGAAATCATTGTCAAACGCTAATCATGTATTTCTGGGTTACCCAGATTATACTCGGTCATGGTCGGTTAACCGACTTTGACCGATTATAACTTGCAATCAAGACGTTCAACGACCATGATTTCACTTGCAGAATAAAGACCTCATACCAGACTACAAATCCAAAACATCAAACAACAAAAATCATAAACATACATGAATCTGTGGCTCCTGACATTTGCTTGTCAGACCACAAACCATGTTCTTGGGCAGCTTTGTAAAACATCAATTTTAAAGCATTTGATGCTATGGATCCATCATGGATCAACATAGATCAACTAAAAACATTATATAACACTTACAAAAACACAAAAACACAAATTTTGACCAAGCATACAAGATCAAAGTAGACTAGGGTTTATACATTCTATTTTTCCAATCCTTAATCTATACTCTCAAATCTGTTCTAGGGTTTTTAGGAGGTGTTTTAAGGACTGATTTACTTGCGATTTTCGGAGCTTTTAGTGAGAGAGAGAGAGTTGGTGAGAGCTTGTATGCAAAATGAGCAAATACATGTATTTTCTCTCTCTTTAATCTATATATATTATGTAGATGCATGTATGATCTGATGTTATGGACTAATTTGGCTGGAGTTTTGTGTCACAAAGTTAATGTATTAGGTTACCAACTAAAGTTGCTAGCATTTTTACAAGTTATCATTTAAAGAAAATGAAAAAGGGCATTTTGGTCTTTAGCAAAATAAATTTAATGGCATTCTTGACAATTGCACAAACCTCAAACCCTTTGGTTTTAAATACTCCAATTCTAGAATTTTCTAATTAGGGTTTAAAAATAGAAAATTAAGAATTTCAAAAATGTAATTAGGGTTTTAAATAGAAATTAATATTTCTAAAATATAATTAGGGTTTCCTAATTATATTAACATATACTAATCACTTTAGGCTTGCTAATTAGGATTAGGATTTTGTAATTAGGGTTTAGGAATCTCGAATATGAAATTAGGGTTTCCTGACTTTCGATTACAGTTTCCAACTGCACGTTAGGGTTTCTAATCCTAAGATTAGGGTTTTTAATCTCTTATTATGGTTTATAAATTTTAAACATTACCCGATCAATCATTTGATCGAAATCTCTATACAGTACAAACACATACTCATCAATATAATTATTTTAATTATATTTTCTATCGAATCCCTATCCAGAAATTAGGGTTAGGGTTTCTAAAGCTGTTAAGCACAACTCTACTCTGATTTACCAGTCAATACATAAATTGACCACTTCTTGAGACTCGTATCACATATACTCAATACAATAGTAACAGTCAATGTCAATATTAAATAAAAAAAAAATTTATTCGTGAAATTTTGATTATTCGAAATCCCGGGTTATCACATTCACCACTCCTTAAAAGGATTCCGTCCTCGGAATCACCGATTTCTTATTCTCTACAATCTTTTAAAGTTGTATCATCAGTTCATTTTTTATCAACACAATATTAATTTGTGTTTCAAATTCTAACCTGTAACTTGAATCTATAAAAGAAAACAGCTCACAGAATATCTGACTCATATTACTCGCGTAATTTAAATTCTTAAGCGAACTTGTTACCTGCTGCCACCTCCTGGGTAGTCACTGCATCTTGCGCCGTCATGTTGAATGTACGGGCCGTTGGTCTCCCTGGCTGTGCAGGTCCTTTAATTGCCAAGGTTCCGCTACTAGGTCCCTTGTTGACACTTTCCTTCTCAGCATTCCTCTTTGGACAGTTCCGTACCATATGGTCAGTTGATCCACATGCATAACAACCTTGTATCTTCTTTGGACTGGGACAATTGGGCGATATGTGCCCCTCTTGCCCACAGTTATAACAGACTCCCTTTTTCTTCAGGCAAACTCTAGCATGGTTCTTCCCACAATTCGAACATGGCTCCCTTCCTTTCCTATTATCTTCTATCTTATTACCCGACTGGGTATTCTCATTCCATTTCCTCTTATTCGGATTACTTCCTCCACTGCTTCCTCCGTCATTTGTCTTCTTCTTCTTATCCTGATGAAATCGAGATGCAGCTTCGCTCCCTCCTTCAACAATTAACGCTTTCTCCATCAAAGCCGCGAACGTATTGATCTACAATACTGCTACCTTGTTGAATATCCCCCGCTTCAGTCCGTTCTCGAATCTTCTCGCCTTTCTCACCTCTGTGTCCACCTGATGAGGTGCAAATCTAGCCAACTCGTTGAATTTGGCAGCGTATTTTGATACCGACATGTTCTCCTGCTTCAATTCTAGAAATTTAACTTCCATCTTGGATTGCATACTCGTTGAAAAGTAGTTCTCAAAGAACAACTCTTTAAATCTGGTCCAAGTCACCACAGATGTACCCACTCTTGCTTGGTTAGTCTCCCACTAGTAATTAGCTTCTCCTTTCATCAGATATGTTGTAAAAGTCGTGTTTTTCTCCTCTGCTACTCTGGCGATAACGAATGCTTTCTCCATCTCCTTCACCCAAGTTTGGGCTTTAATTGGATCCGTGGTTCCTTTGAATTCAGGTGGTCCCACCGCTTTAAAGTCTTTGAAGTTAGCCAATCTGTGAGCTGGCTGTTCTCTCGCTCTTCCTCTTCCTGCTGGAGCTCTATTCCCCATAGCTTTGGCTATCATATTTGCAAAATTTTGCATCGGGTCATCTTGACCTCCTTCATTATTTACCGATTGCTCTTCCCTTTGATTTCGATTCTTTCGTCTAGGCAGTATTTGTGACGCCCCCAAATCTGGGTCTCTTTCAACCCGACAAACGGTGCTACACGGTACTCATAACTGTTCATTCATTCTAATGAAACGACATCAAAATATGTGTTCCAACGACATTCTTATTACATTAATAATAATAAATCCCGTTCCTAGGTTCTTAAACCATTACATTCTTAGTTCATCATAATATAATACATATACTTACTAGTCTATTACAAGATAACTAATCATTCGTCTTCGCCTTGCCTTTATCTCTACTAGAACTTCGGTTCGCTCGTCCTTAGCTGCATTCATATGGTTCAAGCAAGAGTGAGTATAACAAGCTCAGCAAGTACAACAATTTTATTTAAAAAGCATGCTTGAAACATAGGAATCGTATATCTTCGGTAACTGGATAATAGTTGCGAAGTACTATCAGTAATTCAAAATAACATTCCTTTTCCTTCAAAATGTTTTACATAATAATAGTTAGTAAAACATCAATTCTGGTCCAAGACCATGAGCATTTAATAATTTTTTTGAAAAGGACAACCCGACACTAAGTCCGTAAGTCCGGCATAGCTTACGAGCACTTCTAGGTGATCAGCCTATAGTACTCAATGTTGATCAACACTACATCCCTTAAATGTATGTACGTTTAAGTTTTGGCAACCTCACGTGCCCATCGAATAATCGATGAAAATACATTTGTTTGTTCATAGACAAACTTACCTTTGAATCCGTACCAAATACTTGGCATATGATAGCCTTAACAGTTCTATATTGAAAGACTTGTAAATCAATCAATCTATCACGATTAGTCTAGTCGAGTTAAAACTGGCATCGACTCTTTCTTTAAAACCATACATGCATCTCACAACTTGAATCATTTGAAAACCTGGCTAACACGAAGGTTAGACAAGCATTTAAGAAAAACTTGCCTTCAGCATCTGCTACAGTATAATTACTTTCCCTTTTGAGTCTTTACGGTCTCTACAACACATAACCACATAACATACCACATTAAGTCATAAATGAACATACATGGTTCCTAATGAATCTTACCCTTCTTCTCAATCTAATCATGTATTAGCTTTGTTATTATTGGTTCCGGCTTGTCGTTATAATTTACATTGTTCTTACCAACTTCTTTCTCTTTTATGTCTTAACTGAAATTATTCCATTAATACAACTCATTTCGATTTAATCATCCTTCCTCACGGTTTACTAACGTTCTTACGTTATTAATCGAAACTCGATCGTCATTAGTTAAGCAGACTTATTGTACATCGTTCCCGTTCTCATTCAATTAACTTTCTTTAACTCTAAGTGATCATACTTGAGGTTTAATTATGACTTAACAATGTTTTATTAAGTCCTTTAGTTCATTTCTAAACAATTTCCATTCAAGCTCTACTTGTAACCATTCTTTATTGTCTAGGTTGTGAGGCTGGCGCCGCGGCGTCACCAATAGGGCTTGGAGAACGGACACGGCGCTGCGGCGCGGGTCCCTTCACTATTTGTCGCACTGCGGCGCCAAACATCAGTAGCTCACAACCCTTTCTGGCACTGCGGCGTGACTTTCTTGGCCTTAACTGGCGCTGCGGCGCCAGTGCTCAGCACCAGAAAAATTTGACAGTTAAATTTTTATGTGAGATTCTCGCGCTCATAACTTCTTCGTTATAAGTCCGAATTGGCTCATTCAAGAGCCTACGGTTCACAAATTACATACTCTACGTGTTCATGCAATAATTTTATCTATTTGACTTCGTTTGCTAAAAATCCACCTATTAGTCCATTTTTAACGAAAACGATAAACGTTCGTGAACGTTCAACGCTCGTTTCTTCATTCTAAGTCAAAATTCGATCATTCTCGAGTCCGCAATTCTATAATGCCAAATAAGACTTGTTTCCATTCAAAATCAATATTTCCAGGCTCAATATCAAAATTTGACTTCCATTCCGAAATTTCCACGAATTCGACAATTATCGTCCAAACTCGTGAATTCCGCCTTAACTTCATTTCTTAAGACTTGTTCTTCGCTTCCAATGGATTCAATCCATCATATTAACATCTTGACATTCATACATCATTAACTTATAAACACAATAAGTTATTACTTATTCTTTGTGAGTTTATAACTTATAAAAGTTTAAACTACTTATGAATTTACTTTGAATGACTTTATCATAGCTTAAATCTTTTAACCATCATCCTTGCTTCTTATTATCATACAACCTAATTATTACAACATAGGAGAAGTTCTTACAAGTTCTTCCTTGTTTCATAACTTATATGATTACAATTAGCTTATTCATTACTTAAACGACTTAAATCCATTAATTAATCATTTCTTATCATTCCTTAGTATACATGTTCTACCACTACCCCTTTCTCTAACAATTGAAGAGAAATAGAATTATGGTATAAGTTCTTACCTATGAAGATCACTTACCTTAGCTTTAATCTTCTTCTTGCTTCTTGAATTCTCAAAGGCTAACTTGTTCTAGCTTTTGTAATTTTTTCTCTCTAACCAATAAGCTATAAGTTATTGGATGAAAAACTAACTTATTCTCACTTATTCTCTCTAACAATTAAGTTGTAAAGAGTTGGATTAAAAGAAAACCAACAAATGAGCTAGCTTCTCTTCTATTTATAGGAAATCCTGGTCGAGGGCTTAATGGTCATTAGATCATCCACCTCCTTACTATTCATTACCTAGCCCTTAAGTTAACTTGGCCACCACCTTTACTTATCCATTAAGTATTCTTGCTAATCATATAACTTATCCTTTACTTGCTCACCACATTATTTACTTGGTCATTACTTAACTTAGCCATTAAGCTTACTTGATTACCACAACACTTAGCCATTAAGTTTCCTTTACTTGCTCATCACTTTGGATCTTAGCTTGGGCTTAGTTTTAATTAACTTAACTTAATCATTTGGGCTTGCATTAAATTACTTTGGGTTTCCCATTACAAACTCTCGGGCTTGCATATTAATTCACATTGGACTTAACTATTTCCATACTTGGGCTAACATAATACTTAACAAATCCTACAAATTCCTTTCTTTTGGCTTAAAGCCTTATAACATATACTACATGTATTAATCTCATATTTTAACTCGTATACTAATTCAACATAGACGTCATACCATCATCCACACATACTCGCATAATACCTTGTACCGTACTCGTATTCATTACTTCGTATAATACCTACGTATTATACGATCATTGTTTAATTCATTAATCACATTTAAATTCCTTCTCGTAAATCATTTTCACAATCGTTAGGTTTTAAGTCCGTAGGCGAAAAACTGCATTTTTCATAACTGAAATATTATTGGATATTCCATCTCACATCGATATTCCTTCATTACGTATTTTTCAAAAGATCAAAAATAATTCCCGAGCAGAAATGCGTGAATAGTGTTTTTCAAAAAATTTCTCGAAAAACTTTTATTTTCGTCTTAAAAATTCAAACACTTTAATTCTGTCACATAGCCAAAATACTACGACGTTCTGACATGTCTAGGTCATAGAACGACCTTCAAATAACTTACTCCCTTAAATAATCAATTAAATTCATTTAATCCTCATAATTAAATAAAATTTTAATTCTCCTAAAAATCCAATTTTTCTCGGGCGTTACATTCTTCCCTCCTTATAAGGATTCTGTCCCCAGAATCTTGCTATACTAATAAACAAATGAGGAAAAAAAAATTTCATTTTAATCTCGAGTTCCCACAATGCTTCTTCGACATTGTGGTTCTTTCATTTCACCTTCACCGAAGGTATTATCTTAATTTACATGACTTGTCACTTCCTATCAGTAATTTGAGTTGGAAGCTGACCACTTATTAACATATTATGCTATCTTCCCTTTATTAGTCCTTCTTTTAATTCCTAATTATTCGGAACTCAAATTTCTTCCTCAAACCAGGATTATACCTAGTATTCTCTTTATCTTGCATCCTCTTCTTCATTTGTCTACATTCCTCGTTACCTAATTGTACTTACTTAACTCGTTCCATTATCGTGGATTGAGTCTATGATGTGAATAACATTTCTACTACTTCGTTCCATAATTTAACTTCTAACTCCGTTTTCGCCATTTTCGTTATTAACTCATTCTAAGTTGTTAACATTGATAGCTTTTCACTACCCTTCCTTACTTAACACGTCGTCTTCTAATTTTACCTTCCCTGTATGATATAAGATATCACAGTTCTCTCTCTACCGCATATTCAACTCCTTCTGTCTGACGATATATTTCAGACTTCTATAGTCCATGTATAACTCACACTTCTCCCCATACAAATACTATCTTCAGATTTTATTTTTTTCAAAAACTACAGCTGCCAATTATAGATCATAAGTAGGATAGACCTTCTCATAATCCTTTAACTGGCGTAATGCATATGCAATGACCTTGCCATGCTACAAGAGCACGCAATCTCGTCATCTATGCAAAACATCGAGATACATTACAAAATTCCTCGTATCATCTGATAAAGACAATACAGGTGACTCATTTATCTTTCCTTTCTCACATCTCATTCCCAACATCCCTATCAATTTGCCACTGACTTGCTCAGTGCCCCTTACGAGAAACCTAGCTTTAGTACATCAGTCAACCCAAACGACATAACCAGAAACTTGTCATAACTATAACGAGTTCTGAACGTCATCTTAGGTACCTTCCCTCTTCCTCACTTTCAACTGACGATACCACATACACAAATCTATCTTTAAAAAAAATACTTTTCCCCTTTCAACTGATCAATTAGATCATCGATCCTGGGCAACGGTTATTTATTCTTAACCGTTAACTTATTAGTTATATATTTGACTTACGCATTGGTTTACTTAACTTTACTTCTTAGGGTTCGTGCTCTTTCAACCTAAGTTTACGGCGACCTACTTTTATTATTGACTTACAGCTTCATGACATATGGAGATGTCTTACTTAATAAATTCATCGTCTTTGATGATTTACATTCTTATGTTCTTCTTATTACTTCTCTAGGTCTCAGCACACATCACTTCTCTGCTAGTAGTCCATATAGTACTCTGAGTGTTTTCCCACAAACAACCAACAAACAAGTTCTCGTCTCATCTATACTGCCATCACAGTGAGTTAGATCGGTTGCCAGTTTCGTATATACCTTCGCTCTTTGAAGGAATTGTTTAGCCCAGCTCCCATATGTCAACCATCAAAGGTTACGATTGTACCACAACCTAAACTTGTCTTAACATCCTTCTAGATTGCGTCATAATTAGACAACAAGAATTTTCCAGTGTTTTGTTACCGTAAAAATACCACCTTGGGTATATTAGAAAACCGAAGATTCACACTTTTCCTTAGACCATTTGTTAAGGTTCTCTTGTTAATCAACCCATTCATACAGAGAATTACTTCAAATTCTCTCGACTTTATCGGTAATTATCTACAGATACTTGCTTACCTTTATTATTCATGAAACGATTTCCACGAATATAATCAATGAAAGTTATTTCCTCCTCCTCTACCTTAATGTTTAAAGGCACTTATAATCCTTTTCAAACAGACTCCTATATGAGTCTTTCCACATGTCTTACACACTTTGATCTTATGCTTAGGATCCCCTTGTCCTACTCCAGTATTACCAGAGTTAAGATTCTTTCTTTTTGGCATACTGCCACTGGCATTCTCTGCCTTGGTTCCTCCCTCTCCCTTACTCTTATTTTTCCTCTCTTTGTGGTATTGAGTCAACACCTCACCACCACCCTCTGCTATAATCACCTTCTCTAGAATGGTCCCATAGGAAACCCTCTGGAACACCGCAATCCTACTATAGAGCCAGGGTTTCAGGCCCTGCTCAAACCTACGAGCCTTCCTCTCCTCAGTGTCCACTTGGTGTGGAACAAACCTTGCCAATTCAGTGAATTTGGCTGCGTACTGGGGAACCGTCACGTCCCCTAGTTCAAGTTCTAAGAACTTAATACCAATCCTCCCTTGCATGCTTGTAGGGAAATAATTCTCGAAGCAAACCTTCTTAAATTGTTCCCATGCTACCGCATCTGTTTTAGCCCCACCCTGGTGAGCCTCCCATCAAAAGTTGGCTTCTCCTTTCATCTTGTAAGTCGCAAAAGAAGTCTTTTGCGCCTCAAATATGTTTGTAACAACAAATGCCTTCTCTATTTCTTTTACCCATGTCTGGGCCTATGATGCCCCCAAATTCGGGTTCCCTAACCTCGAGTTTGGTGCTCACAATCCATCATATATAACACATCTAACTACACATTCATTAATGAAAAACAACATTCACAATATTCCTTAATACAACTTATAACAATATCCCAAGTTAACTAACCTTAACCTAACTTACATACCCTTATATAATCAAAAGGTTTACATACATAATTACATAATAAAACATAACCATTAAAAGTTGACATTAAATACTCTTGAGCCTTGCCTTTGCCTTTCTCCCTATTAGAACCTTCTGCTACATCAGCATTAACTGAAATATTTTATTTAAGCAAGAGTGAGCAACGAGTTTGCCCAGCAAGTTAAAATATACAACAAATGATATATATCATGAATAGAAGAGTCTAGCTTCTTTAGAACTTCAGCAATAATAAAAAAATTTCGAATTAGCTGAATAATAATTCAATCTCAATTATAAAACTTTCTCCCATTTCATACTGAATGACATATCAGAGATGAAAGAGTAAAATTCTTTCAAAGATTCAATAATATTCAATTGAATAATAAGAATTAACAATACTGCAACAATATTCAATAAAGTGGGATATACCCAGATTTCATGCTGAGTGATCACAAAAGGATCATGAACTAATAGAGGAATCATTTAGTTATTAAAACTAAATTATTCCACAAGAATATAAATTAGTTATAAAAACTAAACTATACTCTTCTGCAAGTACCTGGAGTGGCCAACTCCTTTGTACCCTATATTATGCATAATACTCAATAATAGCGCATAGGTCGATTTATGACATTAAAATTTTGTTCATCTCAGTCTTACATCACGAGTCCGTACCACAACAATATGGTTTGGATTACTTTCAAAGAAATACTATGCTTTCAATAATTAATAACAATACTAATCTAGCCGAAATCAATGGCATAGATCTTCTAATAACAATTCAGTTCATAATAAATAGAACATTTCATGATTTCACAAATATTAGTCTTGCCAAAATAATTAGCTGAGACATGATTTATAAATAGTTCAGATAATAGAACAACAATCAATTGCACTACGTGCGAATTACAATAATCATCATAGATGTGAATAACTATCAATAATTATTCACTACCATGCTTGAAAAATAGTAACTCAAGTTGAGTTAGGAAACTTGCCTGATTCGTTGACTACTGCTACGCAATTTAAGTTAACTTCTTTTGTAAGACCTATCATTGATAAAATCGATCTCTTAATTAGCATCACATATCTTAATCATAACAATTTAACATGAAATCACATAACCAATCATTAGTGAGTACACTATACTATTTTAGACTTAACATTTACCCGTTCATTTATAATTTCATAATATAACTTGACAAACTATTTATGAACTCAGTAGACTTAATATATCATTTCAGTTTCTATTTAAGCAAGCTAAAACAAAACTGACATCTCTTCTGACATTTCAGTTTCTCTTTTCAGCAACCTGATATGTTCATTTCGGGAAGCTGAAATACACTATTCACGAAAATATGAAATCAGCTTATTTTTTTCTAATCTTTTGGCCAATCATATATACATATATTCCATACACAAAAAGTATTTTTCTGGAATTTTTCAACTTCCTCAAGTATTTTTCAAAAATCAATTTCTAGTTAATTCCTTAAGAAATTAGCTACCTCATACTTAACTCCAAAAATTTCCAACTCTTGGCAGAATCTTACACATATTAACGTGAGCTTACAGTTTAAATTTCAAGGCCATCGGAGTTATAAAAATTCGGTTATAGTGATTTTCGTCGGGAAAACACAAAAATTGAAATAGTCATAATTTTAATTCGGAATGAGCTCATTTTTGGACACAACCTACTTTATCCCATATATTTTCATCCCCCAAAAGGTCGGATTTTATCTTATTAAATAAGTGGCCGAAATAGCCCTTCCAATTTCTTGGCAGCAGCTTTTTAAGCATTTTCTTATTTTTCATCTTTTACCAAAATCTTTCCACACGAAAATCTACAAATCCTTTTTCAGTGATTCCACTTGGAGATGTTAGAAAACTCATAGATCTAACTCTAGAAGTTGACCACACTCAAAAATTCAAAGTAGAATGAGAGATATGGTCATTTCCATATCATACTTTGTTTTCTCAAAAATCTATTTTTCACCTTTGGTGACTTTTAAGAAAACTTCTATATTTTCACATAAAATCAATATAGCTCATCATAATACTTAAAATAACTCATATACGCATGGATCTAACATGATCCATGGTTCAATTCACCAAATAATCAACAAACACAAGATCAAACACAACAAAAGCAAAGAAAAATTTGATTTTCTAACTTTTGAAAAACCTAACTCATATTTCTTAGTTTAGATTCTACTTTTGAACTACAAAAGAGTTGGATGTAAACATAAAACACTTTTAAACACCAAGATCTAAGGTTTTAAGCCTCAAGATCATAGTTTTACAAAAATCAAAACTCAAATCATCACAAAGAGAAATTAAACTATAAAAGTAGGGATTTCTTTATATCTTCTCTTGATTCCTCTTCTTCTTCTTTCTAATACTTATATTATGGAACTTGGAAACTTACAAAACTTTTCCTCTCTCTCTTCTTCTCTCTTGACCGAAGTCTCTCTTTGCTCTCTCTCTCTCTCTCTCTCTCTCTTACTTTGTTTTGATAGCTAACTTAGGAAATAAAATGAAAGAAAGAACAAAATATATTTTTGTTAGTAAATTAAGTATAGATATATTATGTATATCTATAATCATCATCCATTGTCTCACTCTTCCTCTCTCTCCTTATCATTATAAGCTTGCTTGCACTCTTTGTTTAACTTGTGGGTTGGATGAAAAAGATAAGAATGAGACCAAAGCTTGACACCTAGCAAGTTAGTCACCTATTAAAGCAATATAATGATTACATGCCTCCCCCTTTGTCCCCTCTATGTAAATTTCGGCCATGATGGCCTTCTTGGGCCCCTTTTATTATCTTTTAAGCTTCATCTAGCTTACTTAATCGTCCAAAAGGTCCCCTCCCAATTGGGGTAAGTGTTGGGCCAATCAATTAATTACTAAGGCTAGAAATTCTAATTCTTTGGGCTTGCAATTCAACATAGTTTATACTTATTAATTTTTTATCTATTCTCCATTATTTAATTAGGGTTCCCTTACACACATTAGTAAGTTAATTTCTTACTCACATACCTTTAATTTCATAACCCAATTAGACTTGCTATTCTTAGGTTATAAAATTAATTAATAGAGACGTATAAAATAAATCTATAAGGATTAGTATATGTTTTTATATACTATCATTCTCTTAAATCATAACCCATTAGGTTATTTAATTATCATACCTAATATATGCATTAGGCTACATAACTTTATTCTTCATCTCTTTATAAAATAAATGTACACACATTATATAATACATATTTACGCAATCACGTACTTAATTCATATATGTCCTAACATAGTTCTCCAAGTTTATTAACTTATTATCACAAATTGACTTAATAAGTTATAAACACATACATACTCATATCAATAATCAATTACTTAAGGATTGTAAATCCTTTTAATTTAGTAATCAAGGCTAACATTCAAGCTATGTTAATTTCTTACATAACTTTCATTACTCTTCCTTGAAAATGATTAAGTATACTTCTTAGTTAATAAATTAACTATCTAGCTTAATTATCATATACACTTATATGATTCAAGTATTTTCTCTTTTAAAAAAAATTATTCGAAAATTTTAAATTATGTGAAATTCTGGGTTCTCACATTCTCCCCTCCTTATAAGAATTCCATTCTCGGAATCACCGCTTTCTTACTCTCTAATATCTTTTAAAGTTGTATAATCAATTCATTTATATCAACACAATATTAATTTGTGTTTCATATACTAATTTGTGACTTGAGATCTATAAAAGAAAACCATTCATAGCTATATCTATCTAATATTTTTCGCGTAATTCATTTACTTAACTAAATCATTACCTTTCAACACCTCCTGGGCAGCTACTGCATCTTGCAACGTCATGTTGAACGTGCGCGCTGTCGGTCTTCCCGGCTGAGCATGTCCTTTGATCGCCAGTGTTCCACTGCTGTTTCTTCTATTGTTGCTTCCTCTTTTTGTATTCTTCTTTGGACAGTTACGAATTTGATGATCTAGCGACCCACATGAAAAACAACCTGGTATCTTCTTTGGATTTGGACAATTTGGAGAGATGTGTCCCTCTTGTCCACAGTTAAAACACACTCCTTTTCCCTTCAAACATACTCCCTGATGCTTTTTACCGCAATTTGCACATGCCTCACCTTTCTTCCTATTATCTCTTGACTTGTCTCCAGATTCAGTATTGTTCTTCCACTTACGCTTATTAGAGTTATTTCCTCCACTGCTACCTCCTTCATTTGTCCTTTTCTTTTTCTCTTGATGATACCTTGACACAGCTTCACTTCCTCCTTCGGCGATGATTGCTTTTTATAACAGGGCCAAAAATGTCTTAATTTGCAACACAGCTACCTTGCTATATATCCCTGGCTTCAGTCCATTTTTAAACCTTCGCGCCTTTCTTACTTCAGTATCCACCTGATGCGGAGCAAATCTCGCTAGTTCGTTGAATTTGGCGGCGTATTCTACAACCAACATATTCTCCTACTTGAACTCCAAAAAGTTTACTTCCATTCTTGCTTGCATACTTTTTGAGAAATAATTTTCAAAAATTAACTCCTTAAACCTTGTCCAAGTTACTACTGTTGTACCAGCTCTAGCTTTGTTTGTCTCCCACCAGTAATTCGCCTTGCCCTTCATTAAATAGGTAGCAAAATCTGTCTTTTGCTCCTCCGCTACTCTAGAAATAACAAAAGTTTTCTCCATCTCATTTACCCATGTCTGGGCTTCTATAGGGTCAATGGTTCCCTTGAATTCCGGCGGTCCTACGGCCTTAAAGTCTTTAAAGTTAGCTAATCAATTAGCTGGTCGATTTCTTGCTGCTGGGGCTCCAGTTTGCATAGCTTGAGCTAACATGTCTGCGAAGTTCTGCATTGGATCAGCTTGATCTCCTTCATTATTCACAGACCACTCCTCCCTTTGGTTACGATTTTGACATCTTGGCGGCATTATCTGATGAATTAAAGACTTACATTAATACTTTTTCTTTATGCAACATCTTATTAATAGTAGTCAAAATTTTAAACTTAAACCAATTTCAGCTTCCTGGATTATTTAATCCAGCTTACTGAATTATCAAATTCTTCAGATAATCATCTTAATAATTTAATTCTCATAATTTAATTACTTATTCAAACATATAATCATATCACTGCATTTATATTCATGCAAATAGTATATAGTACTTTTCAGTACATAGTGCAAACTACTACAAACGATTACTATCCCCTTGTGACAAAGGTCGGGATTCATTACTACAACTTTACACAAAAAGTTGAGACATAAAAAAAAATTATCTTGATATTCATACCAAAGCGAATATTATACTCCAAAAGATTATACTCCTAACACTTAATCTTTCTTCCGTCCACTTCTTCCATCTGTCTTCTTTTTAGGACAAGTCTTAACCCTATGACCCATTCCACCACATGCAAAACATCCTCCTTTCTTTAGTTTATGACAATTTGGTGATAGATGTCCTTCTTTACCACAATTATAACACACCTTCTTACCCGACATACATTCCCCCGAATGGTTCTTTCCACACTTTTCGCATGCTTGTTTCTTCTTTGAATGCGAATTCTCTGAGTTGTTGTCACTGTCATTGTTCTCTTTCCTTTTATTACCCTTCTTTTTCTTACTTACATCTTTAGATGATACATTACACTTAACCTTTATTCTATTGACTTGTGCCTTCAGATTATTTCGTTCTTCTGTCATCTCTCGTAATGCTCTTTCTATCTTCCATAATTCCTTTAGGAGAAGTACTTTAGTCCTTAAATCTTGAACTTTCGTAGATGCTTGACCTTCTTCGACTGCTACTTTACCTTCTTCCCCATTTTTAATCTTTATTTCTGGCCACACCTTAGTTTCTTTGGAATATACTTCTTCCTCTTCATCCAGCTCCATCTCGGGGTACTCGTCATGATCGCTTGCTAGATTTATCGCAGGTTCGTCTCTTAAAACTTCCTCAACTGACTCACTCTGAGCTGGCACCTCGGCTAATGGCATTGGTGCAGCTGCTAACACTTCCGTAACCATCTTATCATCTCCTGGCATCTTGTCACCAGTTTTAAATAACTTCATTAGTACATCACTATCAAACATAATCCATAAACACTGAGTATCCCTATATCTTACTATTGATGAATTTTTCTAATCCATCACTTAGAACTCTAAACGAGTTTTCTCTATCCTGTTTTTGGTTATATTCCTAAGGCTTTTTCCCCCACCTAAGGTTTATAACCTACAGCTCTGATACCAACTTATGACGCCCCCAAATTTGGGTTCCCTAACCTCGAGTTTGGTGCTCACGATCCATCATATATAACACATCTAACTACTCATTCATTAATGAAAAACATCATTGATATTCCTTAATACAACTTATAACAATATCCCAAGTTAACTAACCTTAACATAACTTACATACCCTTATATAATCAAAAGGTTTACATACATAATTACATAATAAAACATAACCATTAAAAGTTGACATTAACTACTCTTGAGCCTTGCCTTTGCCTTTGTCCCTATTAGAACCTTCTGCTATATCGGCATTAACTGAAATAATTTATTTAAGCAAGAGTGAGCAACGAGTTTGCCCAGCAATTTAAAATATACAACAAATGATATATATCATGAATAGAAGAGTCTAGGTTCTTTAGAACTTTAACAATAATCAAAAAAAATCGAATTAGCTGAATAATAATTCAATCTCAATTATAAAACTTTCTTCCATTTTATACCGAATAACATATCAGAGATGAAAGAGTAAAATTCTTTCAAAGATTCAATAATATTCAATTGAATAATAAGAATTAACAATACTGCAATAATATTTAATAAAGTGGGATATACCCAGATTTCATGTTGAGTGATCACAAAAGGATCAAGAACTAATAGAGGAATCATTTAGTTATTAAAACTAAATTATTCCACAAGAATATAAATTAGTTATAAAAACTAAACTATACTCTTCTGCAAGTACCTGGAGTGGCCAACTCCTTTGTACCCTATATTATGCATAATACTCAATAATAACGCATAGGTCGATTTACGACATTAAAATTTTGTTCATCTCAGTCTTACATCATGAGTCCGTACCACAACAATATGGTTTGGATTACTTTCAAAGAAATACTATGATTTCAATAATTAATAACAATACTAATCTAGCCGAAATCAATGGCATAGATCTTCCAATAACAATTCAGTTCATAATAAATAGAACATTTCATGATTTCACAAATATTAGTCTTGCCAAAACAATTAGCTGAGACATGATTTATAAATAGTTCAAATAATATAACAAGAATCAATTACACTACGTGCGAATTACAATAATCATTATAGATGTGAATAACTATCAATAATTATTCACTACTATGCTTGAAAAATAGTAACTCAAGTTGAGTTAGGAAACTTGTCTGATTCGTTGACTACTGCTACGCAATTTAAGTTAACTTCTTTTATAAGACCTATCATTGATAAAATCAATCTCTTAATTAGCATCACATATCTTACTCATAACAATTTAACATGAAATCACATAACCAATCATTAGTGAGTACACTATACTATCTTAGGCTTAACATTTATCCGTTCACTTATAAGTTCGTAATATAACTTGACAAACTATTTATGAACTCAGTAGACTTAATATATCATTTCAGTTTCTATTTAAGCAAGCTAAAACAAAACTGACATCTCTTTTGACATTTCAGTTTCCCTTTTCAGCAACTTGAAATGTTCATTTCGGGAAGCTGAAATATACTATTCACGAAAATATGAAATCAGCTTATTTTTTTTAATCTTTTGGCCAATCATATATATATATATATATATATATATATATATATATATATATATATATATATATATATATATATTCCATACACAAAAAGTATTTTTCTGGAATTTTTTACTTTCTCAAGTATTTTTCAAAAATCAATTTCTAGTTAATTCCTTAAGAAATTAGCTACCTCATACTTAACTCCAAAAATTCCCAACTCTTGGCGGAATCTTACACATGTTAACGTGAGCTTACAGTTTAAATTTCAAGGCCATCGGAGTTATACAAATCTGGTTATAGCGATTTTCGTCGGGAAAACACAAAAATTGAAATAGTCATAATTTTAAGTCGGAATGAGCTCATTTTTGGACAAAACCTACTTTATCCCATATATTTTCATCCCCCAAAAGGCCGGATTTTATCTCATTAAATAAGTGGCCGAAACAGCCCTTCCAATTTCTTGGCAGCAGCTTTTTAAGCATTTTCTTATTTTTCATCCTTTACCAAAATCATTCCACACGAAAATCTACAAATCTTTTTTCAGTGTTTCCACTTGGAGAAGTTAGAAAACGCATAGATCTAACTCTAGGACTTGACCACACTCAAAAAGTCAAAGTAGAATGAGAGATATGGTCATTTCCATATCGTACTTTGTTTTCTCAAAAATCTATTTTTCACCTTTGGTGACTTTTAAGAAAACTTCTATATTTTCACATAAAATCAACATAGCTCATCATAATACTTAAAATAACTCATATACTCATGGATATAACATGATCCATGGTTCAATTCACCAAATAATCAACAAACACAAGATCAAACACAACAAAATCAAAGAAAAATTTGATTTTCTAACTTTTAAAAAACCTAACTCATATTTCTTAGTTTAGATTCCACTTTTGAACTACAAAAGAGTTGGATCTAAACATAAAATACTTTTAAACACCAAGATCTAAGGTTTTAAGCCTCAAGATCATAGTTTTACAAAAATCAAAACTCAAATCATCACAAAGAGAAATTAAACTATAAAAGTAGGGATTTCTTTATACCTTCTCTTGATTCCTTTTCTTCTTCTTTCTAATACTTAGATTATGGAACTTGAAAACTTACAAAACTCTCCCTCTCTCTCTTCTTCTCTCTTGACCGAAGTCTCTCTTTGCTCTCTCTCTCTCTCTCTTACTTTGTTTTGATAGCTAACTTAGGAAATAAAATGAAAGAAAGAACAAAATAGATTTTTGTTAGTAAATTAAATATAGATATATTATGTATATCTATAATCAGCATCCAATGTCTCACTCTTCCTCTCTCTCCTTATCATTATAAGCTTTCTTGCACTCTTAGTTTAACTTGTGGGTTGGATGAAAAAGATAAGAATGAGACCAAAGCTTGACACCTAGCAAGTTAGTCACCTACTAAAGCAATATAATGATTACATGCCTCCCCCTTTCTCCCCTCTATGTAAATTTCGGCCATGATGGCCTTCTTGGACCCCTTTTTATTATCCTTTAAGCTCCATCTAGCTTACTTAATGGTCCAAAAGGTCCCCCCCCAATTGGGTTAAGTGTTGGGCCAATCAATTAATTACTAAGGCTAGAAATTCTAATTCTTTGGGCTTGCAATTCAACATAGTTTATACTTATTAATTTTTTATCCATTCCCCATTATTTAATTAGGGTTCCCTTACACACATTAGTAAGTTGATTTCTTACTCATATACCTTTAATTTCATAACCCAATTAGACTTGCTATCGTTAGGTTATAAAATTAATTAATAGAGACGTATAAAATAAATCTCTAAGGATTAGTATATGTTTTTATATACTATCATTCTCTTAAATCATAACCCATTAGGTTATTTAATTATCATACCTAATATATGCATTAGGTTACATAACTTTATTCTTCATCTCTTTATAAAATAAATGTACACACATTATATAATACATATTTACGCAATCACGTACCTAATTCACATATGTCCTAACATATTTCTCCAAGTTTATTAACTTATTATCACAAATTGACTTAATAAGTTATAAACACATACATACTCATATCAATAATCAATTACTTAAGGATTGTAAATCCTTTTAATTTAGTAATCAAGGCTAACATTCAAGCTATGTTAATTTTTTACATAACTTTCAATACTCTTCCTTGAAAATGATTAATTATACTTCTTAGTTAATAAATTAACTATCTAGCTTAATTATCACATACACTTATATGATTCAAGTACTTTCTCTTTTTTAAAAAAATTATTCAAAAATTTTGAATTATGTGAAATTCTGGGTTCTCACAGGGCCTCTATTAGGTTCGTCGTTCCTTTGAACTCCGGTGGACCTATGCTTTTAAACTCTTTAAAGGTAGTCGTTCTGGCTATCCTAGGTTCTACGATTACTCTACCCCCGGGTTGGTTAAATGCAGCCGTTAATAAATTAACGAACTCTTGCATAGGGTTGTTTTAACCCCCTTGGTTATCACTACTTGATTCTATTTCCTAATTATGTTGTCTTCTCCTAGGCGACATTATGATAAATAAATAAAATTTTATTATTATCTATTCACTCACTTCGTTATTATTCGCCACATACTAACTCATACCATAACAAGGAATGTTACATGAAAACTTCATTATATTCATATGCTTCTTCATAGTTTAAACTATTTACAATTTGTTCTCCATAGCCAAAAGCTATTACAGTTCTATCCCGAATTTCGAACTTCACAAAAGTTGGGATTTACAAAAAGACTACCCTTTTATATAAAAGAGGGTTTTACATCACTATACACATATTTATAACTCTAGACTTCTAATAATGCATAACAGTATCCTCGTGTTTCTCAATCGCTAACTTCGCTACAGTATCCCGACTAATCGTATGTCGAGTTTGTCCTGACTCCATGGGATGACAAGCAGCTTTCAACTTGAAATCCTTATGAGCACTCTCCTGGATGTAAGACATCCGTGCTATCTTTCGGTCCTTCTCCCCCAATTCTTTACGAAGCTCATCGGCCTCGTTCTTATAGTCCCTAGCCTTATTTATCATGATCACCATCTCATCATGCTCTGACTCAAAATCTGCTTCTCCAGACTCCTTCGCTACATAAAGAGCACTAATCTCTTCATTCTGATTTTGCACAACTGCACTCAGTTGCACATTCTTGTCAAGCTCTTCCAGATACAATGATCTCATTGCATCTGGAGGTGATGACTTTGGTGTAGGTATCACCATACCAACCGACGTTACCTCCATTCCCTCCTCCACATCGTTCATCATATGAAGATATAATGCTATATCCATCGATCTATTCCTCGGAGTAGCTCTCCTCAGAAAAGTACTCATCTGGCTCTGACTCCTCTAGGATCACTAATGGTACCTCCGCCACTGGCATGGGTACAGGCTCTACGCTGTTCATAATTTCTTCGCTCACCGCGTGTATGTCTCTATACATCAAGCTATCGTTCGACATCCTACAATAACACATAACATGTTGATTAGTACATAACTCACAATAGTATAAGCACAAATCATATTTAATTCCTTTAGGGTTACTTTCCATCTTTTAAATCTTTCGGTACTGAGTTTCCTCAATACCTTATTAACTCATTCGACTCAAGTTTACTTCCTTCAGACTTTCCTTCCTTAACGAGGTTATTAGCCTAAGGTTCTCCCTCCCTTAAGTTTTATAACCTAATGCTCTGATACCAACCTATGACGCCCCCAAATCCGGGTCTCTTTCATCCTGACAAATGGTGCTACACGGTACTCATAACTGTACATTCATTCTAATGAAACAACATCAAAATATGTGTTCTAACGACATTCTTATTACATTAATAATATTAAATCTCGTTCCCAGATTCTTAAACCATTACATTCTTGGTTCATCATAATATAATACATATACTTACTAGTCTATTACAAGATAGCTAATCATTCGTCTTCTTCATGCCTTTATCTCTATTGAAACTTCGGTTCGCTCGTCCTTAGCTGCATTCATATGGTTCAAGTAAGAGTGAGCATAACAAGCTCAGCAAGTACAACAATTTCATTTAAAAAGCATGCTTGAAACATAGGAATCATATATCTTCAGTAACTAGATAATAGTTACGAAGTACTATCGATAATTAAAAATAGCATTACTTTTCCTTCAAAACATTTTATAATAATAATATTCAGTAAAACATCAATTCTGGTCCAAGACCATGAGCATTTCATAATTTCTTTGAAAAGGACAACCCGACACTAAGTCCGTAAGTTCGACATAGCTTACGAGCACTTCTAGGTGATCAGCCTATAGTACTCTATGTTGATCAACACTACATCCCTTAAATGTATGTACATTTAAGTTTTGGCAACCTCACGTGCCCATCGAATAATCGATAAAAATACATTTGTTTGTTCATAGACAAACTTACATTTGAATCCGTACCAAATACTTGGCGTAGGAAAGCGTTAACAGTTCTATATTGAAAGACTTGTAAATCAATTAATGTACCACGATTAGTCTAGCCGAGTTAAAACTGGCATCGACTCTTTCTTTAAAATCATACATGCATCTCATAACTTGAATCACTTGAAAACCTGGCTAACACGAAGGTTAGACAAGCGTTTAAGAAAAACTCGCCTTCAGCGTCTGCTACAGTATAATTACTTTCCCTTTTGAGTCTTTACGGTCTCTACAACACATAACCACATAACATACCACATTAGGTCATGAATGAACATACATGGTTCCTAATGAATCTTACCCTTCTTCTCAATCTAATCATGTATTAGCTTTGTTATTATTGGTTCCAGCTTGTCGTTATAATTTACATTGTTCTTACCAACTTCTTTCCCTTTTATGTCTTAACTGAAATTATTACACTAATACAGTTCGTTTCGACTTAATCATCCTTTCTCACGGCTTACTAACATTCTTACTTTATTAATCGAAACTCGATCGTCATTAGTTAAGTACACTTATTGTACATCGTTCCCGTTCACATTCAATTAACTTTCTTTAACTCTAAGTGATCATACTTGAGGTTTAATTATGACTTAACAATGTTTTATTAAGTCCTTTAGTTCATTTCTAAACAATTTCCATTTAAGCTCTACTTGTAACCATTCTTTATTGTCTAGGTTGTGAGGCTGGCGCTGCGGCGCCAGTGATCCCTTGTTATGCCGCGTTGCGGCGTCACCATTAAGGCTTGGACTCCGGACTCGGCGCTGCGGCGCGAGTCCCTTCACTATTTGTCGCACTGCGATACTAAACTTCGTAGCTCACAGCCCTTTCGGGTGCTGCGGCTTGACTTTCTTGGCCTTGACTGGCGCCGCGACGCCAGTGCTCAGCACCAGAAAAATTTGACAGTTAACTTTTTATGTGAGATTCCCGGGCTCATAACTTCTTCGTTATAAGTCCGAATTGACTCATTCAAGAGCCTACGATTCACAAATTAGATACTCTACGTGTTCATGCAAGAATTTTATCTATTTGACTTCGTTTGCTAAAAATTCACCTATTAGTCCATTTTTAACGAAAGCCATAAACGTTCGTGAACGTTCAACGCTAGTTTCTTCGTTCTAAGTCGAAATTCGATCATTCTCGAGTCCGCAACTCTATAATACCAAATAAGACTTGTCTCCATTGAAAACCAATGTTTCCAGGCTTAATATCAAAATTCGACTTCCATTCTGAGATTTTCACGCATTCGACGATTATCGTCCAAACTCGTGAATTCCGCCTTAACTTCATTTCTTAAGACTTGTTCTTCACTTCCAATGCATTCAATCCATCATATTAACATCTTGACATCCATACATCATTAACTTATAAACATAATAAGTTATTACTTAGTCTTTGTGAGTTTATAACTTATAAAAGTATAAACTACTTATGAATTTACTTTGCATGACTTTATCATAGCTTAAATCTTTTAACCATCATCCTTGCTTCTTATTATCATACAACCTTATTATTACAATATAAGACAAGTTCCTACAAGTTCTTCCTTGTTTCATAACTTATATGATTACAATTAGCTTATTCATGACTTAAACGGCTTAAATCCATTAATTAATCATTTCTTATCATTCCTTAGTATACATGTTCTACGACTACCCCTTTCTCTAACAATTGAAGAGAAAGAGAATTATGGTTTCAGTTCTTACCTATGAAGATCACTTGCCTTAACTTTAATCTCCTTCTTATTTCTTGAATTCTCAAAGGCTAACTTGTTCTAGCTTTTGTAACTTTTTCTCTCTAACCAATAAGCTATAAGTTATTGGATGAAAAACTAACTTATTCTCACTTATTCTCTCTAACAATTAAGTTGTAAAGAGTTGGATGAAAAGAAAACCAACAAATGAGCTAGCTTCTCTTCTATTTATAGGAAATCCTAGTTGAGGGCTTAATGGTCATTAGACCATCCACCTCCTTACTATTCATTACCTAGCCCTTAAGTTAACTTGGCCACCACCTTTAATTTTCCATTAAGTATTCTTGCTAATCACATAACTTATCCTTTACTCGCTCACCACATTATTTACTTGGTCATTACTTAACTTAGCCATTAAGCTTACTTGATTACCACAACACTTAGCCATTAACTTTCCTTTACTTGCTCATCACTTTGGATCTTAGCTTAGGCTTAGTTTTAATTAACTTAACTTAATCATTTGGGCTTGCATTAAATTACTTTGAGCTTTCCATTACAAACTCTTGGGCTTGCATATTAATTCACATTGGACTTAACTATTTCCATACTTGGGCTAACATAATACTTAACAAATCCTACAAATTCCTTTCTTTTGGCTTAAAGCCTTATAACATATGAGGAATGGGTTTTTAACCCATGAATTATGTTTATATGGCTTGTTATCTTGTTGGTTTTTGGGTACTTTCATATTATTTTTAATAGGATTTACGTTTGTTGTAGATAACTCCGACTCATATAGAAATTGGGAGTATTGGAAGACATTTTGGAGCAACATGTGAATGCTGACTGCCTAGTGCGGACTACGCTGTAGTGAGTAGTTGCCGAGCGCGGAGCGTGCTGGGGAGGGAAAGGTTGCTGACTACTGAGCGCGGAGCGCGCTGCGGAGGTATTGAAGCTAGCGCGGACCGCGCTGGTGCGCAAACTGAAGTAAGGCAAATCGAGTCTACGTGAAGGGATTTTCAATATTCTTCTTCTCTTTAGTCTTCTTCTCTTTAGTCTTATTTGTAATTGGAAGGATGTTTTTAATTGGAACAATCTTGTGTTTGTTGACTAATTGGTGAATTAGATAATGGATCATATTAGATCCATGAATATATGAGTTATTTTAAGTTAATATGATGAGCTATGCAGGTTTTAAGGGAGATCATGAAAGTTTTCATACAAAACATAAGGAGTTAAAAAATAGATTTTTGAGAAAACAAAGTATGATATGCAAATGACCATATCTCTAATTCTACTTTGAATTTTTGAGTGTAGTCAATTTTTAGAGTTAGATATATGCGTCTTCTAATAGATCCAAGTGGAATCACTGAAAAATATGTTGTAAATTTTCGTGTGGAGTGATTTTAGTAACGGAAGCAAAAATCTAAAAAATTCGAAAAAGTAGGCTGTTTGGAAATTGTAAGGGAAATTTTGGAAACTTAATTAATGTAATAAATTCCAATCTTTTGGGAATGAAAATATGTGAGATAAAGTAGCTTGTTACAAAAATTAGCTCATTCCGACTTAAAATGAGCAAGTTATGACTATTTCAATATTTGGATTTGTCCGACGAAAAACACTATAACCGGAGTTCTATAACTTCGATGACCATGAAATTTAAACTGGAAGCTCATGTTAACATATGTAATATCCTGCCAAGAGTTGGGAATTTTTGGAGTTAAACATGAGGTAGCTAATTTCTTAAGAAATTAACTAGAAATTGATTTTTGAAAAATACTTAAGGGAATTGAAAAATTCCAAAAAAAATACTTTTTGTGTATGGAATACATGTGTATATGATTGGCCAAAAGATTGAAGAATAATAAGCTGATTTCATATTTTCGTGAATAGTGTATTTTAGCTTCCTGTAATGAACATTTCAAGTTACTGAAATGAGAAACCTAAATGTCTGAAGAGATGTCAGTTTTGTTTTAGCATACTGAAATAGAAACTGAAATGATATATTAAGTCTTCTAAAGTCATAAATTGTTTAGCAAGTTATATTAAGAACTTATAATTGAACGAGTAAGTGTTAAGTCTAAGGTAATATAGTTGTACTCTTTAATGATTGATTATGTGATTACATGCGATGAGTGAGCTATGTGATGCTAATTAAGAGATCGATCTTATTAATGATAGGTCTTACAAAAGAAGTTGACTTAAATTGCTTAGTAGTAGTCAATGAATCATGCAAGTTTCCTTAACTCAACCTTGAGTTAATACTGTTTAAATATTATGGTGGTTAATTATTGTTGATTAGACCATGTCTGAGAATTATTGTTGATTATTTGCAGTTAGTGCATGTTTATTAATTCAAATTGAATTAGTGATTCTGAGAATATACTTGTAGAATAACTGTTGTTGGATATTCACATCCGTAGAAGCTATTATTGATTGCAAATAGTACAATTAAATTCTATCTATTGTTTAATCGTATTGAGACATGTCTTAGCTAATTGTTCCGGCTAGACAAACTTTTGTTGGAACTTGATAGGTTCGAGAAGAGAACTCAATTATTATTGACAGGTGAATGCCAATTGTTTCGGCTAGATCGGGAAAGAGAATAGGTATTGAAATCACAGTATTTCGTTATTAAGATTCAAAATCTATTTATAAGACTGAGAAGAACAACTTTTTATATAAAGGGAACCTTGTGCTCGTATATTCGACCGTTGCACGCGTGTAAGTATTATGCATAATATAGGGTACAAGGAGTTGGCCGCTCTAAGTACTTGTTGAGGGGTTTAATTTAATCTATATGGTTATCTGATACACCTGGGTATATCAAAGTTAAATCTTTGATAGTTACTCGAGAAGAGAAGTTAAAGATCCAATGGATCGCTCAGCATAAATCTGAAAAAACATTCCACTTTGTTATTGTGTAGAATTGATTCTTGATTATTCAATAGAATATCGTAGAAACTTTGAAAGCATTGTACTATTTCATTATCAGATTATCGGTTTGCATAATATGCGAGAAGAATTGT
This sequence comes from Panax notoginseng, assembly GCA_016801055.1. Classification (NCBI taxonomy): domain Eukaryota; kingdom Viridiplantae; phylum Streptophyta; class Magnoliopsida; order Apiales; family Araliaceae; genus Panax; species Panax notoginseng. The sequence goes on along the minus strand of CM029022.1, from coordinate 152,201,411 downwards.
TAATGATTAACAAATTGTTCAGCTATTTCAAAGTTCCTCAAACTTTTGGTGACATTCTATCAAAATAGATAGTCTGCTATTCTTGATTCTTATACATTCATTGTATGTCTTACCTTGCAGGGAAAATTTGTTGCTCACCCTTTCTAAATAAA